>OX104027.1:0-600000 GCA_944470205.2 Schistosoma margrebowiei | reverse complement strand
ACCATTTCTAATCAGATACAAGTAGAATGCTTTATTTCCAGGGAAACAGTTAACAATGGATTTTATCGCAAATTCACATCAATGCTTGAAAACATGATAATTTTTCATTTCATTCAATGTGTATGATGATTTGAGAATTAGTGAGATTTCGTCAACTCGCATTGTTGAAGTCCTGAACAAGGATTTGTGATTCTCTATTGAGAACCTGCATAGACTGTTTCAATAAAGCTGTTAATTTTCAGTTTATTGATTCAAATTTGAATGGTGATTAGATGTGACATCCAGAATACAAATTTCATCACAAAAATGATTGGTCAATCAGTTGATGAATGGTGTGTATTTATCACACTGATCGTCCAATCTTCACTTCATGTTCAAATGATTGTACAAATGCGAACTGTGTATAGCTAATTGTAGAATCCTCTTCTGTCATCACTATTGACAATGGTGTATAATGAATAATTTGATGATATTAAATGAATGCTACTGTTTTGTTTATTCCGAAGATCTCCGAGCTTAATGAATTGAGTACACCAACACCCACCATTCCATATGAAAGCACTTTGATGAGCACTGAAGTTCACTTAACAGAAAACCTCACTGAAACTACTGAAGGAACCTACCAATACTCGGTAAATGTTTAATAATTGGTAATTAATGCTAGTTTTTTTTCTTTTTGTTTAGAATATCACGCTTGAATTACCTGTGGTTGATATTTTTATCATATTACCATATTACTTTTTTATCATGATTCTTTTATTTCTAATAATTATTTATATTATGTATATCTTTTTTCATTTGATTAGTTCTTTTTTTTGACAAATAAGAATTAATGAGTTATACCTGATAGCATCTTCTAACTCACTTCAAATGTTCTTATGCCGTTGTTTCTATTTCATGTTTCTTGAGATTACTTTAGATTTGATTATTCATTCATATATTTTTTTTAAATTTTTCCATGGAATTCTAACACATGATTGCTTAATAACTAATGCACTGTTATTGATTAAATAATAAACACAGTTTTTATTAATAACGTATTTGTTTTCATTCAATTGAAAGTACTAACTTGTTTTATTAGAGCTTTACAATACTTTATTTGTAAATTAGTACTTTTTTGTATGTGTGATTTTGTGATTACTGCAATCAAATATGAGTCCATTTTGAATGTTCATTCATTTGGAAATATCATTTTGAATTAACGATGGCTATTGTTATAAAGTAAGTCGTCGAAGTATCTTAACAATACAAACGTCGGAACTTCATTTCTTGGGCACTTGATTGTTCATTACTTAATACATTCTGAGTGACAAGCTATTTTAACTCAGTATCATCAATTCTAATTATATTTTCTTCCGTTATTTTATTATAGACACGGTCAGCATACAGTCACTTTTTTCACTCAAAGATGAGTTTTGATAAAGGTATAAACTAGAGTTGTCTTTATCCGGTTCATACAAGAATCCGATGCTCTGATTTAAGAGTTGACATATGCATTTAAAAAATAATGTAGAGGGATAAGAAGTCACGGTTGCACATTGAATTCTAGTTTTACGGGACACATATACTCCACAGTTGATGCTGAAGTTGTTTTCAGTTGAGTTCATTATTCTGAAGTGTGCTGTGAAACTGATTTCAAGGACGCTTGTCTACAGACCTTCGAGGATAAATTTTTTTCAGTTTTTTCAACGATTGCCAGTTTATGTGGTGTAATGAAACACAACTACTTATTGCTTGGTTTGCGTTCGTATTTCAGGAAAAGCGAAAAAGCTCAGTCAGTGAACTAAGAAGTGTTAAGGCTTTTGTATCTCTCATAAAATATCGTTTGTCCAGAGATTTACTTCTGTCTTACATTGTCTGGTTAAGAAAACTATGTCGTTATTCTAAGTAAGTGATGTATTTGGTTTCGAAAGGCCAGATCAATATTTGACGGTCATTATTTTGAAATTGACATACAGCAACTAGCTTCACTTATAAATTAGTCTTCTGAGAAATCTCTCAAACACTTACTCTCCAGTAGAGGCTCTTCAGTATTGTTAACGTTTTATTTCCGATTTCCTTCATCGTGACAGTACTATTTTTTATTTCAATATCAAACATCTTTTTATGGAGTGCGGAACAAGATTCCTGTTTATTAAATTCACCAAATATTCGCTAATATGATGGTGTACATTCAACTTACTTCCCTTTTGTAGATTATGTACTTAATACCTTGGGTGTTTTTATGGTTCCGAGGGATTGAAAGATACTTTAGATGTATACAAAAGCGCATCACTTAACGCAGGAATTCGCACAGTCAACACTTGTGGAAGATAGCATCAGCCGAAAAACCATCCTTTAAAATAGACTCGACAGTCTGGGTCATCTGAAGCCACTATTCGTGATCATCACACACAAGCACTCGCAGCGAGTTCGCATAGAATAGTAGAGAACCGAATGTCATCGACACATATGTTCCAGATATCTCTAGGTATGAAATGATGTACAATTCGTACCAATCACTAGTGTACTTTCATTGTCAAATGCTTTTCAAAAACAATGAATCTATGGGGAAGTTAATCTGTTCTTATATAAGCAATCATCATAATTGTATTAAAGTCCTTTTGGCTCTCGAATAATCGCTTGAATAACAGTAAATCACACTAAGAAATGTTAATATAAGAAATAAGCAAGGGAAAAATGAATACCAATCAAGGCAAATTATTTGTACAGTATAATTAAATCAGGTGTATACAAATCTTTTGGGTTGATTGAGTCTCATCAGGTGTTGACAAATTCTAGTCCTTGCATGATAGTTTTTTGAAACATTTGTAAGGATCAGAACTCGATGTTCAGTAAACCAAACGTAGACTCAAAATTATTTGGTTCAGAAACAGTGTTCAAATGGTTATAAGTTCTTCATGAAACGAAACAAACTCTCCTGCATAATGTTTGTCTATTCTTATCATCAAGAACAGTTCCGTTCATAGGAATGCTTCTACGTTATTATAATTTGCCATTAGAGATATTATCAATTATGTATATGAAACATTAAAGTTCATGAAAATGTGTGTATTATATTTTCTCAATATAATGAACCAATTTTGTCCAGTGTAATTCATTTCATGAGATAGGAAGTAGGAGAAAAAATATTTGTTGGCAGAATGTCACTTAAAGTTAAATATTTAAAACAAATGGAGTTTTATGGTAATAAATTAGATCCTTTGAATTCATTGCATATGATGAATAAATCCTTGTTTATTCATGTACCGAGAAGTCCAACCAGAATCGGTCGACTCAACAGTTTGTCAGGTCATATATATCCGCAGACAATAGGTGACCTGTCAAAATCAACTGCATATACATAGCTTTTTCACATTTGATTATTTCTCGTTCAACCATATAAAGTGTGAATGCACACTCTCTGCAAAATTGAAGTTCTACACTAGTAAACAAAGCCAAATGAAACTAGACGCTTCTCATACATTTCAACAACTCATAATACGTTTCATTAGTTCCAGACACAAAATAAAAAATCCACTCGAACGTTCTCCATTTCTATGACAACAAATTTTCATCATCCAAAAATCATCAACATTACCATAAAAAAATAGTAGTATTAATTATAACAATAATTGCCATCATCATCGTGATTATTTCATCACTTAAAACATTTTGATCAACATTATCAATAAGCTCAAACATTATCATCAACATTCAAATCAATTCAGTAATAATCATAAATATCATCTCACTAAATATCATCACCATCATCATCTCAATAAGGATGCAGTAGCCAAACGGAAAACGCGATGGCATTCAAAGCGAACGGTACTGGGTTTGAGTCTCAGAGTGAACATCCAGTCCGGGATGCAGGTACCTCAAGATGATGAGTCTCAAATAGAACAAAACTTGCGTCTTCTATTCCACTGCCAAGCACTGTCCATCTTGGTGACTTAAGGCTGTGTCGAGCAATACGCGCATGATGCCCATAAGCGAGCATGAGACTGATTAATCGCAGCCCTTAATAACAATGGGAAGATACAAGTAACATAATACCATGAGAATTTAAACGTCATTGCACAGGAAGGTAGCTTTCAAAACCCGGCAGCCAAGTGGAGTACACGTTGGTGTTTAAAGCGAACGGTACTGAGTTCGAGTCACGGAGTGAACAACAACTGTGGATGCCAATCAACACTGATGAGTAGATAAACATAGATTTTTCTGTTGCTTTGTGATCAGCAAGTGTAAACAGTCCATCAATCCATACCTTATGAATCCCAGTGAACAGGATAACCATACGTTGAAATAGAAGTACACATACTAAATGCGTTTGGATTAGAATGGCATTGAATTACGTAATAATTATTGATAGGAGCTGAAATCATTTTAAATGCTAAAAAGTAACGTAAAACATTAGGTAGAATAGAAGAATAAACTGTGAAATCAGTTACGTAATAGAAAATATAGATTGATAGGGAAAATAAAGAATTAATGTGAGGCTTTTCTCTGTAAGAAATATAAGCATAATATGACAAAATTTTAGTTGGATTGTCAACAGCGTTCATTTGATTGAACTGATATTTATCGAAGTAACAATGAGGATCATGTACAAATCATTCATAAATGAGTACATGAATTCCTATATGGAGTTTCTGCTGTCTGTAAATGACGGGTTTTTTTAAAAAAAGACATTCAAATGATTACTTTATGAGCTAATTTTAAATTTGAAAGGATGCCCAATTCAATGTACATTTTGCATTAAATTTTGATACACAGTATTCAGAAATGTGATGAATGCTACTTCAGGCAGTCGAAAGACGGAAGTAGTGTTGTTCATCAATCTAAAGTTGAATGCTTACAAACAGAATGTTGAGAGGATTGAAATGTAGAGAAGAGAAAGGTAAATTGAAAGTAAACAATATAACAACAGGAATGAAGGAACAATGAATCTTGTAAGAGGCGATTTAAAGATGTATAAATAATGTATTGGTTGTATGATTTTAGCATTTTAATAAATCACTATGTGCGTTTGCAGTAAACAACAGATTGTTCTTCGCCACCTCATCTTCTTGTTCATTACGATAAAACTGTCAAATATAAAAAAACATTTTAATCCTTGAGAAATTCTCAATACATGTGAATGATGAATATGATTTTCGATGAATTGTCTTCAGTTTCAACAATCATATTGTCCAAATAAATCGTATTGGGAACTGTAACAGCATTCTGCCTCAATTTACTAATTTTCACATATTACATAACTTCTGACCTGTGATAACATTACCGTCTCTCACTATATCTAATCCATATTGCTTTCTGATCACTGGCCTGACGATTTCATTTTATGTCTAAAATTATTACAAGTCACACGTGATCACTTTTCAACAATGCACCTCACCTCATGTTTGAGCATTATATGAATGATTTAGCCGGACCATATAACCCCAGATACTGAAGTGGATCTCATCAAGAGCATTTATTTTCTAACTGCGTTTCCACATAAGAAATATTCTTCTAAAAGCAATGATAGTAATGGTGATAATCATTATGTACGCGACCTGAGAGTGTAATTTTGAAGAACAAACATCAGTCTGTTGACCAGAGTTGTTGTTTGTATAAATGTCAATGATTTGCAATTTCTTCTCCTTGTAAGATCCATTTTGAATGCTTTGTGTGTTTTGGAAAATCCCTCTATGTATATAACTGCACTTTGTTCCTATGGATCCTCTTAGCTGTACGTTTTAACTTTTTTGACTACATTTGAAATGTTAATATTTGTACTTTATTATAGTTTTTGTTTTTACTACACTTTCACTAATTCCCCGTGTTTATTCACGAACTGCGCTTATGTTGTTTTACTTTATACTTAGTCTGGGCGGCAGCCATATTGGTTTGTTCCTGCTTTTGATTGCTTGACCTGTGTTGACTGGAATTGTGCATTTTGGTTGTGAATTGAGGCACTATTCCAGAATTGAAAACACACTGTGTTGTACAGCGACCAATTATAATCTTTTGAACGAATCTGTACGTGATCTATCCAGGCCGGATAGAATAACATTTATTTGTGGTGACTGGTAATTTTCTTGCATCCTTTATCAACTTTCTTATTTATTGTAATTTAGATTTGATCAATTGAACAATTATTGGTTGGATAGCTGAGTAGTTATATTTGTTTAGGTGATAATTTACACTTAAATTTATGACAAATTATAGAACCTCTATCTTACCCAATTACCTTGTTTTGGTTTCAAACGGGCGAGAGCGCGTATCTAACTCTTCCAGACAGCTGTCCATCAGTCCAACCGTAGTTTGGATCTTACACTCCTTGATCATTACATTCTATTTAAATTATCAAATAATATGGTTTTCTCTTTTGTATAGTGAGTCTGATATAAAAGTGAAATAGAATAAAGAATTTCGCTCACTAATGATGCACCCACGCATACGGAATAAAGATGAATGAAATTTCCATTTCACAAATGACTACTACTTTTCTATAGAGAAACTGAAGTGAAAGTCAATAGTTTTCATGTGGATTCATAGATGATCTTACTTCAGCTATGCGGAAATTCTGTATCCATTCACCATCTTATTCAAATGAGTTCACTGAAGGTTTTGTGGAATTGTCCATAATTGACGTTCCTATTCCATCAATCGATGCAACTATCAATGATCATTCCGATGCTTTGAGACTCGACTGGTTAATCCGTCCCACTTTCATTGACTATCAGACTGTGATCAATATTCCGGATATTTACATTTGACTATTTGCCAAACGTGTATTTGTGTAGAATGTTGATTGAAGTTGGATATCGTGGTAAGGTGGAAGCGATCATATTTTATGTGAGATCAAATAAACTTTGAAATGCCATTTGATATTGAATTTCATGGTTGTATGCCAACTGAGTACCTATGTAATACTTTCAGCAAAGTGTTCCACTGACACTGTTTACGAATAATCAGACATTCAAATCAGAATTTTCATTTGAATGTCAGTTTATTTATTTGTTGACGGATCAGTCACTTTGTGGATGGACATTGAATTAAATTACTCACTCAGAAACAGTAGTCTGAAATGAAGCGCCTGCAGGTAAGACTGGTTTTCTTTTACGATTGCAGTTTATTCAATGTAACAAATTTAGATATCATTGATTTGTATTGTAGAACTCATAAATAGCATTAGGTTTAACTCCTATAACAAAACGGGTCAACGCTTTTAAAACGAACCAAAGAAGCCTTAATCCTTTAACTCTTATTGTGCGTTCATCAATGCTGATTCCCAAATATGTAAAGGTTGTAGCCTCTATCATGTCTTCTCCATCAGTTGTGAATGGATTGGTTCGTTGGGCGTAATACCGGATAATCTTGATTTTCCGTTTGTGTATATTGGGACTTACTGCTACTGAGACTGCTGCTTTACTGGTCGTCTCGTTCATTTGTTGTTATGTGCGATAGAAGAGCTAGATCATTTTCAAAGTCTAGATCGTCCATCTTATCCCGTGCTTCGCTACAGATGTTGACGTCTTCATGATCCAGTCGATCACCAGGAGAAAGAGAAAGGGTGAAAATAAAGTCTTGCCTTACACCGCTCTTCACTACGGACGAGCCTGTCAACTGACTACCACGCACAATTCTGCACTGTAATCTGCAATAGGACTTTCTTATGACATTGACAATAATGTGAGACACGCCGTAGTGTCGAAGAAGCCTCCGTAATGTTTTCCTGTTCATGTTATCAAATACTTTATCGTAGTCAATGAAGTTGATGTAGAGCGATAAATTCCATTCACCTGATTGATCCACAATGATCCATAAAATTGTGATTTGGTCTGTACACGATTGGTCTTCACGAAATTCAGCTTGTTGGTCTAGAAGATGTGCGTCTATGGAATCCCTAATTCTGTTTTACAACACCCAGTCGAAGAAGTTTTCTGGTACTGAGAGAAGAGTGATGCTCCTGTAGTTATCACAGTTGCTGAGATCGCCGTTTTTGATATTTTGATCAGAAGTCCTTCTTTTCAGTCTGCCGGCTTTTGTTCTTTATCCCAAATCTTACTGAAAGAATGTGAAGTATCTACGCAGTTACTGCTGCGTCGTCTTTCAGTGCTTCTGCTTGAATGTTGTCTGGTCCTGCTGCTTTGCCGCTCTTCATTTGTTCGATGGACGTGATGATCTCTTCAACTGTAGGTGGATCAACATTGTTAGCGAGGACCCTGTGTGCTACTTTGATGTTGGGTAGGTTCAGTGGAGCTGGTAGTTTTTAGAGTTCTTTGAAATGTTCTTACCACCTCTTTCGTTGTTATTCAATGATGATTATTGCCTTGCCTTCCTTGCTTTTCACCGGCCATTCTGGTTTACAGTGATTGTCAGCAAGTATCTTTGTTTTGTCATACAGTTGTCTAATGTTTTCATTCTCTTGCAGCCTCTTCCGCCGTCATTGCTAGATCTTCCACATATTTACGTTTGTCGGTTCTGATGCTCTTCTTCACTTGCTTGTTCGCTTCTGTAAATTCAGCTCGTGCCTTGGCTTTTTCTGCTCTTGTTCGTCCGATACTGACTGCTGCCTTCTTGTTCCTCCTTTCTTGAATCTTATTCAGTTCATCAACAGTGATCCATTCCTTGTGATCGTGGTGATTCTTGTGACGCGGAATCTTATGACATGTTGAAACTATTGCTTTTTTATCTCTTTGCTGTTGCTCTTCATAGTAAGTTGCTCTCTAATGAGTAGATACTGAAAGGCCTGGAACTTATTACTGAGCGCTATCTTGAATTTGTTTAGTTTTCCAGTATCCCGGATCAAAGCCGTATTGAACTTTTGTGATGTTGTCTATCTGGTTGTCCATTGGTTCTTAAGTTTTCTGACCGTAGCTGCTACCTTGTGGCGGTGGTCGGGCTTGCTTATCGTAATGAAATAACGGAGCTTTATTGGCTGGAACATATGTTCCTGTAAATTCTAACATGACAGGCAGGTCGACTGGAGAACGGTAAGACTGAAATCAGTAATTCAAAATCGTAATGTTGGTAACTGGACGTCATCTCATCTGACTGGTCTTGGTTACTGAATGTATCAGTCTATAAGAAAGGAAAAACGCCCTCTTAGGACAATCACAGGTGAATCATTTTGACTAACATAGTGCCTAAAATATAAGCTTCAATAATACTTTGACGCCTAACCAAAGGTCGTGAAAAACAGACTAGGGAAAATCAGGTCATTTTCCAACCTGGACATAGTTGTATATACCAGATACTCACACTAAGTACGGTATTTGAACATAGACACACATTCAGACACCCCATAATAGCAGTATTTCTCAACTTTAAGGAGGCTTTTGACTCTGTCGAGCATGAGATTTTATGGCAGAGATTGTCACTGAGAGGAATTCCAAAGAGGTACATTAACCTTATAAAGGCTCTCTACTCGAACACAAATGGTCGAAAGACAGCTTATGGAGAACTGAAATCAGAGTTAATTACCTCAAGTGGTGTTTTTCAAGGCTTCTCACTCTTATTCTATTCTTGTTTAACTTTATCGTAGACATGCTTTTAGAGGTAACACTCTTCCCATCTAAATTTCCACGGGTTGAACTTCTGACAAGATAGATTCACTTTTTGACCTAGAATATGCCAATGACATAGTTCAATTTAGTGAAGACTCTGAAAAAATGCAGAGTCTTCCGAGCACCATAAGCAGCAATACAAACGTGTTCATAATGTGATTCTCTCCATCGAAATGCAAAATCTTGCTTCAGGATAGCGTTGCATTGACACCCGTACCAGTAATAGTCAGTGTAGTAGTTGAGCGAGTCGACCACTTCACTTTTCTTGGAAGTCTCACCAACTACTGTGATCTAATGTGTGAAGAAATCGCATCACATGTATAGAAGGTTTGATTGACTTTTATCAACTTGCGTCATTCATGGCGTAAGCGTGATATCCTACTTCATGGCAGTGAATTATTGCCGGTAAGAATAGAGGATATTCGTAGATCACTATCAGTCGATCATAGATGTCTTCGAAAGATATCCACTATATATGAATTTAAATGTGCTTATCAATAATACTATTACCGTATCACATGACTAGTAATGTATGTCACTCAATAGTCTAAAAGTTCAACTTTTCTAACTATGTCTCATCTAACTACCACTTCCGACGACCAAATGTATCACACTCATTACTTACTTACTTGCTTACGTCTGTTACTCCTCTTGAAGAAGCATAGGCCGCTCACCAGCATTCCTCATCCAACTCAGTCCTGAGCACTCCTTTCCATCTCCTTCCAGTTGTTATTCATTGTTTTCATATCTGCTACGATTTGCCAACGTTTTTTTCATCCCACCTTCCTCTTTTCCGTTTCACTTTAGGATTCCAAGTTGGGGCTTGGCTCGTGATACAGTTTGATGATTTGCGTAATACATATCCTATCCACTTCCATCAACTTTTCCTAATTTGCTCTTCAGCTGGAAGCTGGTTTGTTCTTTCCTAGAAAAGGCTGTTGCTGGTGATATCCGGTCAATGGATGTTGAGTATCTTGCGCAGCCAGCTGTTTATAATTACTTGTACCTACTTGATGGTGGTTGTTTTAGTCCTAAAAATTTCAGCACCGTTCAGTAGGACTGACTTGACGTTGGTATAGAAGATTCTGAATTTGACATTGGTTGACAGTAGCTTTGAATGTCATATTTTCTTAAATTGTAGGAATGTGGCCTTTGCTCTGAAAATTCTTATTTTGTGCTTGCATGGACAGCATCTTCCTCTTCCATAATGGAGTACAACAGCATCTCTTCCATATTTAGCAATTGTTGTTCAGCTTGATTTCAATGGCATTAGCTGATTCTGAGTACTTCCAATCAGAATCTCCACATTTTCATTACTATTTGTATTTTCGGTTTCTCACATTGTCCGGACGCTCCACTTACATATACAATTGTTGCTCTGGTTGCTACAACTGAAATCGGCCTCGTGCCTTTCAAATGAAACCGAGCTTTCACCGTGAGGCGTCATAAATCTTCTAAAAAGAATGCCTGATAACTCCCAGAGCAGAGGTTGACGACTTTGGTTTACTTTTCATGGTAAGCGTTTTTCAGAGTAGAAATCTTCTACTAGATGTGTTCGCTAATCCCACCCTCAACCCTCCTCCTTTGCCAAGGCTTTGGATCGTCAGTAACTCTAGAAGAGCCACAAGCGAAGTCAGTACATTCGTTGCTATCTCTTATATTGGTTGTGTATTATGTTATATCTAGTCAATGGATCGATATGTCATTCTACTTTGAAATATATGAGTATTGAGGAAATACCACCATCATAAACATCCGAATCTGCAATCAACTAAGTGGATAAAATTCACATGCACAAATTCGAGTTACCCTGTTTTAGTGAGAGATAATCATACTATATATTGGGATAACCTGAAGTGACTGAGTTCAATTACTTTCATTACCAAGTTGATAAAAAAATTGCTTAATTTAAAGTTTTGTCATAAGACAGCTTTAAATCACTACCAGGTAGAGTACATTGATCTATTTATCAAGTTCATTTAAATGCCCTTACTCTTTGTGAGACTTGAATAACTTGACTTCGTTCATTTATTGTATTCTACTGAGATATCACAAACGATTATCTATTTCATATTAGTTGTTTCATTGCTCTTTAAGTAGCCTTTGATTATTAATTTTACAAACCAAGTTTTTATAAGCATAAGAACTTGCGGAGATGGTAATATTTTCACTACTGTATTCACGAGTAGATCGATGTTGAGTTCAAGCTCTTTCGAATATGAAACATATATATCGACACTACAATCATTTTCTTTCAAGTAATGAGTATCCTGATCAATACTGTTGATCCATATATTAGTTTCTTCACATCAAACATACGTTTTATTTGATGTTGTTGCATTTTGACTTGCTTCAGTTGAATTGTATATTGGACACGTTTTTGTGAAAGGAACAAAGTGTATTCATTGTAAGTTATCAAACAAAAGAAGAAAGAATTACGTAGCCTGCATTTGTAAGTCAATGATATAATGGTGATTTTGTAGTTACTTGACTGCTTTAATCACTGAACAATTGTAATCATCGTGGCTAATGCAATATTTCGTACACTTTCCATTCCAATCATATCGCATGACAACATGTTTGAATTGAAAAAAACCATGCTCAGTGACAACAATGAACGATGAAGTTCGACAGGCTAATTTAATGGATTTTGGTGGTCGATATCCGATATAATCCTTAACTTCGTATACAGTTCGTCTTGATAACCGTTCTGTATAACGCCCCAACGGTACATTAATCAGAAGGCAAATACGAGACCACACACATATATCCAAATGTACAGATGCGTTAAACAAGCATAGAAGGGTTGTGCTGAAAAGCAAGCAAGCGAGCGAGAGCCAGAGCAAGAGCGTGACGAGAGCGTGTGAGTGAGTGAGTGTGTTGAATATGAATAACATGGACATATATATACCATGTGAAATGAATGAGTAATCGAATCGAATAAGCGGTTAGTAGTACGACTAGCAGAGTGAATAAATGCGTAGGCAGTAATCAATATTCAAGCATACGTATTTCACACAAGCACAAAATAATGAGGGTACAATAAATAGTTATAGTGCGGATGACTTTGTTCGCTAAAAATGTTAGCAAAATGGCTTAACCGAGTTAAATGAGAATAAACCCATTTGCACGAGAGTCGCTTTAACAGCTCCCCCTTGCAAACAAAGATATATGGAAAATGTCTGTGTTTGCACACAAAAAATAGTAGACTGAATAGGCTAGTTACAGTCGTTTAAAAAAAATAGCTTATACAAAATTAAGATGAAGTTAGTGTGTGCTGTACATTTGGTTTGTGCCCGTACGTGAGGTTACATAAAATAATAGCAAGAAATAAAAGGACTGCGGTATTGTCTTTACATTTTAAACAAAAATTATACGCATAAGTGTAGGGGTACATAAGATACGTTGAATTTTATAGCGTATAACATGAGCTTAATAATGCATGTGTATACAATGAAGTAGAAGTTATAATTAATATTCCAAATAGTAGATTATTATTAATAGAAAATTGTAGCGACATAATATTGGGGCCATCTTACTCTGCGGCCAGATCTTGTTATTATCGGAGTCTTGTCTTTTTGTTGCGTTAACGTTGTTGATTTTTGAGACTCGCGTTTCGCTGGTGTGACCATCTTAGAGGAGTCTGTACTTGTTGATTGAATATCGCTATCGATAAAAGCTGGCTTTACTCAATCGATGCTAATTACATCTGTCTTCCCAGCTTTCTCTATGGCAACCGTTTTATTTGTCCTCTCTATCGCTTTAAATGGTCCGTCGTAACTCGGTTAAAGAGGTGGTTTTACTTTATATCTTCTAATGAATACGTAAGTGCTGTTATGTAGTTCCTGTGGTATGAATACTCATCGTTGTTGTGCCCTAGGAGGTGTTATTTTTAAATCGCTCATGTGCTTTCTCAGGCGTTGAACATAGCCGGTTACATCAGTCGGAACACTTGTACTTGAAGTGAAGAATACTCCGGGTAATCGCAGAGTAGTTCCGTATACTAACTTGGCTGGACAATACCCAATCTCTTGTTTAATTGTTGCTCTCAGGGCTAACATTACTAGCAGAAGTCTATTAGATCAATCGTTGTTAACGATGACGGCTGTAAGGGACGCTTTTAATTGCCTATGTAGGCGTTCGACCATTCCGTTTGCCATTGGATGGTACGATGTCGTTCGGATTCGTTTAACACTCAGGAGTTCTGTAAGCTGCTGAAAGAGTCGACTTTCGAATTGTGCTCCTCTATCAGTTGTGATAATCGTTGGTATACCGTAGCAAGAAATCCAATTTTCAACTAGGGTTTTGGCTACCGTTTCAGCTGAGGTGTCTTTTATCGGTGCTGCTACCGGCCATCGTGTAAACCTGTCGATGCATTTTAAAATATAATTGTATCCATTTGAAACGGGCAGTGGTCCTACAATATCGATGTGTATATGTTCAAATCTAGTGTCTGGGTGCGAAAACGGACCCACTGCAGAGCTAGTATGACGATGTACCTTAACTTTTTGGCACTTCATGCATGCCTGTGTCCAATTACGCACATCGTGATTCATGTTTGTCCATACGAATCGTTCACTAATCAGCTTTATCGTGGCTTTTATTCCTGGGTGCGACATGTCGTGCATGCTTTCGAATATTTTGTGGCGCAGCGTTTTCGAAATAAATGGTCGCGGTCGGCCTGTTGATGTATCGCAAATTACTTTCGTGTTATCAAACCGCATCTCTTCGAGTATTAATGATGTTGTGCCACCGGATCTGAGTTTATTTAGCTCGACGTCTCTCTCATGCAACTTTGCCAGACCGTTATATTCAATTCCACTTGACATAAGTGTGCTTATCGTTGCTCTTGACAATGCGTCAGCCACACCGTTTTCTTGTCCTTTAACGTACTGTATGTTGGACGTGAACTGTGAAATGAACTCTAATTGTCGGATCTCTCGGGGAATAATTTTTTTGCTTTGCGCTTAATGCTTTTGTTAGTGGTTTGTGGTCTGTATAGACGGTAAAATTTATGTCTTCGACCATATGACGGAAGTGTTTTATTGCTAAGTGGATTGCTAAGAGTTCTCTTCCGAAAGTACTATATCTTGTTTTTGTCGGATTCAGTTTTTCGAAAAAAAGAGAGCGGTTTCCATATGCCATTTACTACCGCTACGTCTGATGCATCTGTCATGATAGCTAATGGTGTTTCGCTCTTTCGTCTAGTTAGTGTCACTTCTGTATTTAGCGCTTTTTTAGCGTGCTCGAATGCTTCAATCGCGTCTGGTGATAATCGAAATGTCCGTGCGTGTCTGCGTAACGCATCTGTTAATGGTTGCAATATTGACGCACGATTCGGGATAAATCGTCTGTAATAATTTATTAAAACGAGAAATCCGCGTAACGTTTTCCATGAATCGGGTAGAGGATAATTCCTAATGGCGTCGACTTCTGTTGCTATTGGTGTGATGCCTTGAGAAGTTATATTGTGACCTAAAAACTGCAAAGACACTTTTCCGAATTCACACTTCTCAGTGTGCCAAGTTCTTGAAGTTTCGTAAACAACTGTCGTAGATGTTGTAGATGTTCTTCCGTGGTAGCGCTAGCTACTAGTATATCATCGATATATGCGTGAACTCCTGTCAAACCTCTGACGATTTGATCGATGAGTCTTTGGAAGGTTTGGGTTGCATTAGTTAATCCGAAGGGCATTCGCAAAAACCCGAATAACCCAAATGGAGTAGTTATAGCCGTTTTAGATATATCTTCTGCCGCTACGGGAATATGGTAATAAGCTCGAACGAGATCGATTTTCGAAAATATCGTGGCACCTTCCATATTGGTAGTAATGTCGTGCATATGTGGTATCGGATATCTGTCTGCTATCCTTTGCTTGTTAAGAGCTCTATAGTCTCCGCATGGCTTGATTTCCTCATTCTTCTTCGAAACCATATGCAATGGGGACGCCCATGGACTATTAGAAGGTCTAATGATACCAAGCTTCGTCAACTTTTCGAACTCTCGTTTCGCGACATTCAAACTTTTCGGGTCTAGCCTTTGTGGTCTTGAGTAAGTCGGTAGACCTTTCGTTATAATATGGTGCTGTACCGTATGTTTAAGATCTCTGTTATCGTATGATACTTTCGACAGATCGGCATACTCGTTTAGGAGCGATCTATATGGCTTACTTTTATCTTTTGACACTACTAAATTCATGGATGCGTCATCAGTCATCACTACTACTATCACTACAGAATAGTCGCCGTTCACGAACCGGTTTCGTCCGGTATCCACTAGTAAGTCAAAATTCTTTAAGAAATCAATACCGATTCTAGGTACGGCTACATCTGCGATAATGAGGTAGTGCGACCGAAATTCAAGGTTAATTTTCGCTTGCAATATGTTTTTATTATCAGAATGTGTTTTGTGAAGATTTTAGAAATTTCACAGATTTAAATCATGAGTCAGTTGAAGCTAGACCACTATAAAAAACCTGGAAGCACTGGGCGGCCGTTTCATCCTGGTATGGGACACCTCAGCAGTGAGCATTCACGATCCCTCACCACGCAGGGCTTGAAACCAGGAAAAAACTGGTTTCGAGCGCGAGCACTTAACCACTAGACTACTGAGCCGGCATTCAACGGTGTTAATGTTTAAGTGTTTTGATATCACATAACTTAAACGTATGTATGTGAAGACAGACCACAAAAGATACATCAGAAATAAAGGCAATACAGCTTACTCAGTTTATCAAGGCCTGATTAAAGATTTGTAGTCAAGAAACAAGTTAACAGATAGATAATGAGTGAAGTAAGCGATGAATATAGAAAGGTTCAAGGTTAAAGACGAAGAACTGATAAGATTTATTACAAGGAGATGTAACTGATCAACTGTTTTGTCTGTCCAAAAGGTGGTATAACTTAACTGAGAGTGTATTATGGTTTATCACGTGCTTTTCATCAATTGTATGAAATTCCTAAGAGTTTTCTTTTCAACGTTCCCATGAATGTCATAGTTTCTGTGTTCAATATTGAAACTCCGCATACCGATGTATAAAGATGCTCAATAGAAATTATGCGAACAAAAATTCCTACTGATACCTCAGCACTTTGAAGTTCATAATCAAATGAAAAATGTAATGTTCCAGAAAATTGTTTGCTTTTTTCAGCATCGCTAGATTATTTCAATACATCAAACAATGAAGTGATGGCGTTTGAAGCGGAAGATACTCGGTTCGAGTCTCAGAGTAAGCATCAACTCCGAGATGCAGGTACATTCAGCTGACAAGTCCCAAATAAGAAGAAACTCGCGTGTTGATTTCCATTACAAACGACTATCAATATTTTCTATAGTTCGGTAATTATTACCAATCTATCATGAAATTTGATTAAATCTCTTATACTGTTCTACATAAATCAGTTCAATAAAAAATTGGACAGTATTCACAAAAACTACACAAATCACTAACGCTTACATGACCTTGATTTTCTTGCTTATCTTGTCTTTTTAGGTGACCAATTAATGCTTTTCACTTATTATCGTCGCCGTATACTCAGTCAGTTATCTTTCGGTATGTTACAATGCATTCAGTGCATGATTTCACAAAGTAGATTACAATCATTCCTTCATCTTAATCAGTTGAATTATCAAAACAAATATCTTATTTATTAAGATGTGATCCCAAATCAGTCGAAAGGCGAATACTAGCAGTCAGACGTAATCGGGAATGTGTGTGTAGAAATTCATGTTTATATGTCTATGAGTTAAGTAGTTGAACATTTCCTGTTACTGGATATTATAAAGTGACAATAAACAACAGACTGACAGACTGTATATGTTCTGTAATCACTTTACTTCACGATACAACATTATCCTGTTGTCATTCAATGATGCCTCAAAAACAGCCATGAGGTCATTCGACTCATGAGGACACAGATAAACAAAATCAAAAATCTTCCGTCCAAAATTTGACAGAAAATAAACGTGTGTAGTGCTTATGCATTTGCTTAAATTACTTTCACAAGTTTCACCATGTAGTAGTTCATCGTGAGAAGTTGAGGAATTTCCGAAATGCAAACCACCTAATATTGATCTAAACTAGTCTCCTTATTATTTAACTTTCTGACTATAAGTGTATCATAAACGAAATTGCATGAACAATCACAATGGCTATTCGAGCACATGCTGGATGATATGAGAAACTACATTCTTAAACATAGATGTTGATTATTTACCGTACAAACAACTTTGAGCAACAAAATTACCCAACATTCAAGATATAACTGATCTCTATAAGGAAATTCCGATTTCAAATCGATAAAAGATTGAAGGAAAGGTTTCAAGAAATCTAACCTCTTCAGATGGAAGAGTTTCGAAAACAAAAGATGACAGTTTTATCATACTCACCGATAGTTGAACATTACGTTGACATTATTTATTTGACATTGGTTGAAGTCAGTAACTCGATGGACATATGAAAATCTGTTTAATCAGCGTTTATCAAACAATCGCTTTGAGTGTCATTACTAATTTCTTTAAATTATTCTAACTACTGATAAACCATTAGGTAGTGTATAAATGAGTATCAAAAAATGAAACCATCTCAACCATTTGCATAAATATTATGTATAAATTGTCAGAAAACATTTTATTAACACCTTTTAACAACCCGTCTGTCAATATTTGTCGAACAACATAGCTTTGAACTCATAGGTGAGTGGTGAATAAAATGTGAGCTGGTCGGTTCAGTATTCGACTATCTAAATCTGATATTTTGCAAGAATTGGAGTCTGTAAAGAAAGGATGCAGTAGTGATTTAATGATTATATCATTCGATTGTCTATAGTAATCATCGTTTCAATATAAGTAGACGTTCGTCGTGCACCTGATTGTTAACTCCTTTATGGTTTTACCAGGAACTGCAGTTTGTGCTCATCTATCTATGTAGGTTCTTTACAACTAAATCTCACTGTTTAAGATAGAGAATATCAGTGAATTGATGAGACTAATACATCAAATGGCATCATCAGGTTACTTCTACTGTCATTTTTCCAATTATTATTAGACTCAGAGTCATTGTTTTAAGCTAACATTAACCATTCATTTATATAGTAGATTTATGATTTACATCAGCCATTCAACCGCGTTATACCACATTCAAAATTGTTCGTCTTCAAGAATAATCAGAGAAACAAGACAGTTTTTATGAGCTTTGAGAAGATCATATACTTCACGTGTTATTGTCCTTGTAGGTTTCAGAATGAGTCGGATGAACGTTGTGAGATACGAACTTATATTCTTATGGTTATTAAAGTCTTAGATATTTGGTTCTAAACTATATCTATCACGTACTTATGGTTTACAAGCATTTTTATTCGTTCTTTCATCACTGAGTACAATGGTCATTTGCTTCACCACAGTTTTACTCAACACTTATTTGGTTTGTTTGATCAACAAGTGACTTTTCATCTGGATTCAATTCCCAGTGTACAATTTTAAATGTCCTAATATTAGTAGTTGTAGTAGTAGTCATTAATCAATCATCAGTACCGAAATATGGTGTAGGCCTCAATATACGCAAGGGAAAATACACACTCGAAGGAGCAACTCTGGAAAATATGAAAACTTTCACTTACCTGGCCAGTATAATCGATGAACAAAGTAGATCGGATGCAGACGTAAACACAAGGATTGGCTGATCATTGGCAGCATTCCTAAAATGTCATTAGCAACAACCTACTGTGGGAGAGAACAAATCGGCTTCTTGTTGAAGAAAAAATTAGAAAAAGACGCTGAAGGCGGGTAGGACATACCTTGCAGAAATCATGACACCCCGCCATGGTGCAAGCCCTAACTTACGATACTGAAATCAACATGAAAAATGCAGACCGAAGAAGATATTGTGCTGGAAGCAGCAGCCACATCAAAACGATGGATAGCACTTCGTAAGGACATAGTTAGTTGAAAAACACTGCTCCTCGGCCTATGCACCACAAGCACCAACAAGCGTAATATAAAAGGGTAGAGGCAACTGATCTGAAGCCAGTGATTTTGACGAATGATATCTACATCCGTAAGTTTAAATACTGGCATCTGCGAAAAAAGGTTTACTGAGAAAAATAAAACATAAATATACTTACATCATTGAGGTGACAAATGAACTGCAGCAAAGTTCTGATAGTACTTGTCTCCGTTACTGAAAAAAGTTATATATGTAAACGTCACTTTATCACAGTTTGTAATATTTATTTCTCATGTGTGCCCAGGTTTCGCGTTATTTAACATTCACTGGCAAGGTGTACCTGTAATCTTGAAGGAACTGATGCTCCTTAGAAGGTTTGATCCCGCATCATCCAATTTCAATATCAGAGTTGTTATCACTGAGTTTATGGGATAGTGATTGACGTCCTGTACATATAACTGCTGGAATCTGTTCCGCGCTGATATTTATAGATTTGGATCCGTGCCAGATGTTCTGTCGTACTTGATCTTATTTGTCAATGAATTGTCGTGATAAATTGATTATGTATATACATTTGATTTTTCTTATATTTTGAATAAAACATCTATTCAGAAAGAATAGTTTGGTAATAATAATAATAGTAATAATGAGAGTTTTCATTAGGATTATCTTATGTCAGCAGTATTAAAAGTGACTTTTGTATCGATGACCTTGAATTCAAATGGAATTCACCTCGTTTTACACAAAGTTAAGCATTTAAAGAAAATGAACAAGCAATTCGATGAATTGTTCAATGCAATACTTAATATAACCTTAAAAGAGATACACTAATAAAAAGATAGACAAATATCATAGAAAGATTCAAATTTTTGTTTATTCTCTCCACAAACAAATAGAAGATTGTTTTTTAATTTATTTAATAAACATCCACTTAAAATGAATTACATGAATATTAACTCATCATGAGGAATATGAACATTCACAGAAGAAGTAGATCATCGTTACACAATATACAGTGTATATTGAAATGTGTATCAAGAGCGATTCCTATTTCAGGAACATCAGCCGAATGAAAGTTTCTACAACAGTTGATGAAAAATTCAGGACATTAAACCGGTAAATTACGCTTCAAAAGTAATAGAATCATCCACTCAGTTACTATTTGCTACAACTGTTTGTAAAATTGATAACTTGTCCGTTCATATAATTCATCATAATCCAGTACTGACAACTGATTCAACCTCTGAAAATTGTATACAATGTGAATTGAATCCAGATGAAAAGTCACTTGTTGATCAAACAAACCAAATAAGTGTTGAGTAAAACTGTGGTGAAGCAAATGACCATTGTACTCAGTGATGAAAGAACGAATAAAAATGCTTGTAAACCATAAATACGTGATAGATATAGTTTAGAACCAAATATCTAAGACTTTAATAACCATAAGAATATAAGTTCGTATCTCACAACGTTCATCCGACTCATTCTGAAACCTACAAGGACAATAACACGTGAAGTATATGATCTTCTCAAAGCTCATAAAAACTGTCTTGTTTCTCTGATTATTCTTGAAGACGAACAATTTTGAATGTGGTATAACGCGGTTGAATGGCTGATGTAAATCATAAATCTACTATATAAATGAATGGTTAATGTTAGCTTAAAACAATGACTCTGAGTCTAATAATAATTGGAAAAATGACAGTAGAAGTAACCTGATGATGCCATTTGATGTATTAGTCTCATCAATTCACTGATATTCTCTATCTTAAACAGTGAGATTTAGTTGTAAAGAACCTACATAGATAGATGAGCACAAACTGCAGTTCCTGGTAAAACCATAAAGGAGTTAACAATCAGGTGCACGACGAACGTCTACTTATATTGAAACGATGATTACTATAGACAATCGAATGATATAATCATTAAATCACTACTGCATCCTTTCTTTACAGACTCCAATTCTTGCAAAATATCAGATTTAGATAGTCGAATACTGAACCGACCAGCTCACATTTTATTCACCACTCACCTATGAGTTCAAAGCTATGTTGTTCGACAAATATTGACAGACGGGTTGTTAAAAGGTGTTAATAAAATGTTTTCTGACAATTTATACATAATATTTATGCAAATGGTTGAGATGGTTTCATTTTTTGATACTCATTTATACACTACCTAATGGTTTATCAGTAGTTAGAATAATTTAAAGAAATTAGTAATGACACTCAAAGCGATTGTTTGATAAACGCTGATTAAACAGATTTTCATATGTCCATCGAGTTACTGACTTCAACCAATGTCAAATAAATAATGTCAACGTAATGTTCAACTATCGGTGAGCATGATAAAACTGTCATCTTTTGTTTTCGAAACTCTTCCATCTGAAGAGGTTAGATTTCTTGAAACCTTTCCTTCAATCTTTTATCGATTTGAAATCGGAATTTCCTTATAGAGATCAGTTATATCTTGAATGTTGGGTAATTTTGTTGCTCAAAGTTGTTTGTACGGTAAATAATCAACATCTATGTTTAAGAATGTAGTTTCTCATATCATCCAGCATGTGCTCGAATAGCCATTGTGATTGTTCATGCAATTTCGTTTATGATACACTTATAGTCAGAAAGTTAAATAATAAGGAGACTAGTTTAGATCAATATTAGGTGGTTTGCATTTCGGAAATTCCTCAACTTCTCACGATGAACTACTACATGGTGAAACTTGTGAAAGTAATTTAAGCAAATGCATAAGCACTACACACGTTTATTTTCTGTCAAATTTTGGACGGAAGATTTTTGATTTTGTTTATCTGTGTCCTCATGAGTCGAATGACCTCATGGCTGTTTTTGAGGCATCATTGAATGACAACAGGATAATGTTGTATCGTGAAGTAAAGTGATTACAGAACATATACAGTCTGTCAGTCTGTTGTTTATTGTCACTTTATAATATCCAGTAACAGGAAATGTTCAACTACTTAACTCATAGACATATAAACATGAATTTCTACACACACATTCCCGATTACGTCTGACTGCTAGTATTCGCCTTTCGACTGATTTGGGATCACATCTTAATAAATAAGATATTTGTTTTGATAATTCAACTGATTAAGATGAAGGAATGATTGTAATCTACTTTGTGAAATCATGCACTGAATGCATTGTAACATACCGAAAGATAACTGACTGAGTATACGGCGACGATAATAAGTGAAAAGCATTAATTGGTCACCTAAAAAGACAAGATAAGCAAGAAAATCAAGGTCATGTAAGCGTTAGTGATTTGTGTAGTTTTTGTGAATACTGTCCAATTTTTTATTGAACTGATTTATGTAGAACAGTATAAGAGATTTAATCAAATTTCATGATAGATTGGTAATAATTACCGAACTATAGAAAATATTGATAGTCGTTTGTAATGGAAATCAACACGCGAGTTTCTTCTTATTTGGGACTTGTCAGCTGAATGTACCTGCATCTCGGAGTTGATGCTTACTCTGAGACTCGAACCGAGTATCTTCCGCTTCAAACGCCATCACTTCATTGTTTGATGTATTGAAATAATCTAGCGATGCTGAAAAAAGCAAACAATTTTCTGGAACATTACATTTTTCATTTGATTATGAACTTCAAAGTGCTGAGGTATCAGTAGGAATTTTTGTTCGCATAATTTCTATTGAGCATCTTTATACATCGGTATGCGGAGTTTCAATATTGAACACAGAAACTATGACATTCATGGGAACGTTGAAAAGAAAACTCTTAGGAATTTCATACAATTGATGAAAAGCACGTGATAAACCATAATACACTCTCAGTTAAGTTATACCACCTTTTGGACAGACAAAACAGTTGATCAGTTACATCTCCTTGTAATAAATCTTATCAGTTCTTCGTCTTTAACCTTGAACCTTTCTATATTCATCGCTTACTTCACTCATTATCTATCTGTTAACTTGTTTCTTGACTACAAATCTTTAATCAGGCCTTGATAAACTGAGTAAGCTGTATTGCCTTTATTTCTGATGTATCTTTTGTGGTCTGTCTTCACATACATACGTTTAAGTTATGTGATATCAAAACACTTAGACATTAACACCGTTGGACGTCGGCTCAGTGATATAGAGATTGGGCATTCGCGCTCGAGATCAAGGGTCATAGGTACCTACCCCGCGTCCGGGATCTTGAGTGAACACTTCTGAGGAGTCCAGCACAAGGAAGAAACGGTAGTTCAGTGTTTTCAGGTTTTCACTTTTTGTTAAGCTTGAATAGAGTCAAGAATTCGACTATCATGAGTACTACTACAACTACGTATTGCCACTACTACTACTACTACTACTACTACTACTACTACTACTACTACTACTACTACTACTACTACTACTACTACTACTACTACTACTACTACTACTACTACTACTACTACTACTACTACTACTACTACTACTACTACTACTACTACTACTACTACTACTACTACTACTACTACTACTACTACTACTACTACTACTACTACTACTACTACTACTACTACTACTACTACTACTACTACTACTACTACTACTACTACTACTACTACTACTACTACTACTACTACTACTACTACTACTACTACTACTACTACTACTACTACTACTACTACTACTACTACTACTACTACTACTACTACTACTACTACTACTACTACTACTACTACTACTACTACTACTACTACTACTACTACTACTACTACTACTACTACTACTACTACTACTACTACTACTACTACTACTACTACTACTACTACTACTACTACTACTACTACTACTACTACTACTACTACTACTACTACTACTACTACTACTACTACTACTACTACTACTACTACTACTACTACTACTACTACTACTACTACTACTACTACTACTACTACTACTACTACTACTACTACTACTACTACTACTACTACTACTACTACTACTACTACTACTACTACTACTACTACTACTACTACTACTACTACTACTACTACTACTACTACTACTACTACTACTACTACTACTACTACTACTACTACTACTACTACTACTACTACTACTACTACTACTACTACTACTACTACTACTACTACTACTACTACTACTACTACTACTACTACTACTACTACTACTACTACTACTACTACTACTACTACTACTACTACTACTACTACTACTACTACTACTACTACTACTACTACTACTACTACTACTACTACTACTACTACTACTACTACTACTACTACTACTACTACTACTACTACTACTACTACTACTACTACTACTACTACTACTACTACTACTACTACTACTACTACTACTACTACTACTACTACTACTACTACTACTACTACTACTACTACTACTACTACTACTACTACTACTACTACTACTACTACTACTACTACTACTACTACTACTACTACTACTACTACTACTACTACTACTACTACTACTACTACTACTACTACTACTACTACTACTACTACTACTACTACTACTACTACTACTACTACTACTACTACTACTACTACTACTACTACTACTACTACTACTACTACTACTACTACTACTACTACTACTACTACTACTACTACTACTACTACTACTACTACTACTACTACTACTACTACTACTACTACTACTACTACTACTACTACTACTACTACTACTACTACTACTACTACTACTACTACTACTACTACTACTACTACTACTACTACTACTACTACTACTACTACTACTACTACTACTACTACTACTACTACTACTACTACTACTACTACTACTACTACTACTACTACTACTACTACTACTACTACTACTACTACTACTACTACTACTACTACTACTACTACTACTACTACTACTACTACTACTACTACTACTACTACTACTACTACTACTACTACTACTACTACTACTACTACTACTACTACTACTACTACTACTACTACTACTACTACTACTACTACTACTACTACTACTACTACTACTACTACTACTACTACTACTACTACTACTACTACTACTACTACTACTACTACTACTACTACTACTACTACTACTACTACTACTACTACTACTACTACTACTACTACTACTACTACTACTACTACTACTACTACTACTACTACTACTACTACTACTACTACTACTACTACTACTACTACTACTACTACTACTACTACTACTACTACTACTACTACTACTACTACTACTACTACTACTACTACTACTACTACTACTACTACTACTACTACTACTACTACTACTACTACTACTACTACTACTACTACTACTACTACTACTACTACTACTACTACTACTACTACTACTACTACTACTACTACTACTACTACTACTACTACTACTACTACTACTACTACTACTACTACTACTACTACTACTACTACTACTACTACTACTACTACTACTACTACTACTACTACTACTACTACTACTACTACTACTACTACTACTACTACTACTACTACTACTACTACTACTACTACTACTACTACTACTACTACTACTACTACTACTACTACTACTACTACTACTACTACTACTACTACTACTACTACTACTACTACTACTACTACTACTACTACTACTACTACTACTACTACTACTACTACTACTACTACTACTACTACTACTACTACTACTACTACTACTACTACTACTACTACTACTACTACTACTACTACTACTACTACTACTACTACTACTACTACTACTACTACTACTACTACTACTACTACTACTACTACTACTACTACTACTACTACTACTACTACTACTACTACTACTACTACTACTACTACTACTACTACTACTACTACTACTACTACTACTACTACTACTACTACTACTACTACTACTACTACTACTACTACTACTACTACTACTACTACTACTACTACTACTACTACTACTACTACTACTACTACTACTACTACTACTACTACTACTACTACTACTACTACTACTACTACTACTACTACTACTACTACTACTACTACTACTACTACTACTACTACTACTACTACTACTACTACTACTACTACTACTACTACTACTACTACTACTACTACTACTACTACTACTACTACTACTACTACTACTACTACTACTACTACTACTACTACTACTACTACTACTACTACTACTACTACTACTACTACTACTACTACTACTACTACTACTACTACTACTACTACTACTACTACTACTACTACTACTACTACTACTACTACTACTACTACTACTACTACTACTACTACTACTACTACTACTACTACTACTACTACTACTACTACTACTACTACTACTACTACTACTACTACTACTACTACTACTACTACTACTACTACTACTACTACTACTACTACTACTACTACTACTACTACTACTACTACTACTACTACTACTACTACTACTACTACTACTACTACTACTACTACTACTACTACTACTACTACTACTACTACTACTACTACTACTACTACTACTACTACTACTACTACTACTACTACTACTACTACTACTACTACTACTACTACTACTACTACTACTACTACTACTACTACTACTACTACTACTACTACTACTACTACTACTACTACTACTACTACTACTACTACTACTACTACTACTACTACTACTACTACTACTACTACTACTACTACTACTACTACTACTACTACTACTACTACTACTACTACTACTACTACTACTACTACTACTACTACTACTACTACTACTACTACTACTACTACTACTACTACTACTACTACTACTACTACTACTACTACTACTACTACTACTACTACTACTACTACTACTACTACTACTACTACTACTACTACTACTACTACTACTACTACTACTACTACTACTACTACTACTACTACTACTACTACTACTACTACTACTACTACTACTACTACTACTACTACTACTACTACTACTACTACTACTACTACTACTACTACTACTACTACTACTACTACTACTACTACTACTACTACTACTACTACTACTACTACTACTACTACTACTACTACTACTACTACTACTACTACTACTACTACTACTACTACTACTACTACTACTACTACTACTACTACTACTACTACTACTACTACTACTACTACTACTACTACTACTACTACTACTACTACTACTACTACTACTACTACTACTACTACTACTACTACTACTACTACTACTACTACTACTACTACTACTACTACTACTACTACTACTACTACTACTACTACTACTACTACTACTACTACTACTACTACTACTACTACTACTATTACTACTACTATTACTACTACTAACTACTTGTTATAATTAATGAGAAACTGAAATTCCGAGTGTATTTCTCTGTCCAGTTTTTCAGTCAAGACATAAAACATGAAATAGCTGTACCTGCATAATGGATCTAAATTTGTATGAATTGACAGAAATGATCAGGATACTCATTATATGAAATTATTCGACTGCTTTTTCGAGATAACTGCCTGTTGGACTTTACAGGTCGTTTTCAGTGTCACCAAATTCCACAATGTGAAGAAGTTTATTTATAAAGCAGGACATTCTTTTGCTAATAATGTATAATGACGTGTATTCTTCTTTCAATGACTAAGCAAATGCATTGTAATTGTTGACGTGAACATTAAAACAAAGCACCACCTGATATCAATTTTTGAAGATGAACTACGTTCTCAACGAATTGTTAGTAAGGTTATTTCAAAATTCTACATGAATTCGTATAATTGTGCGGATGATCACAAAATACCGATAAAACTTGTTTGAGTGAAGTAGCATAACGTGTTGACAAATAGTGAGATTTTGTCAACTCGCATTGTTGAAGTCCTGAACAATGATTTGTGATTCTCTATTGAGAACCTGGATAGATTGTTTTAATAAAGCTGTTAATTTTCAGTTTATTGATTCAAATTTGAATGGTGATTACCTGTGACATCCAGAATACAAATTTCATCACACAAATCAGTGATCAATTAGTTGTTGAATGGTGTGTACCTATCACTCTGATTGCCCGATCGGTACTACATGTTCAAATGATTGCACAAATGCAAACCCTTTATTACTAATTGTTGAATCCTTTTCTATCTTCATTACCAACACTAGTGTATGATGAATAATGTGTTACTCGAATAAAAGATGATGTTTAGTAATAAATTGTGATGTTCCGTTTATTCAGATGTACTCCGAAGTTTGCAATTCGAGCACTCAAGCACTCATCTTTATTCAATTGAATCTGTTGACTTGTTTTATAAACGTTTCACATTTTATTTGCAAATAAGTAGTATTGTGTATACGTGATTTTGTGATTGCCGCAATCAACAATGAGTCCGTTGTGAATGTTCATTCTAATGAAGTCTCACTACTGAGAAATATTATCTGAAATTAACGATGGTCATTGTTATGAACTGAGTTGTCAGATTACCTAATCAACACACCATTAGGCACTTTCATCTTTCATTATTTGAATACATAGTAACAGAATGTTGTATAAACCAAATCGAATAGAATGTGAACGGAGAGTAATTATTATGACAATGAAGTGTTATACAATGAATGGGAGATGTGCAAATGAAGTACTCAAGTGATTCTCATTTCTAATTAATTGTGTGTGCGTATGTGTGTGTTGAAGTACAATCAACAATGAAGTAACAGCTTAGTTAAAATCAATTGATCGATGTATATCAAAAAAAAACATCACACGAGAACAGACACTGATTAATGTAGGAATAAAGGAACGATCAAGTTTAAGACAATTGACTGACGTTTTGCAAATGAAGACTTTACCGCATAGTCGTCAGTATTTACAGAGATTTTGCAATTTTGTATTCAGATACGTTTGATTGTCCATACTTCAGTTCTCGACCCAAACTTGACAATTCTATTTCAAAATATCAGTCAATTGTCCCAATGTCTTCAATGTTCCTGCATTTTCATACTAATTACAGGCTTTTTGAGTTAGCACTCACTGCATTACTTGATAACTGATAGATACAATACAATTCAATGTTAGTCATGGTTAACATCGAAATCCATTAGACTTATTAACCTGTTTTATAAAATAATTTACCCATTGACGTGTCCAACTCATTAACAAGAACAAATCAATGGTCTGATCATCAGTTTTGTTTTATAAGTACCTAACAAATATTTCCCATCAGATAATGCCCGTGATCAGAGATGGGTAGATTCTTCAAGTTCGATCGGTAATCGGATGGATTAATGAGACACTATGAAGTGAGAACGAAAATTTTTTTCAATTTCAAATGTGGAAAAATTAAAGACGAATTTAGAAATCAACGATGATGTCCATCGAATGACTCGTTTATTCCAAGATAACTTTTTTTCTGAAACCATTTTAATTCTGATTTGAAAACGAATTATTGATTGCCTTATGGTGTTTGCTACTGATGTAGACAGATATAAGTAGTATATATCACCAGTCGAAAGTAAAATACCTGATGACAAAAGGTTAATGAGGTTGAAGTCATGAGAACGAGGACAGAGAATAATTGGTGTGGAAACAAAGAAACGATCAAGTCTTAGACAATTGATTGACATTTTTCAAATGAACACTTCACCGCATGGTTACTGTATTTTAAAAAAAGATTCTGTAATCTTGTATTCATTTGGTCGTCTCCGTCTGTATTATCGTTCACTACGAGAGTAGTAAGCGATAAAATGAAGGAGACGATTTTTGATTTATCTAGACCCAACCTATTTCGAGCTTCATTAAATCACTGTGATAAATAAACAATCCGAAACAATATTTAGTCATTGATAATTCATTTTCTTAGTCTCAAAACATTTTTTAAAATTTAACTATTATTGTATTGAATTTAATTGGTATTGCTTGATTGTGTCTTCACGTTCTATTTTAGAACTGCAATTGGTCAGTCTCATACTGGCATATATGCATCCTGTGCGGACTGCCTCGATACTGCCTCAAGTCATATGCATTATAAGCAAAGATAGATGGTGGCTACCAGTGGAATCCTTGAAATGCATTTCCTTCAATTTGGACTCGTCGGCTGCACGTACCAGGGATCTAGGTACATCCATCTGACATGTCTCATATGAGACACACATACAGTAAATACGTTAATCGTAAAATATTAATCGACTTTCTCAAACTTGACTATTCCTTTTGCAAATATCAGTCAATCGTCTCAGAATCCAATATTCTTGAATTTCCATACCAATTACATTTCGCTATCGTTCTTCCCTTCTCAATCTTCTGCTGTCAGACATTCTATTCCTGACTCGCGACATATACTACTCATGTCGATATAAGTAGCACACATCGCATTACTTGATAACTGATAGATACAATACAATTCAATGTTAATCATGGTTGTCATCGAAATTCATCGTAACTATAAACCTGATTTTATGAGATAATTTATTCATAGATGTGTCTAACTCATTAACATGAACATATCAATGGTCTTACCATCACTTTTGTTCTATAAGTAAATGTAATTTTGTATTTAGTACTGTGAGATTCTTCAATATTAAAGTCAATATAGTTCTACCGTGAGGAGCTGAAACATGGTAGACTACTAAAACATAATGTATTTCAAAACAGTTGTCTACTCGTGATACTCAATATCCGTAGACCGGATACCTTCACTAACAGCCTACTATGGGACAGAACAAACCAATTTCTATTTGAAGAGGAAATCACGAAAAGACTTTGGAAGTGGATTGGATACACTTTGAGGAACTCAACAAACTGCATCATGAGGGAACCACAAACTTGAAATTCCTGATGCGAAAGGAGAAGAGAAAAGCAGAATAGTATGCTATGTCCGCAATTCGAAGCAGACATGAAAAGGATGAATAGCAACTGGAAATGATTGCTTAGGAAAGAGTTGGATGAAGAGTGTTGATGGGCGACTTATGCTCATCCACGAAATGCAATAGCAAGTAGGTAGTATGGTTTTACTTACTTCTTCATAAGGCAATAAATATATGTGGTACCGTTTCTAATTAGTCGCTCAATTTTAAGAGTTGTTATTTTAAATCTGATTCGTTGCTTAGTCAAGTGAATAATTTTATGAATTTGAATTACTTCCGAGCCTGGTTACATTTGTCAATGGACTTGAAGAAGAAAGAAACAAGAAATGCATTTCAATACATTTCAATAAGTATTTATTTAACCAAACACAATATATTCAACATTTCCTTTCACAACACAAATTCCACTACAACTACGGTTCCTCTAGATCATCGATATCACATTTTAGATTTAAATGAAATTCCGGCATATTTTCTATGGATCTAAACTGATTGAACGCAGAATTCGACGAAACTATGAACATAGACAAAACAGTAAACAATAAATGGGGTGTTATGTTTTTCAGAAATAGACATGTTTTCACTCTTGAATCCACAAGTCGAACTAAGCTAGACAAACGGTGAAAACTTGAAGCATTGGATGGACTTTTCGTCCTAGTGAGCGACTCCTCAGAAGTGCGGATCCGCGACCCGCATGCGGGGACTCGAAGGCAAGTCCTCTGGTTTCGCTGGCTTACTCACAAACTCCAGATCACTGAGTTGGCATCCAATTGTGTTAACGTCTAACCTAAACCAATACACAGTATTTCACAAGCCTACACCCATTGTTTAAGGTGGACAAATTTCTTATATTCGACACAGATTCGACTTCACTTCGATCGGCTCGTGAATTCAATGTTGAAAATACTATAATTTACACAAATTATTATACTGATAAAAACTGGTTTTGCAAAATTACGAATCAAAGCACAATTCAAGAACTATTTAACAACTAATATGGAGTGGATAATCATTTGTGGTACTTCAGTAGAATACAACAAATGACTGAAGCCAAGTTATTAATTCGCACAATGATTGAGAAGATTTGATTAAATTTTTTAAATAGATCAACGGACTCTAGTGGTTGTTATTAAATGTTGCCCTAAGACGAAACACTAGGGATCAAGGCATATTATCAGAACTGCGGTCACTATCACGGATCCAATCACTAGTGGATACATGAGATCTAAATGTCATAGGTTCAGTCTTATATTTACTGAAGTGTTCAAAGATTTTAATAGATCTTAAACTATAATAAAAACCCCCAATCCATTATATCTTGATTTAAAATGATTACTTTCTGTTACATATACCCTTATGAAATTGGTTATTGCATAAAATGTATACCTATTATGGTGCGAACAGAAAGCGGGTGAAAGATCTTTACAGACAGTCTGAAAATTTCAACGGAATACTGTTTACAAACAATAACTAGTTGAATTCAACCATTCCAGATGATGATAGCACAATATTGCAAATCAATAGAGATAAGATCAACAAAATTTCACTTCAATGTTGACTGGTATCATAGTTATCAAGAACATAAACGGTTGTATATCCAGTTATGCATTAAATTGATAAATGAGCCTACCTAAAGAGAATCGAAAAAAACATTGCTCTCCTGTGCCTCCATCGATAACAAACAATTCAACTTGTAGTGTTAGTCATGAGTTTTAGCCCATGATATATCTTATTCTAGTTTTCGGACATTCCACTCTATTCATTCTACTTGAGCCATACGTTGACCATGTTAATTATTCGCTTGTCAGTCTTGATTGTTTTTATATGAGCGTATATGTGTGTACACTTCATGTCCCATGACTCATCACATGTCTATGGTTAGGGTTTTGTCTGCCTATAAATATTGAGTAATGCCTGGCTTGAAATGGAGTTGGCTTCCCAGCCATCTTCCCTGCGCGTCATTTTGCTCTGTTCCATCGCATTCACTTTACATACGAAATATATGTATTCAAAGGCCACTCTCGTTAATTGACTTATCTAAGTTCTGTTATTGGATAACGTGATTTAAGTCGACGATTATATACGAGAATAGGCGATAACAATCATTTATACGATCTAAATTGGAGTCAGATCCACGGGTCACTAAAAACTGTTTCTGTCTACCCATAATAATTAATCTTTGTTCCTATTCTATTCGATTCTATGTTTTCAGTCTTCTCCTGCTAAACCATTCATTAGTGTTTGGTGTTATATACTATTTACATTTGTAGACACAAGTAACAAACATCGCGATGTGATTTGTAAATATCATTTTATCGAGACTAAGAGCTCCATTACTATTACTCTAACACTGTAAAATATGGCTTATGAAATGCAAGATTTGAGTAGATCTTGAGCAATTCATAATAGGTAAGAATTAAGTTATGGGAAGGGTACTAAGTTCAAATGGCAAGTCGATAAGTGCTGCATTGAATCTTCATTGATTATGATAGTTCAAGAGTTTATTATGTATAACAAGGCGTAGCCCACAGAAAAATGAAAAACGGGTTACTTTAGGAGAAGATCAGCTCAACGATAGGGTTGAGAAGACCTTAACGCAATTAATGTACATTAATTCAGTGAATCGTGATGTTTATCATATTGCTGGGTACAAACCTATTGATTAGAATTCATACAATAGTTGTAATGCAGGTGATATAAATCAGTAATTTTTTAAATAAAAGTATGAAAAATGGCTAAGGTTGTGAACTCGATTAATATCTAGGATTAAGAGTTGGAAAGAACAAGAATTGTAATCACCTAAATGAACACGTAACTAGTTAATTCTTTGATTATAACTACCATGAACCTTAACATTGTAGTAAAGCAATTCGGAAATCATAATCTTTATAACTTAGTCTTCTTGCTTGCCAGTAATCAGTATTTGAGTGCACATTTGGCCCTTAATATAACTAGTAGTGGAATCCAGGGTGTGTTTACTTCATATTCGGCACCTGTCGGCTGCATGCACTCCATTCCCAATGTTGATGTTAATCTTGAAACTCGATTCTGATACATATCACTTCAAAGATCAACAAATTTTATAATAATTTACTGAGTCCGACAAACCATTGGCATACTCACTGGACATAAAATTATCTGAACGTAATTCTTTGGTAATTCTATGAACTGAGAAAAGTTGGCCTCTGTTGGTGACGTTTTGTTCTCTGAACTGAATGATTCATTCGGGAAGCTTCCATCGTTCTTTTTAACAAATTCATTAGGACAAACTTCAGGTAAAAATTATGTATTCAAATTTCTCCGCGTATGACTGACGGTTTGCCCTGTCCACCTTGATCCTGGTTAGTTAGTACTAATCTTCAACCTGTCATGAGATGTTATTTGCCTTTTCTTCATTTGTCAGTTTATCATATGATTTGCATAAGATCGATTCAAGTAATTTTGCTAGTTTATGTGCTACACTTATTCTAAACGGTTTTACTAATCTTGTTGATGTTGTTGAGATGAAAAATGAAAGCTCGATGATTAAATCATACATCAACGAGAAAATAACAGAATGAAGATCATCCACTTGAGCTACAACTTTCCACCATCTCTTGATTAGCCTCTATTAGTCCATGTGCATCGTAAGAGGAACGCTCAGATATCGTCTTTCAATTACTTTTATAACAGAACGAATATTCACAAAATTGAAACTCTCGGAGTTAATATCAGAATCATTATTATTTGTACTTTTGTTGTATAATTAGTAAATAACGTCATCACAGAATTTCTGACCCCCCGTGTTGTAAACCTTCAGTGGACCCATTGACCATTGTGATACCTTACACCATCCCCTAATTATTGCTAACTAGTTATATACTGTTTGCTCCACACTATTCTACTTATGATCAGATTTAAGGTGAGTTTTCTTATTTGGTGTTTTATGTGATTAGACACTTCAAATATATTATTGTGTGAGTCTTGAGTCATGATTGAGTTAGGTACAACAGAGAGATAATCTGACTCCTATGGTCATATTATTATCGACTACTGGGTTGAAAGGGACTGATAATCATTTAGGCTTTGATTACTGTTCTTTGACTAGTGTGTTAATTTTTCAAATCGCTTACCAGTTCAACTGGCGATACAGTGCGTGCTGTCAGTTAGAATTTCTAGTCATAGCACATCAACCTTTCTCGAAACATAACGGTTACAAGTCTTGACGCATTTAAAAAGTGACTAACAGCGGTATTTGAAAAGTGCTTCCCGACTGACTGGTTGAAGTTCTTAATATAAACAACAGAAAAATGCAAATTCTGGAATATACACTGGAAGGAACCAAAAACATGAAAGTTTGGATGATACATAACTCAAGATTTTAAGGAAGTTAGTGAATGAATACATTTCAGCTACTCCGACCGTAGCTGATACCTTGACGCAGTAGTCGATCATGCCTATTGTGATGACTCAACCGAGCTATATTAGCTGGAACATATGTTCCTGTAGGTTTTACCATGCCAGGAAGGTCGATTGGAGAACGGTAAGTTTAAAAGCAGCAACTCAACGTCTGAGGGCGAAGTCGTACTGCTGGCTATAGAGAAGTGAGACAGCAGTAAGGCGTTTCCGTCGGACAACCAGCATCTGCAGCGATGCTGCCTTCTCACGTGGAAGGATGGGGCTAGAAAAAGTCGACCCTAAATGAGTCACACCTCACCTAATCTCACGGATTTCCGTCTCCGGCGATAAGGCCTTTTGAAGAACGGAGCTAACACGTCAACAACCTCCCACAAACAGGCCGTGCGCGACCAGCCTCAAGCAGTTGTTCCCTGGGCTCTGCGATCACGCACACAGGTTGTTAAGGCCGAAATTAATCCGATTTTCTTTTCAGGTTCCTCAAGAAATAATCTTCCACGGTGTGGTCAGCCGGGAAGTGACACTAGCCCTCATACCCATAACAGCACACGAGACCACGTTGGTCACATTCAAATCCTTCCTAAACCTTCTAATACCTCTCTTATCTCCATGACTAACCCTCCTCACGTCTCTTTATCATCTCGCACCGCTAGGGCAAACGATTTGAGTACGCGGAACGCTATTCATGGTCTCCTGAAAGCATGCTCTAAACTACACGTAGGAGCTTTTAACGTCCGAACACTGTGTTAAATAGGATAACAAGCTTCCTTAGCTAGGACTTTAGAATCCCGCGCCATCAACGTGTGCTGCCTCTCCGAAACGCGCATACAGGATCCGAGTAGCGTCATTCATTTGACCTCACCATGCCAAAATAAAGAACCGACTCGATTCACACTTCGTGTATCTAAAAGTCCTGACTCTGCTTCCCGTGGCCTCGCCGGCGTAGGCATAGCATTGAGTCCTAGGGCAGAACAAGCTCTCTTAGAGTGGATCCCAGTAGACAGTCGTTTGTGCGCTTTCTGGCTGAACGGAACAGTAAGGATCCACAAAGATAGGGACACTCGTCATTACCTCTTCGCCGTCTCTGCCTATTCTCCCACTGACTAAAGCGCAAATGATGTAAAAGATGAGTTTTACAGGAAGCTTTCCGACCTACTCCAAAAAGCTAGGCGCTCGGAAGTAGTAATAGTGGCTGGTGGCTTAAATGCTCAAGTAGGTAGACTAAGCGATAGGGAAAGACACCTGGATGGATGCTATAGCATCATGGCTCAAAGAACAGATAACGGCGACCGTCTGTTGCAGCTATGCTCAGATAACCGCCTCTTTCTTGCAAATACTAACTTTAAGCATACGGAAAAATATCTTTTAACATGGCGACCCCCCAATTCGTCCTAACGTTGAAACCAAATAGATCACATCGCTATCAACCACTGATGAAAATGCTGGATAGAAGACTGTCGCTCATTCTGGAGCATATTCTTAGATTCAGATCATGCTCTAGTACGAGCGCGTATCTGTCTGCGTCTTACTGGACGTAGAAAATGCGCTGCAAGGAAACCTCTTAGGGGTTTACTTAATGATAGTCAAGCTAAGAGTATATTTCAGGAACAACTAGGAAAACAGTTAGGCAGCCATGTATGTGATGCCCACCCCGAGGCAGCGTGGAATGATGTCCGAAAAGCAGTGATATCTGTTAGTACGGTAAACCGTAAGGTAAGGGAGAAACACTGGATCTCAGCAGCATCTACCTCACTGATAGATGATCGAAAACTCATTCCATCTGGCTCTGAACATAACGAAGAGCGGAGTCAGCTTAAGCGCAAGCTGACAAGAAGTCTATGCAATGATCGTGAACAGTAGTGGGTAGCGAAAGCAAGAGAGATTGAAAAAACAGCGGCAATTGGTAACAGCAGACAATTGTTGAAGAAACTGGTATTAGGAACCCGACTGTTAGCGATCTCAGAGAAAGATGGACATATTATTTATTTTCAATCCAGGAGATTGGATTAATGGGATCAGTTCAACTGGCCTTCAGCCACACTTCGGTTTCCTACGATCTCCAGCCAACCTGAATGGCAAATTAATTTAGGTCCTCCGACTCTTCACGAAGTTGAAAAAGCTATAGAAAATCTGAAGCAGTGGAGAGCAGAAGGCCCTGACAGGTTTACTCCTGAGATTTTTAAGGGTGTTGGTTCAGTATTAGCAGTGAGATTAACTGAGGTCTTAGGTAAAATTTGGGAACTGAACGTAATCCCATCTGACTGGTCTAAATCACTGAGTGTGACAATCACAGAGGAATCAGTTTGACTAATATAGTGTCTAAAATATTAGCTTCAATAATACTTCGACGCCTAACTAAAGCTCGTGAAGAGCAAACTCGAGAAAATCAGGCTGGTTTTCGACCTGGACGTGGTTGTATAGACCAAATATTCACACTACGTCAGGTTCTAGAACACAGACACACGTTTAGACGCCTCACAATGGTAGTATTTCTCGACCTTAAGGTGGCATTCGACTCTGTTGATCGTAAGGTTCTATGGCAGTGTTTGTCACTGAAAGGAGTACCAAAGAAGTACATTAACCTTATAAAGGCTCTCTACTCGAACACAACTGGTAGAGTGAGAGCTTATGGCGAACTGTCATCAGAATTGGTTACCTCAAGTGATGTTCCTCAGGACTGTCCACCCTCTCCATTCTTGTTTAACTTTGTCATTGACATACTTTTAGATATGACTTGGAATATACCGATGACATAGTTTTATTTGGCGAAGACGCTGACAAAATGTAGAGTCTTCTGACCACTCTAAGAAACAATGCAAGCATGTTCGGGATGCGATTCTCCCCCTCGAAATGTGAAGTGTTGCTTCAGGATTGGGTTGCATCGACACTCGAACTAATGATAGGGAGTGAAGTAATTTAGCGTGTCGACCGCTTAACTTACCTTGGAAGTCTCATCAGCCCTTGTGGTCTGGTGTGTGACGAAATCTTAGCACGGATACAGAAGGGTCGACTAGCTTTTGCCAACTTGCGTCATTTATGGCGTAGGCGAGATATCCGTCTACCAACCAAAGGACGTGTTTACTGCTCAGCAGTTGGTTCCGTCCTACTTTATGGCAGTGAAACGTGGCCAATAAGAGTAGAGGATATTCGCAGATTACTGGTATTCGATCATAGGTGTCTTCGAAACATTGCTCATATATCGTGGGATAAACGGGTAATTAATACAGTTGTAAGGAAAGGGGTACTAGGTAAGGATGGCAAATCAATTGATGCAGTAATGAAACTTCATTAGTTGAGATGGCCGGGACACGTGTTACGTATGCCCAATGACCGACTGGCTTGACGTGCTATGTTCAGTGGTATAGGAGTAGGTTGGAAGAAAGCTAGGGGCGGCCAGACCAAAACATGGCACTAGTGCATGAAGTCACTGGCAAGTGAACTGAGTCATGTTTACTAGGTGTAGACTACCTGGTTGGGGACCACGAGATGATAGCAACCGATGGTTAGAGACCTTTAATGGCATGGCTCAAAATCGTTTGCAATGGCGCAGATGCAAATACTCTTTATGTTCTAAATAAAAATAATATATTTGTAATATCCCAATGAGTAGAAAATCCAATTCGGAATATTCTGCATACTTCAAACCAGTAATCATTGAGTCTTTAACATTATTATACAGTTCAATATTTACATATAAGATTAAATACTTACTTGATTTAGATTTCTGCGAACAAACACCTTGCTTCAAAAGAAAATGCTCATCTTGATTCATTTGATCAACATATTTTACACGATATATATTTTCTTCATTGTTTTGCTGTTCCATACTTGTTCGCTTCATTTCAATTATTCTTTTGAAAATTCTATAACCCAATTCACTATTGAATGGATAAAATGATTTTCTATCATGACCTTGAATAACATTGGATTGGTAACCTCTTGGTGGTAATTTGTTTGGATGCCACCACTTTTTTTCTTCAGACATAATAATTTTCACCTGTGGTAAGAAAGAAACAAAAGAGAAATGAGATAATCTCCCATATGGGTCGGTATGGGCTGTCATGTTAATAATTGTTGGCAATATCTTATGCAGCGATACTAGATTCACACCTCACATGGCGCGCCCGTGTTGCCAAGCTCCTGTTATCTAGAATGAAAAGCTCTTCGTTCTCAAACTATCTAGCTCAGGAAACTCTACCTAAACTCACGAAGCCAAATGAGCTGCATTATACTCTCTACCCTGATCAATTAGTAGTTATTCTAAAGTTACTGTCGATAACATATGTAATTAATTCTTCGTGCTCTGTAGCCGGAGAAAGTCAGCCGGAGTTTCTAGGCTTTAATTTCAAACGGGTCGGCACTCATCAGCAAGCACAATCTTCTGCCTTGATGGAACACTGCGCCAAGTACGATCTTAACCCTCCCAACAAAGGCTTAAGATTGTGTGCACTATATTTAGAGTTCAGGTGTCGACATCAAGTCACTTGAACTGGCCTTCACACTGGAATTTCGTTGAAAGAACTGGTCCAGGCAAACATGATATTGATAACTATTTAGTGATCGTAAATTATGCTACTACTACTAATTAGTATATATTTTCAGGTAAAACAAAAGTGTATCAGTATATTTTTTGTCATAAACTAATGAGTAGAAAACTTCCATTTCTGACGTTTCGTAAATTCATGTAAGCCACTTCTTCAGAACAAACAAATAACCGAATTGGATACATTCACTCTATTCATCAGGATATAACAAACAATATATTTATTATGAACTCTCTACCAAATACTCAATTTATTTGAAACGATCAAGTCTAACTATGGCATTGATACCTATAAAAAGTGAATCAGCTTTGAAACCCCTGGTGTTGGATTCCATGTAAAACTATAAATCACAAGACTTATTCTTCGAAACACACTGTTATGACTTTAAGTTGTGGTTGCTTTTTACCCTGTGCTAATTGTTGTGATTTTAAGTTGTGGTTGATTTTTACACTGTGCTAACTGTTGTGTCCTTGACTGAAAAAACTAGAGAACAGCGTATTTATCGATCGATTCAATGACACGTAAACACGTACGAACGTAATGGACGACCTAGAGTTACGATTGGTCCCGATTCCCTGTCTATCCCAGCCAGTTGAGTCCAGAACACAAATCTCAGCCTCTGAGTTATGAATCATTGTATTTCAGACATACTCTATTTATATACTAACCAAACATACCACATCGTACCATAAAAATAGAAAACAACATTTTGTACAATATTCAACAAGTGGACAGATATCGACCAGTAGGAAATGTCCATTTAAAGTCCAAGGACACCATTGGACTTAACATGATAATTATTGGTCTATCCTTCGCATCCACAACACACACTACCGTCTTTACTTCCAGCCATCATTAAACTTCTATGGTTTATCTAGGAATTTACTTTTGTTGCACGAATAGCCGCATGAATATTGAAGAGTTCAATAGATATCGTTGGTTAAGATCAATTAGGAATTAAAAACGTACCACATAGATAAATCTTAATCGTATACACATGTTGATTGCTCTCATTGGATATGTGTCAATAACCCCATAGTTCAACATTCCTACACCTTGACAATATACATTTTTCATGAGAAATTAATCAATTTTTCATTGCCATTTCAACAGTTATTTAAGTTTATCTTAATGCGTTTGTCTTTGTAATGTCGGTTTTATTAGGATACACATCAAAACCTATCATTGCGTGTAAACGTCCGATGGTAGCTCATTTAAACTTGGTTAGTTTAATTTTACCTAAAATCACTAAATTTACAGCTTGTCGAACCCGACATTTTCACCCATATACAACCGAACGTTAGTACTGCATGTATTTGAAAACAAAGTAATCGAAGTACGATAAATGTATTGGAAATAACGATACAAATGACAGCGATCTATTTTATTAAATCAGGGGAACAAGGCTTTGAAAATAGTGGCTAATTTATAGTTTCCATCATGGAACACTGTACCTTCTTCAACCGAACTGATGGACTTTTCGTCAGCCAGTCAAGAACAGAAGACAACCTGGCACATGTAAACATCAGTTCAAGTTGTCATATCATATTAGCACCAAATGAAAAAGACTGAAAATAAAATAGTAGCAGAGTTGATTAAAGGAATCGCGGTAATAAAGATTAGAGATCGATAATGCAATTTGAGTTAGTGGACTGAAATTTCCTTTAGGTAATCTAGTAACTTAGGATTTCAGAAAGACAAAGAATGAATGTATTCGAAATTGTCAGAGCGAATTACAAGGTAGTGAATACACTGACATCATAAAAGATTAGGTATTGAAGATATGACTCAAGAAAGTATAAGTTAGTAAAATAAAAGGAGGTGGGACCTAGAAACCTGAGGACGTGAATGCACGTGCGCGATTGTAAGGGATTCTGAGATACGTCACCCAACGTCTTTGATAATTGATTACGATAATCACGTGGATCTAACAGGGCCCACCACAGTTGTTGTATTTTCCAACTACATTCAAACATTATTAGGTAGCCAGAGGTAGTTGGTAGGAAATCCTTTACCTACATATCGTGCTAGTTGTCACTTACCAACAATCCTGAAGCAAGTGATATTCTAGCCAGCACAGCTTAATTCCACAGTCTGAGGCGTTAACCGCTTCACTATTCTGGAAAGACTAACCTACCAGGGAACTAGAACATTAGCACTTTTCGATCACTCAGCATTGACCAATGTGTCATAGATTGCCCATCTCTCTAGAGTTTCCCATAAAACGACTTCCAACCATCTAACATGAAAACAACGTGCATATGATCGTAGATCCTCTAGACGAGTGATTATATTGCCCTACGTTCGATCGAATTCGACCACTTGGATTAAATGACTAGACGAACATAACTTTGGTCACTAACCAGTAATTAATCAACTGAAACAACTCTAACTGTAAACAGAACGCGTAAACTCAGAACAAGTACTAAAACAAGTGTAAAACAATCAACATGTTTTATTTACAAGAAAAAATAAACAAACAGATAAAAGTAGACATTTTACAAATTATATTTTATATTTGTCAGAAATGACTATATCATTCGAGCTTCTTCAAGTGCAGAACCATGTGGAACAGATCCAGTTGTTGTTGATGGTGGTGGTGGACCAAGTGGACGTCGTCCAGATGACCAACCACCTAAAGAACCTGGAGTATATTCAACAATTGCACAATCCACATAATCACCAATCTGAAGAAAAAATAAAAACAACTAGAGTATAATTACGTTAATCAAAATATGAACAGTAGTATACTATATCCAATGAATAATTCTGATGAATTGTTAGATTATTGATCTATCACCAAGTAAAGGTTTTTAGATTCAGCATAGAGCGATAATTTAACATGAGTTTAATTACTGGCAACATCGTTCTAGTGGAGCAGGATTCATAAAGATGGCATGAGTAATCCAACTGACAAATCAGCGTTTCTAATTGATCAGGGATTACCCATGAATTAAAAAGGGTTCTAATCTCAAGTCATTGATTTTATCCTTTAGAATAAACTGTAAAACATGATGTTTTAGCTAAAATTGCCAATTAAATCGAACAATCTTCATAATATCCTAAAATAAGAAGTACCATGGTATATACAAATCACTAAATTCAACAGGTAAGTTACAGAAATCTATTGAGAAATCGTAAACAGAAAAGTTATTTCACCACATCAAGTGTGAGGTAAATAACATCAGTGGTAATGAATGAAAGTTATAGAATATTGTGAATTAAATGAAGTTGGCAATGTAAATCACTGAATGTCACCTTAGTCAACTGTAGGTTAAGAAATCACCACAAAGCTTAAATTACCTAGGTTTGTTGATAAGATTGTGAATGTGTACCACTAATGAATGGTATAATGCTCACCAGTGCTTCCTTGTCTTGAATGTTTGTTTAACTGAAGTCATTCCATTATGCAGAACTTAGAAAGATGAGTTACTACATAACTAGAGACGCAACTAGATGAGTCCGATTCAATGGTGTTAATAGTAAATAATCTTTTTCCAGAATAGTAATGTTACCTAGATGAGAATAGCTTGACCTTGTTTTCATATTCTATACATAAGTCAAAGCTAGGAAATTATGTACAAACTTATCAATGTTAAATGCTAAACGAAAATGATATTGTTCAGTACATAGTGACCAATCAATTTGTAAATCCTTTAATTCTACATAAAATAAATTACGGATTAAATAGCTCAATGATAACGTTTAATACGGTGACAGGAGATTTAAATCTTATTAACAGTATTTGTTCTTTCTAAATTGTAAGTACCAAGTAGCACATATCACTTACATTCAGGTATAGAGATTTTATTGAACACAACTAGAATCATTTATTACAATCCTTATTTATTATTGGCTTTGTAAATATGCAAAAGAAGGTCAATGATCTCATTTTATAATTGATTTCATGAACATTTCATATAGTATGTAATTCAGTGTCACCAAAGTTATTTAACAAAACAACTAATCCACACATTCATTCTGCTTTGAATGGATTCTCAAGAAAAAATAATTTGAATCTATATTGAAATATTGATGTGTTGTTAGTAAAAGTAAGATGTGATTGACCACCGTGAGTAAACAGAAAGATGCTCAATGTACTTACTATTATTGATTTCTATTCTGAACACACAGTGTTCAATATTTGTAATTGTGCTAGATAAAGTAATGTCTAGTTTTCACTCTGCTTCTCTATATTTAGTTGTGAATCATGTACGTAGTATAAAATGATCCAGTCTGCATATAGTGTATCGATCGAATACCATATTTAGTGGTAGTATAGTGTTCCAGCCATGTTCAGGATAGTTAAGCCTTATTTGATTTGGACAATCGACTTTTCTGGAAATAGTTTAGGTTTCGCAAGGCTTAAAAACCCACCGCGTGGTTGTTTTTGTGGGGAAATCGTTACTCACAGGTGCTGGGGTGCGGGCATCGCACCAAGGGCAACTATAATCTACTTAGATACAGGAAACACATACCTCTTTTTACTTATGCGTCCTTTAGCATACACATATATATACTTATCATGTGAGCAAATAAACGTTACAAACACATCGGTAACACACAGCAACGAAAGCCTATATTAACTTAAGGAAACATATAGTATAAATAGTCCTTAAATAAGAACTGTAAAGGAATATAGTACAGTATATAAGCCTGATACATGGAAGATTTCACTGTTTTAGAAGCTGATTCATAAATTACAGATAATTTATTACACAACTGTTACTTAGAAATTTAGAGATTGGGGTTTACGATGTATTATGTGCAGTGATCTTGTATTTAATGCACATTACTGTGAGTTTTGAATAATAAAATATCGAGAGTAAATTGACCGGGCGTATTCGTATGCTGACTGAAACAGATAGTTTTGTGATTACCAGTGTCAGTATACTTGGACGAAAAGACAACGGGAGTGACTCAATAAATTAATAATCGTATCAAGTGGCCATATCGAAGGGAAATCATATCACGTTTGAGCCAAAATGTGTGAAGGCAGAGGCGAAATAATTTGCAACCTGAACCAAAGAGATTAAAAGCTGATACCATGGTAGTTGCGAAAATCAAATGACACTTATAACCACCAGGTCATTACGACATAAACTAGCTAATGTAAACCTTTAAAAAAAACAACTGGATAATCTAATTACCTGGAATTTTTTCGACAACAGAGTTACTGATGAGTCGTCAATCAAATTAGAAGGTCTCTGAATATTATTATTGTTACGATTTGTTGTTGTATCAGCAGAATTATTATCAAATTCACAAGAGCTTAATCCATAACCAGTGATAACAACACCTAATTGACGACGTCCATAAGTACCACGACTATCCGGATAGACTATTGCGAAATGCATACGTGTACCACGACGTCTAGCTATGGGCACTACATTACGTACTTCATCAGCTAATTCTGCAAGCGTTGCATCAATCCTAAAAAGCGTAGTAAAAGAAAGGCGTATATATATATATATATATATATTAAAAAAAATAAAAATACTGAGAAGAATTATGAGGTAATCAGAAGCTTAGGATTTTGACGGACCGATGCGCCTGAGATGTCACAAACGAGTTTTAACCACGTCATTCAAAGTCACTTACAAACGGTTATGATGATCACGTGGAATTGAACTGGGCAGTCTACACCTAGGGAAATTGCTCAGTTCAATCGTCCATGACTGACGTCATGTTTTGGTCTGGTCTCCCCTTATTTTCTCGCAACCTACTTTTACACCAGGTAACATCGTTTGTCGAGGTACATGGTGACTAGGCATACGTAATACATGTCCCAACCACCCCAGTTGATAAACATCTATTACCCAAACAATCCTTAACGTCACGAGTGATGCAAGTTGCCAAAAAACAACTAGGCCCACCGATTCCTTGCTGAGAATTCGTCAGACACCAGACCATTAGGACTGATGTGACTCTCAAGATAAATGAAGCGGTCGATATGTCCAACTACTTCATTCTCTATCATTAATTCAAGGGCTGACGCGATCCTGAAGCAACATTTTGCATTTGGAGGGAGAGAATCGCATTGCAAGCACGCTTACATTGTTGCTTAAAATGGTCAGAAAAACGTCCTGACAACACCCAACGAACGATAGTAATGCTGTACAACTTAATTATGATTTTCACAAGTTAACAATTACAGCTAATATAACCAAGTGACAACGTTCCACACGCGAAGTGTCACTTTCCACTAGATTATAGAAACATCTTGTTGACGAAAACTAATTAGCGTGAAGCATAGCTCTAGAGGATCTCAGAGATTTCCTTCAACTGGATAACAACAAGGAGACCTAAAAGTGTTACAAGAGCTATGTGTGACATTATCACTTCACGACTGCTTATATAATGAGGGGTTACTTATTCTATGCGTTCCCCAACTGACCTGATTCGGATAGTAGAACTTGAAGGAAAGAGCATTTTAGTTATTATAGATTGATTGGATCATGAAGATAGGCGAATTCAAACAACATACCAGGATAGCAAATTAACGACCTGACATAACAAATATATTGATTTCAATAAACTAACGAAAATAATGAATCGGTAGAAAGCTCGATAGAGCAATGAGAAGACGGAGTTGATCTGACAAATGTGACTTATTTGCGCCATACATTTTGAACGATTTGGTCACACATATACATGTCAAGGCATTTTACATGACCTCATCAGCGAATTAATTTTGTATAGGAGATACATGGATGATAGATTAGCTATATGTTATATTAGATCAACTAAATGGTGTACAGAATGATATAGTAATGACCTATGAAGCACATAGATATTTATTTATTATTTATTTGAACACATAAATATTGGTACAAGAGAGCGCCAATATATATGCGCCACACAAAACAATGAAAATTCAGAGATAGAAAAAAAAACTAAGGAGCACAAAAGAAAAAGAGAACGATAACGAAGAGATTGGTGTAAGGTAGTGTGGTCGTAACGATGGAACGGAAAGGTACAATCAGAAGAAATCTTTCAAGTAAGGGAGACACAACCACTTTTTATGAAGAAAGTAAAAGAAGGTTACAGCAGGATCGCCACTGGCTTCTATTCTGAGCCATGTCTCTAGCCACTGTGTAGCACCATCTCTCAGACCCCAACCAGGGAGTCGTGAAGGACCGACAGAACCCAGTCCTTTGCAGCTTTCTTTCATACCACGACACCATGTCACGCACTGACCACCTCTCCGCTTCTTCCAACCAGTCCCAGAGTCGGCAAATAATGCACGACGTGGAATTCTCTGGGACGACATTCGTAGAACATGTCCAAGCCAAGTCGGTGTTTCAAGATGGTGACACCAATTGAATTATCATCTCTGTGCCCAAACACATGATGCCGAACCTCTGCATTACTGACATGGTGTTGCCACTGAATATCAGCAATCCTTCGGAGACAGCGATGATCGAACACAGAGAGTCGTCTAACGTCCTCAACTCGGAGAGGCCAGGTTTCACAAGCATAGAGCAAAACTGCTCTCACCGACGCGTTGTAGATCCGACCTTTTACAGCCAGACTAACATCACGAAGGCGCCAAAGATGGCCCAGATTGGCATAAGCCACTCTGGCTTTCACTATACGTGCATTGATCTCATCACTCACACCCCCACCAGCACTTATGCAACTACCCAGATACACGAACTTCTCGACTACGTCTATCTGCTCACCATCCAGGGTGAGTACAGGATTGGAATCCTGCCAGTCTTGTAAAAGTACTATGCACTTCGAAGGTGCAAAGCATATACCATACCTACGGACACTGATTGCCAACTGATTAAGTGCAGATTGCATGCCTTGGGCATTATCGCACAGTAAGACAATATCGTCCGCATAATCAAGGTCGAGAAGTCTTTCTCCAGGCAACAGATCCACACCACCATTACTTACATTCATCAGAGCTGTTTCCAGAATGTCATCGATGGCAAAGTTGAAGAGGAATGGTGAGACTGGGCGACCCTGTCTAACCCCACTACTCGAATGGAACAAAGGAGAGAGGTGGTTGTATGCCCTCACTCTGCCTGAGGTGTTTTTATATAGGGCTTTTAGGATGTTAATAAACTTCTCAGGCACACCCTTCTTCAATAGACAATCCCAGAGAACAGTCCTGTCCAACGAATCGAAGGCAGCCCTGATGTCAAGAAACACTACGATTGTTGGCCTTTGATAAGTATGGCGATGTTCTAACATTTGGCGGAGGGTGAAGATATGATCAATACAACCTCGACCAGAACGAAACCCAGCCTGCTCCTCGCGAGTCAATCTTTCTCGGGTTTTGAACAACCTACGAAGTATGACGGAAGCCAATAGCTTGGACGCAATCGAGAGTAGACTTATCCCCCGATAGTTGTTGCAGGAACGACGTGAACCCTTTTTAAAGATAGGGACAACTATCGACTCATTCCATGACGTTGGTACACTCTCTAGCTCCCATACCTTTGTAAACAACGTCGTCAGTTCCTTAGTCAAAAAGTCACCACCATCTTTAAAAAGAGCCGGAGGTAAGTCATCTGGGCCAGGTGATTTGTAACGCTTCAAGAGTTGGAGTTCCATGCGGACTTCCTCCTCGTTTGGTGGATCAGTCGTCACCGGCCATGGAGGGCAGGACAGTCTGACCGATGTTGCCGGAGCAGCAGGGCAGTTCAACTGCCCTTCGAAAAATTCTGCCCATCGTCCAAGACGTCGATGGATGTTAGTGATTGGCATCCCATCATCCTCGCAGATTGTTTCTCTCACACCAGACTTCTTGCTGCCAGTGGCTCGGATGAGCTGGAAGAGCTTCCGGTAGTTACCAGATGCAGCTGCTGCTTCCAGCTCATTAACACGCTCCGACCACCAGGCTTCTCGGTTTTTACGCAAGCTTTGCCCAATTTCCTTACGTAACATCCTTCGTTTATGGTCAAACTCACGGTTACCCGGAGTAGACCGACGGGCTTCAATGAGTTGTAAGGAACCAGAAGAAACCCAGTGATTAAAAGCGGGACGTTTCGCAAACCCACAACTGACTGTTCCCGCCATTTTCATGGCGTCATGCAATTGCAACCAATGCTCATCTATACTTTTCGGTGGAGTGGTAGCTAGCCTAGAGGCTAGCTCGGTTCGATACTTATTTGCAACAGAAGTTGCAACCAGCTTGCTAATATCAATCCTTTGATGGCGGTCACTTCGTTGTCCACTGAAAAGTAAGGCAAGATTGGCACAGACCAAGGCATGGTCAGAGCCCAGATAGGTACTCCAAAAGGAGCGGCAGTCTTTTACACAACCACGCCAGCGGTAGCTGATCGCGATGTGATCAATCTGAGTCCAGGCTTGGGATGACGCCAGGTGGCACATCGGCGATGACTGTGCCGAAAGTTAGTGCTAGCCAGAAACAGGTTGTGGTCTGTGCAAAGTTGCAGTAGACGGTCCCCGTTATCTGACCTGCGACCAACGAGTCCCCATCGGCCACCTAAACGACTCTCTTCTGTGCCTAGACGCCCGACCTGAGCATTCAAGTCTCCGGCTAGTACTACAATATCTGTCGAGCGCACTTTCTGGAGAAGAACAGTTAACTGGTGGTAGAATACATCCTATATTGCATCTGGGCTACAATCTGTCGGGGCATGGGCAGAGATGACGAAAAGACATCGTTTCTCACGCCGATTTCTTCTCACTTTGATGAAACTTTCTAATCTAACAGCACATAACCGACTGTTAATGGGGATCTAATCGACTAGTGCTGCCTCAGCTCTAGCGCTTAGTGCGACACCAACGCCAGCAAGACCAGACGAAGATGCCACAGGGTCCCCGGATAAGCGCACGTAAAACAAGCTTTTCGAAGCCACAGATGGAGATCGAATTTGTAGTACTTCGCCAGAGTCTTGAATACGGGTCTCGGATAGACAACAAACATCAATATTAAGACTTTCCAAAGACATAGCCAGCCCTATCTGTTGTCCGACCTGCACTAGTGTGCGAACGTTGAAGGCAGCCAGTTTGAATGGTGCACGTGGTTTCAGAAAAACTGCTTCAGTTCTCGTATTCGGTGGTAACATACAATTTTCAACCGGACAGTGACTCGAGAACGTTTAGATACAGTCGAATTTCCACCAAAGACGAGCCGCTGTATAAGTATAAAAGAGGGTTAATAATGTGGAAAATAATAATAATAATAATAATAATAATAATAATAATAATAATAATAATAATAATAATAATAATAATAATAATAATAATAATAATAATAATGACAATAATCCTAATAATAATAATAGTATTATTAATGACAATAATAGTAATGATAATTATTTGAATCGATTGATTGTTTATCGGAACGAGAAAAGTAGTTGCCATAGACATAGAGTTCATCGTTTGTGTGTGGGCTGTGATACTGCCCGGGGTGCTCAAACCGAAGCACGTGGTTTTCTTAGGGATCACACCCGGAGCCTTCAACCTGAAGGTCTGATCCACAAGGCAGTCGAGCAACGTCAGGAGATGCAATCCCATGTTAGCCGGTGACCAACCGTTGGTTCGTACGCCATTTTTTCCATCAGGATACTGAAGAGCATTTGCCCTATTGGATTGGAACCAGGGTTTTCCAACTCCCCTAGGTGGACTCTCTATGTCCATCAACCCGGTTAAAACGCCGGACATTCGCTCTTTGTCCTTTCACATGTTACACGCCAAAGGTGAATTGGGACTTCAAACAAAACGAATTTACGAAATCACTGACCGCTGGTCTCAATTATCCACAGCAGCGCAGAGTTGAAACAACATGGTTCACAATGGGAAATTCCTGTATTATAACTGTACTACTCACAAGTAGATAGCTTTTATCGCAGTATTTCCGAGTGGTCCTTGCATTTAATTGGATCGTAAATTAACAGTTCGCTAATAGCCTAGATGGAATGTGATTAACAATGAAATTCAGGATCTGTTTTGTCCTATTTTGGAATTTTCAGCTGCATGCATATCCATTTCAGTGTTGATGGTGTTCATACGAGGACTCAAAGGTAGTACTTTGAGCTCAAAACACCAAACGTGTCCCTCGCTGATCTTTTGAGTTCAGATAGCCAGCATCTTATACAACGGCTATGATATTTATTTCATTACAAGTAAGGTTTGAATTACCCCGTCTATGGTAGTGAGACTTGAGTTTCAACCAGTCTTTTTTAGTAAATCTGAATTCTGTGAGGATTGTGTCAATATAACCACTGCTAGCGACAACCGATATATTCACCATAAGTTATTTATTTATTTAAACATAAACATTGGTACACGAAGGCACCAAATATATGTGCCACACTTCGCCATGCGATTTGTGAGGGCTGGATTACTGTTCAGGTGCCCAAACGAAATGAATGGTTTTCTTAGAGGGGATACACCCCGAGCCTTTGACCTGAAGGTCTAGTCCACAAGGCAGTACAACAACGTAAAGAGATGAAGTCCCATAGTGGCCGGTGATCAACAATTGCTTTATATGCCATTTTTTCCCTCAGGATCCCATATGCACCGTTGGTTTCAAATTACAGTATTCCAATTCCCCTAGGTGAATCCTCCACATCCATCGACCAGGTTAAGGCAATGGATATTCGCTTTTTTCCTGTCAATTTTGTAAACAACATTCCTGCCGCGAGAAGGCATTGAGTAGGACTTCTCTGACAGTGGCTATATACGCGTGGCGATATGAGAGCATTTCGAGGATGAGTGCACTCTCCCCACCATTAGCAGTGTCAAAGCACTCGGGGGCAATAATAGTGTTATTCAGGCAATCTGTCTAGGATATCAGCATGTCAACAAAGGCTAATCAAAATTTTGTCCTTCATATTGACGGGATAACTTAGACATTGGTAATAATAGAAATTAAGAAACCAGGGTAATATTTGGAACTTATTCGATCGCGTGTGTGTCATACTAACGAATCTAATGCACAATCTAGCACAACAGAGAGTATTGTATTCATGATATATCTGTGACTACTGTGAGTACAGTGAAAGCTTTTACATGCCTAAGTAAAAATATAAGCTAGCTCATTAAGGGTGTTGCTTACGGAAACAAATAATCAAAAGACCGATTCCATTTGAACGGACATGAGTCAGTTTAACCTTGGTGCACTATACATTATTTAACTACTGTTGCGATGTGTGCTACTTATACGGACAGATAGAAGTAGTATGTATCGGGAATTGGAAATAAGATTCTTACGGAAGGAAGAGGAAAATGAGAAGAGAATATAAAACAGAAAGCAATCGAAATAACAACAGGAAAGGAACGGTGGAATTTGGAGGTACGACTCAAAGATGTGCAAATAATGCATTTAATGCTTTACTTTTGTATCTTACAAATACAGTGAGTTTGCATGATAAAATTATTTGGTTCACCTTAACCAAGGCTTTGTTTATTAAACTATCCTTTGATGAAAATTGCAATTTTTTGATCTGTAAAATAAACGACCGAAATTACGTCACACAAACTTTGATTCTAAAGAAATCAAAGGTGATTCGGTCACCGAACCTGATCACCAACCCTCTCAACCTATGAAACGTGGTGTACCCCACCTTCTGGGATCACCTACTGTCTCCAAAATGGGAAGTGGTGATGCTGATAGCAACACTGAGGCGATGAAGCGTGAAACGATGGCGATGCTTGACTTACGAGAACTTTTATGGATGCTGTTCTAAACAATAAAAATGGACACAGGAGGAAGGCTAGTGAACTGCTAGATATAGAAAATTTAGTTTAGAGGAGGAAGATAATTGTTGCATCCTAGATTTAACAAAGAAAACGTTTCCACGACTTTAGTTTGTGTACTATTATTAAACAAGCTGAACATACACACTGAGCATAAAATTGAATTAATTTAAATCAAACAACTTACCATGTATTGAACTGTATCTCATTTTCCGGTGTACGACGTTTATTATAATCCGACAATGAATAATGACGTGCATTTGTGGAATAAAATAAACGAAGCAGCATAGGACAAGTATTCTCCCGGTCAATCCCACTTGGAGCAGTGATTGGTACAGGACGATTTTTGAATAGAATAGGTCGTGGCATCAGTTTCCTTGATCTTTCATCTCTTAAACGTCGTTTATTATCATCGTTATTTGGTCGTGAGTAATCATTAGGTTTTGATTTTGACTGTTTTTCTGTATAATCTTCTACTTCCTCTTTTGTATCTTGTAAAGGACGACGTACAATAATACGTCTAGTTTCTTCACTTGGCTGTATCTCTACACCACTAGTAGGTCCACTTGAAGCAAGTTGTACAGAAGAAAACAACGCTGGGGAACGACTTCTACTTCGACGATCTAAACGTTTACGATCAACACCACCTCTTCTTATTTCATCATCATCGTCATCAACAGTATCAATTGGAAGTGGTGGTTTTTGCCATCTGGATAATGGTGAAACGGGTCGAACAAGACTTCGAAGATTGGTATTTCTTCCGTTTTCCATTGAGAAAATATAGATGTTTTCTATTTTGAAATAATAATTCAATCAGAAATAAACTTCGAGAATGTAAACTGAATAAAGTAGGAACGAATAGTTTCACAGCATTTGGGCGCCGAGTTAATGTGAGACATTAAAGAGAAAAAATGTATTTGTTAAATCTCAGTGAAAGAATTTGAAGTAAATCCAACGTTTCGCCTGGCTATCTGCTCCAAGCTTTATATTATATTATATTTTCTTAGCAAACGCTTGGACTAGATTGCCAGGCGAAACATTGGATTTACTTCGAATTCTTTCGCTGAGATTTTACAAATACATTCTTCCTCGTTAATGAATAAAGTCGGCTTTATTATATTTATAAAACAACAAAATATAGAATTATGATTTAATCAGAGGTTGTAGGCTCGAATCCTGTGCTTCACTTACTTCACTCTGCGTAAATTGAACGAAAACTCACTAAAGCTTTAATACAAATAACATAATCACAAGCCAATTACATAAACTTGTAATTTGTTAAAATAGGTTTAATCTACTAGTGCAGTAACTGTTGTTGACATATACATTTGTTTAATGTTATAATTCAGTTTGACTAACTGACTGATTGACATAATGATACAATCACATTTATTGAATATTATAAATTGTGGTACAGTAAGAAAGTCTCAGAACCAATTGTGGAATGTTACAGTAAATAACTCATTGGCGTAATTTTAAATTGTAATTAGTCAGAACATATTTTGTGTTCATAACAGTCTGTCTATCACTTGTAGTCAATTATCAAACTCCCATCCATCGTATATAGAGTGCTTGGACACCAAAATATTTGTACAGTTGAAACATTAACGGTTCAAACATTTGAGTAGGCCACCACGAAACTATGATCACTCTTATTCCAGATCAGCGGTCAAATATTCAAAAATCTATGAATTTCTTTTAATGCAGTTATAAAAAACAACATACAAAGACAAACACACCATTGACCACTCAAAGTAATCCACAGTGCTATCAGAAGTATGACAGAAGTCGTCACTTCCCGAATACCCACACCATCGAAGGATACTTTCTCCTTAGACAGCTTGAAAAGAAACTGGGCTGGTAGTAATCTCGCCGACATGCGAGTACGATCACAAAGACCAAGAGACAACTGCTTCAGGTCGGTGGTCACATGTCCTTTTTGTGAATACTATTCTCTGTTAGCCCTGTACTTACCACGGACGATGGAAATTCGCGGAGCAACGTGGTGTGTTACTTTGAGGACTGATCTTTTTTAACCTTTTCCTGCCATCTTTATAAGGCAATGTCGATTCAGATACTGGTCATCTGAGGCAAAGATTTTACCGTCATCACACTCCAGTACAATTCGTAATGTATATCCACTCCCCTCAGAATTTATGTTGTTGCTTTTAACCTTACCGCTCCTAAACAAATCATTCGAAACATAAATACTTGAAACAGTAATGATTGCCACGAGAACTTATCTCAATAAACTGAAAAAAGGAACTAGATATTTTTCTGCAATCTCACTGAATTAACTCTTGAAAAAAAATTCGTTTGACGATTACGAATGGAAACTGATAAGACTTGATTGGTTTCTGCTAAAGGACTAGATTGCTTATGTTAGGATTTTTAATTTCGTTTCAATTTGATTGTAAAGAAAAGTACGTTATGAAGTAAAGGTATACAGTTGAAAAATTCAACCTAGATCATACTTAATAGTATTAAAAAGCTCTTAGACTTGATTTGATATCTTGTGGATAGGAATCACTTCCAGATCTATTTTTGTCGAATGAATTCATATATCTGGAATGAACATCAGGATAACTAAAAAAATCCTATAAACATGGAGTCTTTGTAAAAACCTGGACAATTTGAAGATAACATGGATTATAAACAGATTTAGGTTGATCAGTTAGTTGTGGTTAAAGTAAATCATGGTACGTGTGTTAGCCTAACTTATTACACCAGATTAACACGAGATGAATTTTAAAAAATGAATGTCAAGCGAATCGGAATAATGTAGCATCAATGGTAATCGCAAGGACTAAACTTTGGAGATATGATTCAAAAAGACATACATTAAAGAAATATTGGGACTGAAGATCTAGGAAAGGAGTAACTTGTGAATGCATCTGCCCCTTTGTGACTGATCTCGAGTCATGTTACTGAATGTTTTTCAAGTGCCAAGCGTGATTATCACGCGGATCCAAACCAAGTAGTCTGGGTATCCCGAATGCTCGGGAACGAAAATCAATGACTTCATGAACTGATAACACAACCGTCAAAAATTACGAAATAATCCAGTTGCTTTATCCTAATAAACAACTAACTAGCAATGTGGACCAACATGACCCCACCAGTGGTCAAATTCAAAATTGATGCACCTTGCTACAAACATACAGCTAACCATTAGACAACAGTCACACAATTTAACGAGAAGTGACTGATGTTGAGATTGTAAATTATTCAATGCTAACCAAATGCAACATATTCGCTGAACGTTCTAAAAGTTCTGAATTCTACTCTCTTTTAGAGGGTTGTGGATGCATATCGCTGAGTTCCATATATTCAAACCAAATACTCGTTTATTAGGCACTACCGGTGGTTTTATATAGCTATCTGTCATTCCGTGGTATGAATTGCCTTCAAATACTTTCTAGAAAAAATCTGCTATAACACAATTTTCAAATACAAGAGACAAAAATTCAAACACAAAATCCACTAACTAAAAGCAAAATATATAATGAGTAAGAATAATTATATTGTTTAAAATAACAATTACAGTACAATTAAGTACATATGTACGTGCATATATACAGTTAACTTTAACGGCATAAAATTAAGTATTTACATCATTCGACGATGTTTCAACATTATTATAATAAGGAATAAGATTACAGATTGGATGTGTACGACAAATAACCGAAACACGTCGTCCACGGTGTAAATTATATAAATCAATCGACTGTTCATTTCGTATTTTATCGACTTGTTCATTAGACAAAATAGCATGTGTTAATAAGTAGCGTAGTGCACCACGCATAATATACACGGATCGTCTAGGTATAAATATATCTATCCATGAACCGATCAGTGGTAAGTTTAGTGATTTTAAATAATCATACTGATCTTGCGGAACACCCACTACTTCTTTTTGTGGAGCGACAGCTAAACGTAAAATCGAATCAGATAATAAACTTAGCACAGCGATTGATTCCCCACAGAACTGGAAATAAACAACATGAAAATTTTGAGTTCTACCGAGTTGAGTTATTACAAGGAAAAAACAACCAACTTAACATGCATGAGACAGTCAGCATAATGACTTTGAGTGCCTTTACAGGAATGATGACGTTTGCCGCTTACTGGTTGGCCATATGGTGCAAGGCTTCTTCTTTAGACAACTCAAAAAGAAACCGAATAAGTTGCGGTCTTGACGATATAAAAGCGTGACCACAGGGACCAAAGGACAACTGTCTCATGATGATCACATGGGGTTTTGCGACTACTTTTCTGTTAGCCTCGTACTTTTGAGGCCTTATCACCAATAGTGGAAGTCCGTGAGGCAACGTGATATTTGGTCCCTTGAAGATCGATCTTTTCCAACTCCTTCCGATTTCATGAAGTAACAAAAATCCATATACTGGTTTTCTTACGGAAGCATTCTACCGATGTCACACTCCAGTACAGTCATCAGTATAACTTCGTTATCGGACCTCAAGTTGCTACTTTTGTTCTTACACCTCTCAAACTAGCATGTCTGGGATCACACGAAAGAACAAGTACTTCGGCTAATTAAGCTCAACAAGGTCATCATGAAATGTAACTCAACCCACCATATTGAAGTGGCAGATACGACTTAAATTTCTAAGACAATCTAATGAGATGGAGTTTATCAGAAACCTATGTGATACATTAATGCAATACAATTTGAAAAACAATCTGACCGAACAATAATTTAAAATACTGAAGGAGAAAGAAAGCTAAAGCCAAACATATAGAAATATATGGGGTAAAAATGGCAACACAATATACTTTAACGCTATCCACGTGTGCCATTATCTCCCCATTTTCAGCTAAATCCAAAACGTGAATTAATGGAAGTACTAGTTGGTCAATATTTGCAACATCTGCTTCCATAGCCATTGTTGATGCTGTTAAACCATTGCTTACAGTAGTTGATGCTTTCAACCGATTTATAACAAGCTGATTGGTCGTTGAATGCCAACTTTTGCGTTCCAACTCACGAAAATTCTTAATAGCCTGGAAGAAATATAAAGAAAAAATACCATTGCGGAGAATATACAAAACTTGTGCAGGAATTCATAGAAAAATTATATAAATCCCAAGTTAAAATAGACTGACAGTTCAATAGGGTTTTCAATGATAACGATATCCTAGGACAAAACAAGTAATAGATAGTGTATATATGTAATGCCTCTAAATGCCCTGGTACAACCGGGAGTGGGGAAAGTCAACTCTCATCCTCAATATGCTCCCACATGGCTACGCATACATAGCCACTATCAGCAATTCCTACTTAATACCTTCTTGTGGCAGCAGTGTTGTTTACGTAAATGACAGGACAATAAGCGAATATCCAGTGCTTTAACCTGGTTAGTGGATCGACCTAGGGGAGTTGGAAAACCCTGATTCCAAACCGATGGTGCACACCGACTCCAGGATCCTAAGGAAACAAATGACGTATGAACCAATTACTGGTCACCGGCTACCTAATATTACCATACAGCAATCACAATCGACCGGTTGAACGTAAAGTAAACCAGATCGGCTTTTCACTATTGCCACATTAAACCTGTAGGAAGGTATTAAGCTTAAAATGAACTCTCAATGCAAATTTTGCAGCTAGGACTAGCTGTTTGGCTATCGTATTCCCTCATAACTTTTATGTAAGAGAGGGAGGGTGAATTATCACATAATGTACAAAATGACGAGTAGCATGGATTCATAAATCAAGCAGCGACGTAGGGATTTTGAAATACTGTACATCGATACGGGTTGTCTCAGATCAGGAAAAAAACCACATGTAAGATGGGAAATAGAACCGACAGGAATGAAAGCCTAAATACGAGAAACATTTGAGAAAGTAATAAACTACAATAAACTTTTCTCTTTTCCAAGCTCTAAGGATTGAAGACATGCTCGATTTACGTGGAAAAACTCAGCCTCAGATGTAAACAACCTACAGCCCAGTAAAGGTGTCCACATCTAGAAGCTGAAAGGGAAAACAGTGGATTGAATATGGTTATACCAAGAGGAAGATGGCAAACCAAATGGATAAAAAGAGCGCTGAATCAAGAGAAACTACGATTAGGAATAAGCAAAGAAAAACAAACACCCATTACACAAAAAGCCTTCTGAAAGCTTTAATTATTTCAAGAATGATTAAGACTTTATAACTAAAAACAAAAGTGCAGATCAACAGAGCGATTATTACATTACTTTGGCTGTTTATTCACAATAGCCCAAATTACAGGGAGCGGTGTAAGTAAAGTCGAACGAGTTCATTTCCTCCTTACTCCTTAGATAAAGTAGCGTATATTTATTTTTTAGAGCTTATGAAACGCCCCAGATGGCAATTGCAATCTAGTTTCAAAACTTTTTTTTCATTTTTTGAAGGATAGAAGCCATTCCGAACAGTGAAACGGCAAATATTTGAATAACTTACATAATCCCAGTGCTTTGTTTGGTACTTTCGTTTGCAAAGTACAGAATCAAGTTCGCTTATCAAACTTGACTCTTCCTTCTCTGTAACAAAATCCTGTTTGAGTATTAATTCATTAGACACAATTTTGACGAGACTAGGGTATTCTGAGTTTAATTCTGTCAAACATGTCTTTTGAGAAGTTGAGAGTGTAGTAGAACAGAAACCAGGACTAGAACAACGCGTTGACAAGAAGGTAAGCCGCCGCGCCGCCAAACTCATAACCCCGCCACCCAATCCCAAAAGACAATGAATTGTGACTTTGTGACGAACCTGACGGCCATTCAGTTTCTTTACACTTTGATTTTGATTTTAAAAATCCACTGCTTAGAAATATTTGAGAGCGAGAAATGTTTTACACATAGCCTCTTTCATAAACCTGGTAGATTTCACATATGGATCATAGTTGATAAACTGTGAGGATGAATGAGTTTGAATCTAAGTATATATTTGAAATTTAGATATTCTAAGTCACATTTCTACAATTTGAACCAAACTGCCTCTCTCATGTTTTCCGTCTTAAGTGACATTCACTTTCGACATGAATACTTACGTACTTAATAAACAATGCCTGTACAAGCTCCCTACAAATCGAAAGGCTATTGCGGCCGTGAAGCACAGTTATGAGAATCAGCTTGATCAAATGCAGAACCCAGAAGCATACGAAATAATTCTAGGAATCTATGGTATATTGCAATATGTCAAATAGGTTGAATTCTTCCTAAGTATTTAAAGGTTAGTTAATGTGTGAAGTTGGGGTAGAAGTAAATTCGGGTGGATTTATACGCAACGCAACCATGTAAACTAAATGTATCGCCCAGGGTCATCTGTTAGTTCAAGTAACCACAGATTTTGTCATTTCATAATGTATTTTTAATTGAATAACTAAAGTATGTTGTCAATTTTGCTCTATTTTTAATTTTTATTCGCCACGTCCGACTGAGTAACACTGTACATTCATTGCACGCTGGGTTGATATCCCAAATCATAATGAGTTTAATCTTATAATTGATTGTTTCCAGATAAACCGTCAGTGCATACTGTTACTGAAAGAAGTTTTGTTGTACTGTAAACTATGTTTATATGAACAACTGACTGTTGTCTTCAGTCTGAAAGCAATATATGTATATCCTTTGTCTTATGTTAGGTAAGTTCGACTGTCCCATATTTCGTGTTTTGGTTTTTCGGCTGAATTATGTCCATTTAACTGCTTTGAGCAATATTTCTGTGCGAATGAAACTGTAATTATGACACTTGCTTAGTTTAGTATTCGTGATTGTCGTATAATTCAGTTTAATCGAAAGAATTATGGTATACTTAAAAATATTGCTGGAAGCCTGTAACGAAACAAATCAGTTTAGTAAGTACAGCTGCCTCTTTCTATTGAGTGTACTGATTCAAATCAGGCTGATTAAAAATAGGAAAAAAGTGCCTTTGGTACTGTTGCTGTGATACATTATTTGATAGCTTTAAGCATGTTTGGTGTTTATTTCTAGACTGTACATCTATCACTGACCACATTTCATGATCATTGTCATTAAACAATTTCCGCAGCAATAATATCGTTAGCAGGACAGATAAGGGTCTGAGCTTTTAGTCGCTCGCAAAACAGTATTATACATTCTTAGAAGATGAATGTTCTGTGTCTCAATTAAATGCAGCTGGCTGTGGATAAATGTTAAGAATCTTTTTGACAACCGGGAATTTTAGTTTATCAGACACTAACTCTGCTTGTATGTCTTCCTGTTAAACTAGATGCAGATGCATGGGAATACCTGAATGGGAGCAAAATAATAAAAGCATTGCTATACGGTACTAAGCCCATGTTGTGCTATCACAAGTAGTAGTAGCTGACCTGATCCAATATTCATGAACCCAAGGTAAATCACAACTGCATAAATTCTTTGCTAAAAAGCATGTTATTTGGTTATTTATCTATTCCACATTCCTGACTAAATTGATTACTATTTTTTCATTTAGGATGCAACAGGAGTGGGCCTTCACAGATCCTAAAGATTGTTTACGGGAGACCCAACTAACAGCAGATTGTAAAAGGGATGCTGGACATCCATTCTAGTCTCACACCCACTTCCAGTATTTTTTGAGTTACTTCTTTCACCCTTTCGTCTGGAAAAGAACAACAAAGACTGCAGTTTATTATTACCAAAGCAACTTTTAAACGGGAACTTGGTTTAAACCTTTGTCTGATATTCGATTGTCAACGAAAGTTCCTGGATAAATTTTTAAATGTAATGCAACTTTGTTTTATCTACTTAATCGTTGCAAGAAACTTGTGTAGCGGTAAATAAATCCCCAAAATAAGTTTTCGACATTGGATGCCGACCAGATTAGTTTTAATGGATTCACCCAGCTGAAGGCGCTCAGTCAGGCATCCGCACCAGATCACGTGTGGTAACAATGTGCTCAACATCTACTGCAATCGCTAGCCAGATTAGATTAGACAAATTTGATATACTGACAATCCTCACAGATTGAAATCATGAGTCAGTTGAAGCTAGACCACCATTGAAAACCTGGATATTTTTTCCCCGTATCTCAGGATATCTATATATTTTCCCCTCATGTTCTCGTAATTAATATTCCCTTATGACCAAACAGACTCCTAAGGTATTTAAGATTAGGACAATGTCCCAACCCTCGTTTCAACTCATGCCATTCTGACCCGACAATATCGAAACTTGGTTCTGTTACGCAGAAGCCGACTTCCACGAGCACGGTGTGAACGACACACGTGCACAATTCCTCACAGTAGTCAGGGCACTACCGCGGGAATTCAACAGGTACGTAACACTTAGTATGTTTACAAGTTATGTTTCTTAACCGTACGAAAACTTAAAAGGTTCGATTCTCAAATGAGGAGACCTAACCAATCGACAAAGGTTAGAACAACTCTTTAATAATATAGACCTGCAGCACGCTTCTGAGACGGACATGTTGCAAAGGATGAGAGAGGTTATAGGTCTAAGAACTTTCGACGAAGGCCTATTCAAACAACTTTGCTTGTCCAAACTTCCCCAACAGGTGCAAGCGGCCCTGGTCTCGTTTCAGAGTAACGCCTTGGACAAACTGGCTGCATCTGCCGATCGTATCTTAGAAGTTACTACCGAGGTTTTTTCATTTAAAGAAAAGCCTCAAACGACTCAGGATGATATAACCGAGTTATGTCATACACTTACGCGTTATCTTAATTTTCGTAACGACCGTAAGCGACCACACACACCACGTAGAAGCACTTCACGTAAGCGATCTATCTCTAGACTACGAGAGACGGATAATCCCGACTAGTGCTGGTATCATAGCTAGTATGGAAAGTCTTCCAGAAATTGCAGAAAACTCACGCAATTTTCTCAACTCAAAACTGACTGACCAAGAAAACAGTTCGGGAAACTTTCAAGCTGGCCCGCGTTAACGACAACCGTAGCCTGCGAACATAGCCGTCTGTTATACGTCATAGATGTGACAACGTTAGTTCGCTACCTCGTAGACGCTGGCGCAGAAGTTAGCGTTCTCCCAGCGAATCCCAGCGACCGGCTTCACAAATCGGCTTTAAACTTACGGGCGGCAAACGGAAAACCTATCACCACGTATGGCAAAAGGTACGTTTACCTTAACGTGGGTCTACGCAAACCCATTCACTGGATATTCGTTGTTGCAGATGTTACTATGCCAATCATTGGTATGAACCTCCTACAACACCATAATCAAATCATCGATACGCGCAAAGAGAGGCTAGTAAACGGAAACACGACGACTAGCTCGCCTAAAACTAAGGTTGGCGAAAAACGAGTTCGATCACATGATAGACTTAAGAATCATACGACAATCAGATAGCCCATATGCATCTCCGTTGCACATGGTCCATAAAAAGGACAGAAACGATTAGCGTCCAACTGGTGACTATCGGTGATTGAATGCGAAAACCATTCCCGATCGTTACCCGTTGCCCCACATTCACGATTTGGCAGCTATCCTGAAGGGAAAACTGTCTTTTCGAAAATCAACTTGTTTAAAGCGCATAACCAAAACTTTATGACCACAGACGACATTCCGAAAATCGCCATCATTAATCCCTTCGGACTCTCTGAATTTTCGCAAATGCCTTTCGGTCTAAGAAACGCTGCGCAAACATTCCAAAGATTCATAGACGACGTTTTTCGAGGTCTCAACTTCGTATATGCGTATGTTGATGACTGCCTAATCGCAAGTCCGGACAGAGAATCACATCTCAAGCATCTGGATCTTGTTTTCGACCGACTACATAAACATGGCATTACTGTAAACGTTCAGAAATGCCAATTCAAAACAAACTCATTAGACTTCGTAGGACACACTGTAGATGCTCAATGAATTCGACCATTTGGACAAAGTGGCGGCAATTTTGGATTACCCAGAACCGACCACGATCAAGCAACTACGAACGTTTAACGGCCTTGTAAGTTTCTATAGACGGTTCATACCGAAATACGTATTACTCATGAAACCTCTAACAGACCAACTTCGTGGAAATGCGAAATCCATTAATTTGGAAGACAACGCACGAAAAGCATTCTCCATCGCTAAAGCAATAATGCTTGCACATCAGGACACCCGAGCACCCATTAGTATCGCAGTAGACGCATCCGACTCAGTAATCGGAGTAGTCTTACAACAATAGGTCCACAACTCCTGGCAACCTTTGGCATTTTTCTCTACACGGTTGCTAGACACCGAATCGTGTTACAGCACATTCAGTAGGGAACTCCTAGCTATGCATTGTGCTGTACGTCATTTTCAAAACTACATCGAAGGTCGTGAATTCACTCTTTTCACTGACCATAAACCGCTCACCTATTCTCTAAGCTCTTCTTCAGACAAGTACTCTCCCCGTGAGTATCGACAACTGGACTACATTTCGCAGTTTACTTCAGACATTCAACACATCTCTGGAGCAAACAATGTAGTCGCAGACGCCTTGTCTCGAATAACTTCCTTGAACAGTTTCCAAGGCATTGGCTTTCTGAAACTCGACCAGTTTAAAAAAGAAGACACTAATCTTCAGCACGAGTTATCGTCTACAACCCTTAAACTACGCATCAAACAGATGGGAACAGGTAAGGAAACATCACTTTGTGACACATCTACAGGTAGGGATCGTCCAATCGTGCCGAAACACGAACGACGCAACGTCTTTAATACATTACACAAACTTTCTCATCCATGTGTTCGTGCAACCATCAAACTTATAGCAGAACGGTTTTGCTGACCTGGCATGAATAAACACGTGAGCGAGTCGTCACGCTCCTGTGTAAGGTGCCAAAAATTTAAGTTATTAGACACAATAAATGTCCCTTAGGCCCATGGAAAACTCACGATGCTCGTTTCGACCATGTTCAACTGAATTTGGAAGGACCTTTACCAGATTGAAATGGATGCTCTTATTTCTTAACCTGCGTTTACCGTTTCACTCGATGGCCGGAAGCAGTACCTATCAAGGACATCACTTCTGAAACAGTGGTCGCACCTTCGTCGAACGATGGGTAGCAAATTTCGGCTGCCCTTCAACCGACACTACAGGCCGGGGACGTCAGTTCGAATATGAGCTTTTCCATTGTCTGACCACACTTGTAGGAACCACTCGCTTCCGACAACTAGAAGCTTCACTATCAGCCCCAGACCTTTCACAGTGGACCGACGCTCATTCACTCGTCTTACTAGACATTCGCAATGCAGTGAAAGCTGACATTGGATACATTGCGGCTCAGCTCGTTTGTGGAACGACACCTCGACCAAAATCAACCGATGTTTTCGTTCAGCCTGAGTTACGATATAGTACACACGTTTTCGTTCGTCGAGACACGCATCGAAGACCATTCTAATTGGCATGCAAAGGACCTTTCAAAGTTCTTCAACGCGAATCTAAGTACTATATGTTTGATAAGAATGGAACAAGTGATAGAATCAGCCTCGATCGCTTAAAAGCAGCGTATTTAGAAGGAAATCCTATTCACGTCGACTTCCCTTCGGTACGATCGCAAAACACGACTCCAACACCCGAAATTCTTCAACCGACAACCAACACACGCGTAGATACTCCGAATGTATCTGAAAATAAACATAAGACGACGCGTACTGGAAGAAGAGTAAAATTTCCATAACATTTAAACGACTACTGCACGTAAGGCACTACTCGAAATTTTATATTATCTCGATCTTTCTTTTAACGATATATAATATTTAGAAAAAATTTAATATGCTTATACATATTTGTTTTTATTTCAATAAACAAACAAAAAACATTAAAAATTTTTTAACGCTATTACGTGCTTGAGTTTATTCTCCATTTTTCTTCGCCGACATTGTATTTTTATACACATACGAGTGTATTTCGACATGCACTTACATTTTCTTTTTTCTTTTCCAGGACGGCTGGAAAAAACAATGCAGTTTACGAAGAGCCGAAATTTTTTCATTGTACGTTTTCTTTTTTTACTATGTTGTACCTCGGTCCCATATAGTAAGGAAATACGATCAGATGTTGCCATCAGAAGAGTGTTTACCAACGACAAAAGTCGTTGGGTTTAAACGTCTGGCAGGCCATGTCTTAGGGTCATCACTAACACACTAGAGCGGGAATGACCTGTACTTACTTACGTACGCCTGTTACTCCCAATAGAGCATAGGCCGCCGACCAGCATTCCCCAACCCACTCTGTCCTGGGCCTTCATTTCTAGTCCCATCCAATTCTTGTTCATTTTTCTCATGTCTATCTCGCTTTCCCGGCGTAATGTGTTCTTTGCTCTTCCTCTCCTCCTTTGGCCTTGACGATTCCATGTGGGGGCTTGCCTTGTGACGCAGTTAGGTATTTTCCCCAATATGTGTCCCATTCACTTCCAGCGCTTCTTCCTAACTCCTTCCTCCGCTGGGATCTAGTTTGTTCTTTCCCAATGTACGTTGTTGCTAATAGTGTCCGGCCAACGGATCTTAAGTATTTTGCGTAGACAACTGTTAGTAATTACCTGTATTTTCTGGATGATGGCTTTCGTAGTTCTCCAGGTTTCTGCCCTATACAGTAGAACTGTCTTGACATTTGAATTGAAAATCCTGACCTTGGTGTTAATTGACAGTTATTTTCAGTTCCAGATGTTCCTCAGTTGTATATCTGCTGCTCTTGCTTTGCCGATCCGCGTATTCACATCTGCATCAGATCCACCGTGTTCATCAATGATTCTGCCCAGATATGTAAACGTTTCGACATAATCCAGATCTTCTCCGTCAATTGTGATTGGATCGATGCATGCTGTGTTGTATCGGAGAACCTTGCTCTTCCCTTTGTGTATATTAAGACCTACTGCTACTGAGGCTGCTGCTACGCTGGTCGTCTTCTCCTGCATTTGTTTTTGCGTTTGGGATAGAAGGGCCAGATCATCTGCGAAGTCTAGATCGTCCAGTTGCATCCTAGATGTCCATTGTACCCGTGTTTCCCTTCAGATGTTGATGTCTTCATGATCCAGTCGATCATCAAGAGAAAGAGGACGAGTGAGAGTAGGCGACCATACCTGACACCGGTATTTATTTCGAACGACTTTGTCAACTGTCCTCCATGCACGAGTTTGCAGTGTAATCCATCATATGAACTCTGTATGATATTGACTATCTTCTGAGGTACGCCGTAGTGTCAACGACGTTTCCATAGTGTTGTTCTGTCCACGCTATCAAATGCCTTTTCGTAGTCAATGAAGTTGATGTAGAGTGATGAATTCCATTCAATTGATTGTTCTACAGTGATCCGTAGAGTTGCAATTCGGTCTGCACATGATCTATCCTTACGGAATCCTGTCTGTTGGTCACGAAGTTGGGCGTCTATGCAGTCCTTCATCCTGTTTAACAATACTCTGTTGAAGACTTCTCCCGGTATTGAGAGAAGAGTGATGCCCCTGCAGTTATCACACTTGCTGGGATCGCCTTTCTTCGGTATTTTGATCAGAAGTCCTTCTTTCCAGTCTTTTGGTACTTGTTCGTCATTCCAAATCTTATTAAAGAGAATGTGGAGTATCCTTGCAGTTGCCGCTACGTCTGCTTTTAGTGCCTCTGCTGGAATGTTATCCGGTCCTGCCGCTTTGCCACTCTTGATTTGTCTGATGGCCATGCTGATTTCTTCAATTGTTGGTGGGCCAACGTTGATTGGGAGGTCCGCGGGTGCTGCTTCGATGTTGGGTGGGTTCAGTGGAGCTGGTCGATACAAGAGTTCTTTGAAGTGTTCTACCCACCTGTTTTGTTGCTCTTCAATGTTGGTGATTACCTCGCCTTCCTTGCTTTTCACTGGTCGTTCTGGTTTGCGGCGATTTCCAGAGAGTTTCTTTGTTATGTCATACAGTTGTCTCATGTTCCCTACTCTTGCAACCTTTTCCGCCGTCTTTGCTAGATCTTCCACGTATTTACGTTTGTCGGTTCTGATGCTCTTCTTCACTTGTTTGTTTACTTCTGTGTATTCAGCTTGTGCCTTGGCTTTTTCTGCTCTTGTTCGACTGGTATTGATTCCTGCCTTCTTGAATCTTGTCCAGTGTATCAACAGTGATCCATTCTTTGTGATGGTGCTTCTTGTGACCCAGGACCTCATGACATGTTGAAGTGATTGCCTCTTTGATCCCCTTCCAGTTGCTCTCCACAGTAGTTCCTTCTTCATTGAGTAGATCATGAAAGGCCTGGAACTTGTTGCTGAGGACTATCTTGAATTTGTTGAGTTTGCTAGTATCCTGAAGAAAGGCCGTATTGAACTTTTGTGATATTGTCCGCCCTGTTGTCCAGTGCCTCTTGACTTTCAATTTCATCTTGGCGACCAGCAAGTGATGATCTGATGCTATATCAGCTCCTCTCTTGGTTTTCACGTCCTCTATAGTCCTCCTGAACGTTTTGTTGATGCAAATATGGTCGATTTGGTTTAGCGTGGTGTGATCCGGTGAAGTCCATGTGGTTTTGTGAATGCGTTTGTGTGGGAATATGCTGTTGCCTATGACCAGTTTATTGAAGGAACATAGGTTTGCGAATCTCTCACCACTTTCGTTCCTTTCTCCCAGTTCTTGGCGTCCCATGATGTCTTCATATCCAATGTTGTCCGTTCCAACCTTGGCATTGAAGTCTTCCATCAGAATGGTCTGGTCCTTTGTTGGGCACTTCTCGATGATTGACTGCAGCCTATTGTAGAATTGATCTTTAGTGTCTTCATTGTAATCGTTGTTAGACGCATAGCATTGAATGATGTTCATTGAAATGCCCTCCTTCTTTTGTTTTGAAGGAGGCTTTGATGATCCTTGGTACATGAGATTCCCATCCTATAAGCGCATTTTGCGCTTGTTTGAACAGCATCAATGCACTTCTTTGTGTATGTGGGGCATTTTCTTCTTCATGGCCGGAGTATAACAGAAGCTCTCCTGAAGTTAGTCGTTGTTGTCCAACTTGCGTCCAATGTTTTGCACTGACCCCAAGCACATCTAGGTTGTATCTTCTCATTTCTGCAGCAATTTGGAAGGGTCTCCCGGTGTCGTACATTGTACGAACATTCCATGTACCTAAATAAATGGTCGCTCTGGTTGTCAGAAGGGGCATCGGCCTCGTACCTTTCGAAGGAATTCGGCTTTCATCATGAGGCGTCATAGTTCTTCTAAATGAAGACCTTCTGACTCCCAGGACAGAGGTTAAAAGGTTTGAATAACTTTTTCTGGTTAGTGTTTTTTAGCGAGTTAGTTTTCTACGGGATGGGGACGCTAACCCCATGCCCAACCTTTCTCTTTTATCCAGAATTGGGACCGGCGGTAGACCTCGGAGGGACTCTAGGCGAAGTTGGAGTGATCTGTAGCGGTAAATAAATCCCCAAAATAAATAATTTTGTACGTTTTCGACATTTGATGCTGACCAGATTAGTTTTAGTGAACTTACCTAGCTGAAGGCGCCCGTTCAGGCATCCGCACCAGATCACTTGTGGTAACATCTACTACAATCGCTAGCCAGATTAGATCAGAGAATTCTCATATATTGGTTATCGTCAAATACACTCTTTCGATCTCCTCGACTTTGTCTTTTGATTTCTCTTTGTGCGTACTAATTATATAAGGTGTTGCTGGTAAAAGCGTTGTCAAACACTGAATACCTGTATCATCTTCACTTGTGATTCACGAGCCTCTCAGCACCTAGTTCATATGTAGTAGATTTGAGTGATTTATTAAATATCTTCGTCATTTTCTTGGGAAACCTACAGACTCGTGTGCTCTCATAATTTATTCTAACCACCAAGAGTTGTCACGGCTGCTGATGGATGGACACGCGTTACACATCCTTACCGTACCTGCGTCTACTCTCATAGCTTTTTATTCAAATGCCATATGGTTAGCAAACAATGCCTCTACCCACACTAATGGGACACCAGTAATTCAAATGCACCCTGCATGTTACCTTGCACTGGTCTACACACTCGCTGAGCTTTTGAGTGAGAATATTATTACGGTTCTGCTAAAAATCCTATGAACCCCCTTATCTCCATCAAAACATATAAGTCTGTATTTGCTGCATATAGCAATTTTATTTTTCAGAAGATATAAGAGTTAGAATTAGAGTACAATGGAAGTATACAGCAGATGCACGTGGTACATGTCGTCACCGATTAACTGAAATAGAGAATACGGATATTAGCTTAACAGGCTAATTTAGAAAGACTAGGGTCTAATTTGAACTTACTGAGTGAGAAAGGTACACTCGAACTACGAATGTTGTAGAAATAGAGTTTCTCGAGGCGTACGAAGTACTCAAACTGGAAGACAGTTGTCCAAATATAATTCCAATATGAAGGTGGAAATTTGCAGGTACTTTTCATCGTAAGGGTGAACAAATTAGGTACTAGTTGACATCATACAGCAAAAAAACACAAATTTGCGAGTGGTGAAATATGATCTATAAAACAGTCAACTTAATAACAGTTATTATCTTTTCACTCCCTGATCATGACCCTTCGGCTTCCTTTCATGGCCAAAACAGCAAACATACACTACACACTGGTAGCAGATTTCCGGCTTTTCAATGTTAAGCTTGCTTTAATGCACTACGTAACGAGCAAAACCCCTCTATTACTGCTATATGACATATTTTTTATAACAAACGTTCTGTAATAGATTGGTAGCATCTGTGACTTCATCTATATTTGTCGGAAGTCAGGGTCCTTACGAAATTAATACTGATATCCCCTACTGCTGGGCATTCAGTATTAGTTTGACTTGTTATTGGGATAGTATTGACCATAATAGTGAAGAAGATTAAAAACCGCAGATTGTTTCTTTTCATTTTGCCGATAACATCATAAAGAACAGTTAGGAACGAACATGTGAACAGTTAGAGTCACAGGCGGCAACAACAATTACTTTAGCTCAATAAAAACGAACTTCGGCTTTGTATATCTAGAAAATAAGGTAAAACATAACCGATTATCATTCAAGAACATAAGGTCTTACGTTAGAACTAGCCAGCTTGGCTGATTAAAAACATTGACTTCAATGGGAGCAGGAAAGACCCAGAAAACAAAGCAAAATCAAGAAACATTTTACTCCAACGTTTAGAGTATTACATTAACTTCTGCGTTTTAGCACACTAAAACATTAAATTATGCAGTTATACAAAAGAAAAAGCGGAAAAAACACAGAACGAAGAAAGCCCACCATCATTACTTACAAAGATGGCGGATATAATGATTCCGGCCTCATTCTGATTGGTCGCTAAGCTATAGGACACATGTACGAAATTGGGTTGCGTTTAATAGCACCCAGTTAATTTAACATACTAACTAATATTCCAGAAGCTGTAAATGTACCGAGGATGAAGTAGAAAGAAAAAAACTGCAAAAAAACTAGAATATATATTTCTTTATTCCAGGTAGGGCACTTAACATTGTACAAATCATTTGCAAATTAACACAAACTGACTCATGAACACAACTTTAAAATTATTAAAATATCAACAAAAAACCCACTTCGGATAACATAGGTGAAATGAATTAAAACAGTAAGTCATCAACATCACGTATAATATTACCTGGAATCAATGAGTTTATCAAATCAATGTCTGTGTAACCTAGATAAACTCAAATAAATGACCAAACAAATTTTAATATTTTATAGTTGTAATGTTTCTATATTACGATTGATATTAAGATGACTGCGGTAATTGCAACAGATGTCGACAAATATAAGAATGTATCTGTTATGATCTTGAATCGCTTTTACCCCGTCGATATTTTGTTATGACTTGACCTTGATCTGTCTAGTCTAGATTATGACCTTGGCGCGATAGGCTGAGTGGCTTAACCTTGAGTCTAGTACGCGTGAGTTCGAAATAGGGTAGAGAGAGAACTATTCTAGAACCTGATTGGTTGGCAATCACGCAAGTGAGAGAAAACAAGATAGTTGGAACACTCTGAATTCTGAATTCGGATTAGTACAAAAATGTACATGAATAAATAAGTGAATATCCTGGACACAACGTACGATAATTTGGAAAAATACAATTATGCCCGAAACTGGGAATTAGGGTAGAAAATAAGATGCAAAATATTATGTTTAAATTACAATATTTTCTGAAGAAAAAAATGGTATGGCAGTGAATGATACATAGAACGAAAGCTCATGTTATGTAGAATAAAATAGGGCCAGAAATAAATATAAGTGTTTTACAAGGTTTAAATGAAATGAAATAACGTCCCAAGAAAATGTCTCTCGTAGTTGTCTGGGCTTCTTATTTCCGTGTTCACAACAGTATCATCAGTCGATAGTGAAATGCCTGGCGGCAGAATGTTAAAAACATCGAAGGAAAAAGAATAAGAATTGAGAATGAATTTCGTGGAAATTAAAAGACTATGAAGCCTGAAGCGATTGATTATCGTTATGCGAACGAAGAATCAGCTGTATGGTTCTCAAATTTTACTAATACTATTCTGACTTCACCACTTAATTTTACAAATGCATATATTTTTCATACCCACAATGTGAAAAGAGAATTAATACGGTGATAAGTCGTACGAATTCAACTTGACCGAGAATAACTTGACAGTGACATATTCAGACCTCTTATGATTTTGACTGTACAAAAAATATTGTTGACTGTTTCCTTTGTAGAAGTTAAAATTATATTGATTCAATCTCGTTACTTATTTGCTCTAGAGAAGTGGCTTATAACAAGTCATGAAACGTCAGAGTTACAATTTTTCTACTCCTTGATATGCGACAAAAATATATAATTATCATATGAATTACTCAGTTTGAAACTTGTCAACAATATTATTGCTGAACCTTTTTACCTGTTGTTCTGCCGAAAATCGTGTAGATATAAACATCAATTTTTGTTCAACACAACTACGTAATATAAGCAGTAATAATCCTGTCGAGATGATGAGATAATCACGTTGAAAGAAACATTGCACAAAATGTCACATCTGTCAACGGTAAATTAAATATCGCAACTCAAATCTAAATTACATATCCAAAATATAACTTGAAAGAATATCTTGCTTCATAATACCGACAGAAATTTCTTCCACATCAAATCACTTCAAAGAAGCTACATGGGGTCTAGTACCAAGTAACATTAAAATATTCGCCAATTTGGTCTGCTTTATAAATTGTATGGTACTTGATACATACACGACCAACAGTTCATGTTTGTAACGCAGCATCTATATACCGAACCAGCTTTTAATCTACAATTCTCTTTTAATTCAAAAACATTTTTTTATTCTGCTTTTTTTAAGCGAAACTTACGTAAAAACGCGGCAAACGTAGTAGGAAAAGAGTTTGATGTGACAAATAACGCAAACATTGTAACCATTTGACCTTGCCTATAAGTTGGCTTGCCTCAGGACATTTGTGATTACTGAGAGAAAATTATTATTTACTTACTTTTTACCATACTGTTATTTCCATACGATCAACTGCAGCTTCTCGAGGAATCAATATTTATTACGTAGCACTCTATTTAGCACCGTAATCGCTTTCTTCTTTAGTGTGAAACATTTTTTTATTACTCTTGATTCGTTAATTTACCACCCCGTTGTCTTTTTGTTCCAGTTTGGACAGCACTATTTCAAACTCTTGTAAATGAATCCTTAAAATAAAAGGTTCTGTAAGTAATCAAAATTGGTGCTAATCTATCTAGTTTTGCTGGACACACCGTAGGTGAAGTCGCTCGGTCACGCATCCGCATCAGATCAAGAGTGCGTACGCCGTTTTGTTCATTCCTTGTAGCTGCTAGACAGCTTGAATTAAAGGTTTCTCAATATATTGATGACTTCCCAGATATATCTTCGGACCCCTTCACTCCTGATCTCCGATTTACCTGGATCGTGAACTCTAGTTATAAAGGCGTCGATTGTGATGGTTTCGTCACACTCTGAATATTTGTGTCATCTTTGCCTCCTAACTGTCTACACTTTTTTGGCAAGTGACATTTTGTAGTCATTGTAGTTTACAATGTCTTACTCAAGATCCATAAATTGTAATTATCCACTGTGCATGTAGATTATAGTCACAGCGTTTTATAACAAGATATGAAGCATAAAGTCACAGGTAAAAAATAATATCAAACCATTTAATCTTCTTAAAAGAGCCTAAAATCATATAAGAGGGAAAGTAAGGTGGCCGACCAAAAAAAGCAGATGATAAGGACTACGTATTTATGTTCACTAGTGCTTATAAGGTAGAAAATTTGGTTATTCTACGGCTATTTCAGCATAGGATGGAGCAAATCTTTAGCCATACTGAGGTCATTCACCTAGGCTCGCTGCCTTTTAGACTCATGTTTACAAATCTGTATAACATTCGGTTTTCCACCTACTTGATTTAGGCTCTTTATGTTTGAGGAAGGGAGGATGATAAACAAAATATAATTAATTAAATTCTATGGCATTTCTAAGCACTTAACTTTATTTTGTTACATCCTCATATTTTAATACACAGCTTTCCGGCTTTTTACTTTGGAATTCTATCACATGGACCCATTCCACTCTGTAACACCTCACAATCCATTATTATCCATTTCCAAAACATGTCCGTAGATTCTAGTGATACCAGCTTGTATGAGGCTTACATACTAATGAAGCAGACAGTTGTTTGTTCAACCGAAAATACTTGAGCATTGTTTAGGATGAATGTTCGATCACTGCGCTGTTTATCTTCACTTTGTTTACTTTTTCGAACTGACAAGTCTTCCCTATCGGACGCTATTTTGTTTTATCTGGTAGTCGCTGATTGTTATTTCGTAATCGCTTATCACTTAAACTTGTATAGCAAGAAACCACTACAAATCTCACGACGTGAACACAAAGACCGGTACAAATGAAGATTTATTATCCCAAAAACACAACGACAACCTAGTTGAAAATACACTCATTTACATATTGATTGTACAGTCATTTTGAATAATAATAAGAATGAAATCACGTGTATGGAAAATACTTGGTTATAAGTAATCGCATGCTGCATGTCATGATGAGCACAGTTCATGCTAATTTGATACAGGAATATCCTATGTTATACAGAATAAAATATCATACGGGAAAGCAAAACAAATGCTACATTGGGTAATCACCACATTTCATTTGAAAGAAATTAATGTTGAACAAAACTCGCAATAAGTAAACCAACCAAATTTTGACTTTTCTTCCCGTCATTTCACAAACAAACACTAAACAGGCTTCTCCGCGTGCCTGAACCGAAAAGCTAACGTGGGTGTTTGTCCAGATCGTAACTTAATATTATTATTAATATTAAAGCCATTGTCCCCTTCTCCTCTAAATAATCTGTGATCGCACCATGAGTTGTCATATTTGTTCACTATAAAGGCTCTCCAACTCACCGGATGGAGTTCATATGACTAATGTCATATATTGATCAGTGTCTCCTTAGCCGATCTCTTTTTAATGGATAATGTTTTGAAATCCGAAAATGGCAATAAAAATCAACCTGAATAGGAGTAACTCATATCAGTTAAATATACCAAAAATGTTGTTTATGGACGACGATTTCCGTATATTGACATGAAAAACTGTTCAAAGCAGATTGTTGTGACCATCAGCATTTCGGAAAATGCTATATTCACAGACAACCAGAAACTGCTCGTGAAATTTATACACATTTAAATCAGATATTTACATATTTATCATCATTACGTTTAGCTAAGTTAATAGGCAGCGATTTTCATATTCAGTCTGTTAGTCGAAATATGTTTGGCGGTCCTTGTCACATCCAAGGTTTTTCAATCTTCCGTTAGTAAAGCATGGTATATCGATCTACGTGTAATTTACGTACTCAAATTATCAACTCTAATATTGTCACGAAAGTTTATTCGCAACTTACAAATAGTCGTTCTAATAGTAATTGTAACAATTACAAAACGGATCATCAATTTTGTAGGTTTCCGGAGCAAAACCTGTATTGACATTCCTATAAGAAGTTCTCACTTTGGTATTGGTTGACAGGTGTTTTGAGTTCCATGTCACCTTTATTGTATTTTGATCAAGTTTAGTCTCCCTCAATCGTTAGTAATTTATCCTCAATATATTTTCACACTTCACTGTTAGACAGTTGAAGTAATGTACGGTAAATCTTTCAATTTTTCATTGTCTACTGCTTGTTAGTGATTGTCAGCAAGTTTTATCTGCAAGCTTGGAGGAACCGATGCTGTCTCTGTTATTCTGACTAGACCCACTGTCTTATACCTTATCATTGAGCTATTCTGGCATCCACTGATTGCCTTTTATACCCGGTTAATTAAAATGGTTGATTACAGAACATCAGTGAACAGCATCTTTACCAAAACTTCAATCATCCTGGTCTGATCATTACAGTCAAATGACCGTATATAGACTATTGCAATCTGCTTGATATTAACACCTGATCATATTTTATAAAATTAAGTGTCTCCATAACACTAGTCGGTAATACTTATATCATTGTATAGATTGACTAGTTGTATGTTGAAGATCATCTCAGCACGAAGAGGACTAGCGTTAGTTGTTGCACATTTAAATCTAGGAATCACTAAACAACTACTTAATCATACTTGGCAGAATAACAGTTCCATTACTAGAATAGTTTAGTTATGAATCTGATGTGGATGGAGAAACAAAGAAGCCATGACAAACAGCAGAAGCTATTTTGTGGACCTTATATCACTTACTTCTAAGTTTGTAAAGAAATTCTATTGAGTTTTATTCCTAGTTTATTCTCTGAACCAAAAGCTTTCGTTTGATGCATAACTCGCTGACATACCGTTTTCTGTTCCAAAGCTATTTTAATTTAAACTAAACTAATTATTCGCTATTTTCCCACCCTAGTGCTTGGTTCCGACCTAATTGTACTTCTCTTATTGTTTGTGTGTTGTGGTTGTACTAATCATGTATTTATTCGTGTATCTTTCTCACAGTAATCTGAATAGGGATTCATGAATAAACCGAGTATTTTTCCAGTTGACTACTTTCGTTGTCGCTTATCAACTAATCAAGTGATAGAACAGCTTATTTCTCTCTGCCCAAAGATATTAGCATCAATTCGAGCTTACTCGTTTTTAACCCCAAGGTCAATTCAGTTAGCTCACCATGTCCAAGTAGTGACGTTTATCCAGACAAGCTATCTCCTGTGTACTATTGGGTATACAGATTAAGGACGTAAAAAAAAACAATCGATCATCTCTTAACATCATACTCCACATGATTTAAAATCACTAGCTTCGACCTCTTGCTCTGTTATGAATCAACTCTCAAAACAGAACTAGATATCTGTCTCATTTTTAACTCATTGATCCTCAAGGTCACATCATTCTGTGATGAATTGATAGCTCTTCACATATCGCAATCAGTAAATAGCTCAAATTACCAAACAATAATTTAAATAAAATATCTTGCATATTATTAAACAAATGTAGTTACATCCATACGAATTCACCAATATACATAGAATCATATTTATCGTATGAACGTGATTAAACATGCTTATGAAAGATAGACGATAATCATGTGCCGGATGTATGTTATGGAATTACTGCGTGATGATGTTACCAATGTTGTTGTAACGATGATCATTGATCATTTTAGTAGGAAACACACTTCATTGTGATGATAATGCGAATCACATAGATTAACAGAAATGACACTAATAAAAAATGATATTCTCTTAAGTAGTTCGAAATTACCTTAACTGAACTGAAGAAGAAAACCATATCTATCTCTGTTAATATGTCCTCATATATTTGATGCACAGTAAAAATTATCCTTATAAAGACTCTTCAATTCGAACAACAGAAGTTTGAATTTCTTGAGTGATATGTGTCTTTGCTGTGAACACTTATTCGTATACAAATATGCTTCACAAGAATACACGACGTCTATGAGATTGTTCACGATGACTACGTTCTTAGAAGAAAATTAGTAAATATCTGTTTATGTTTATATGCACTTAAACAACTCGTAGATTATGTAGGTAATATGTAGTTAATTTGTTTGATCACGGTTAATGAATTCCACATCTTAACAAAATGTTTGAACATTCAACAGTAACCTGTCAGTTTCTGACCAGCAGCTAAACGTTCATACTGAATTATGCTTTGAAATAAGTAGAATTACAAGCTCGCGATTTCACCTGGCTCGTAAGTGGCGTATGAGAGATATCCACCTCACAACGAATGAACAGGTATAGTACACAGTAGTTCACTGCGTTCTACCTTGCAGTCGTGAAACGTTGCTTTTGAAAATAAAGGATATTCAATTTTTTTTAGTAACAGATCATGAACGTTTCTGAACCATTGGTCATATATGTTGACACCATGGAGATGGTGATTTTGTGGTCAGTATGGCAGGTTGATTGACAGGATTGTGAATATTTGTCAACTGAGATTATAAGAACCTTTTGCGTAACCTTATGCACCGAATACATTGACAAGCGATGATGGGTAGTGTAGGAGCAGGATGAATGGAAACCAAGGGTGATCGAATCAAGATATAAAATCAGTCCATGAAATTACTGACTATGAACTGAACCGTGTGTGTATGTGGTGTCTTGCTGGTTGAGATCTGATTGATTATCGTAAATAATCGTGGCACAAATTCATCTTTCTTGTCTTTCTTAGATCTTATGTTTTCAAACCACTTCATATAGTTTTCATCCTATCATCGCGAATTTTCTTCGTAGATTGTATATTTCATGGTTAATATTTACTTTTATCACTTCCAAGCTTACCACTTATACAACTCTTAAACTTACCCTGACAATTTCATGTCTTTGAGGTATGGAAACTTGTCAAATCTGACTAGTACGTTTCTGTACAATACTTTCATTCATTCACCTAACATCAACCAATCTGTGAATGCAGACATAGTCGGACTATAATTAACAGGGTTTTCATTCAGCAATTTTGGTCAAAAATACAACATTCTATTCATGAACAAATTGAGTTTTGGATCATTTCTACGATGTTTATATTTGAATATCCCAATAAAATATACTATTATCTTGTCTTATGACTAGTAATATAGGTCACCCAATAGCCCAAAATGTCAACTTTGCTATCTTTGTCTCAACTAAAAACCACTGCCAACGACAAATTGTATCACAATCATGACATCGTTGAGCTCCACAAATTACCAAGTTTGTATTTAATAATATCTACAAACGCTATAATTTAACCGACAATAGGTTTCTTTGGTCATTTGTAGGTGTTATGATTATGATCAGTCCTACGGATGTTGACCTGTACCATTATAATCCAAAATCTAATACGATATTTTATACACGTTTCTTAAGTTCGGCTAGCCTAACCATATTAGAAAAAAACAGATAAACTGTGAAAGAAACTATACTTTGTTGCAAACTACGTGCACAAAACCAATATGCACTTTAATTTATCCAGATAACCACACATAAAAGATATTGAACGCTAGACTGGATTACTAATAAATAAATTTCATTTGTCTATCAGTGGAATTCAGTACATACGTTTTGTCCATTTTGTAGTCTGTCGGATGAACTTACTTTCGTTCATATTGAGGTCCGAGGAACAAGTCGCACGGCTGGTTGTAGAGGGCTGTACTATCGTCAGACAACCAGAATGTGCAGCCGAGCTGTATTATCACAACAGAAGGGAGGGGTTGACAAAGGTAAACCCTGAACATTTCACACTTCACTTAAATTTATGGAAGTGACAACAGCTCTCATGCCTTATCTCCAACAGCAGCCAAGATTATTTTGTTCACCATCCGATCTCTCCTTCATATTTCATTAACCCTACCATTCCCACAGCCAACAATGCTAACGGTTTGAAATTACTAAGCATTATTCTTGGTCTCCTGAAACCACTGCAAAAACATGTTGATGCATTTAATGTTCAGACCTTGTTGTGTTAAATCGTCAAAAGATAGAGCAACACCCTGTCACCTCTTCTTTGTCTCTACTCACGCTCTCGCTGATCACAGCTTGGAAAAGTTAAATGCCTATATAGGGTCATAGTATCGTGTGATATTGATCCCCAAGTAGTTAGACTAAACCAAAACCAAAAAGACCTAGATGGATATTATAGTATTGAGTTCAGCAATCCGACAATGGTGACCGTCTACTGCAAATATGCACAAATGATCATCCATTTCTAACAAGATCTAACTTAACCCCCTAATGTGGCAACCTTCACAATCAACTCATCGATGGAGTCAAATGGATCACGTTGTCATTAGTCATCGCTGGAGATGCTCGATCAAAAACAGTCACTCGATCAGAGATACATGTTTAGACTCGGATCATTCACCAGTTCGAGCATGTATCTGTCTGCATTTTATTGGGCTAAGAAAAGCTATGAATGAGTAACCACCTAATATTCGGCTCAGTGACTACAAATATGAGGATTTATCTCAGAGATAAGCAGAGTAGAAGTAACTCAACCAACAAAGTGATATTTACTCCAAGGTGGCTCGGTATGTTATCCATGTTGCTTTAAAAATGGCAGTGATATCTGCCAGTAATTTAAAGGTCACCCAAAGTTCTGTAAGAAATAAAGGATTTCAGAGGCGTCTTCAGAACTGATAAATGCTTGAAACGTCAGCACGTATGGCTCTGAACATGATGACAGGCGAAAAAGATATGAACATGGGCTGATGGAAAGCTTACGAGATTACTGTGAATAACGAAAGCAAGTGGAATGTGAAAGGCAGCAACAATAATTAGCAGTAGACAACTGTTTAGGTTTATCGAAGAAACGAATATTTAGAACCCACCTAGTAGTGAGATTATTTCGGAACAACATAGAGCTGTCATTCCTCCTTATTCCAGAGGATCTGAGCGATGTGCATAATACTGTAGGGAACAGTCCAATTAACCTTCAGTTACATCTCATTTACCCACTATCTGCACCAAGCTGATTGGCGAATTGATATATGTTTTACGAGTCTCAAGGACGTTGGATAGGCTTTGAGCAGTATAAAAGAAGAGAAGGCAGAAGAGCCTGATGGACTAAAACCCAATAATTTTAAGAATGTTAGTTACATCTTAGCAGTTAGATCACTGGAGTATTAGCAGGAATCTGAAAATTTGGTATTCCTCCATCTGGTTAGTCTCGATCTCTGGCAAACTCACTCCGTAAGAAAAACAAAAGGAATGACTTTAACTAATAGTGTCTAAAATACTGGGCTCAATATGAATTCAACGCGTAACCAGAGCCCATGAAGAGCAAACCTGGGAAATCTATCTGTTTTAAAAACTGGATGTGAGCGGCATCCCACCCTTTCACCCTGAGGTTCTCTTCCAGTGTTTTATACTGAATGGCATATCAAAGAACAATATGAACCTTGTACAAACTCTCCACTTGAACACTACTAGTAGAGTCACAGCTTATGGCTAACTTTCCTCCAAGTTAAACACATGGTTTTCATCAAGGTTGTTCACCTTGCCCACTCGTATTTGATTTTTTCATATACATGCTTTCAGTGGTAACACGTTCACAGCCCGACATCTTAGGAAGTTGATCTATCAGGACATTTACTCGTTGACTTAGAATACTCACTCAACTCTCACCCAAAATCCAAAATGTTTCTTCAGATTTGACTAGCGTCGTCCAAAAAAGTGACAGTCAGTGAAGAAGTCGAACCTGCCACCCACTACAATTATCCTGAGAGTCTCATCAGTCCTGATGAAATGGTGCTTGACAAAGTCTCGGCAAAGTTTCAGAAGGCTCGACTGGCTTTTACCAACTTGCGCCACTTGTGATGTTGGCACGATATCCACCTGCCAATCAGATGCCGAGTTTGTTGCGTTCTCCCTTCAAAAAATCGACTACAATCAGTTTTAGCTATAGTCAAATTTTGTCAAGCCTTTTTGTTAACTTACTTAACAGACAACGTTGTTCGAAAAGTAACAATTCATGAATTTCTTTTTACCATTATGATTATTACCGTATCTGTAAATAAAGTGTACTCCTGTTCACATGACAGCTTACGATCATATCTCCCACTAGCTAAATGCTAATCACTTGAATATCACTCAATGAGTCATTCTCTTCGCTATGCACATATGTACTAGAATCCTATTATTGGCTTTTGCATTGCGTTGCTTTCCCGTATTCGATTTGACTATAAATTTGCCTCTGTATTTGCTCGCATACACGCATTCGCCTCTGTGCTTCAACTTCGCTCGTAGCTTTGTTATCCATGCTATCCGCTAGTAAACTGTAGTCGCCACTTCCTATTGCATTCTGATTTCAATCACCATTGGAATTTATGTGATAAAAGTTACAAAGGTGATTGGTTACCAAAATAAATCCACTACACCCCTTTATGTGTATGAAACATGACCATTAAAAATAAAGGATACTTGTTGGTCACTAGTATTCGGTCACAAATGTCTTCAAGGCACTACCCGTGTCTTTTTAGACCATTAAATGGGCAAAACCTAGGTTAAAATTAGCATACTAACTAAGAATTGCAAACCGATTGATGAGGTAGTAATTTTCATCAAATGAGATGAATGTAATATGTGTTACGTATGTCCAGCCGCCGTCTGTCTTTGCAAATGGTTTTGTCGGATGTACGCTAGGCTGTAAGAAAACTAGGGGTGGCCGAAACAAAACATAGCACCAGTTCATGAAGTCGTGGACAATTGAATTGGGCAATGTTAATCGGTGTAGACTGCCCAGTTCGGTTTCACGTAACCATCATAACTGATGAAAAGAGACTTCAAATGATGTGACTTAATATCGTTTGTGAGGTCACAGATGCATCGATTCTTTATGTCCATCAAAATTCTAAGCTTCTGATTACCTCATCACATCTCTCAGCGTTTTGATTAACTTATTTTTATCTTCTTGAATAATATATTCAATGCCTAAACTTTCTTTTTACCACTGACGCTATTACTAGCTATAATATAATGTAATTCGACCTGACGATTTGATCTCTTCATGGTATGAAGTATGTCAACTTCAACCGATCTACACACGTACCAGGTTCTACGTTGCGACTGATTAACTGATCATGAATATCTACTTGAAATGTAAAAGTAAATTATTGTTTAAGATGCATGACATGACTATAGGCAGCCCTTTGGTCACATATTCTTTAGAAACCTATGAAGAACAAAATTAACTCCTATTATCCGTAAGATCGTGCTATTTGGAAGATACGTTCAACAGAAACGCTAGATAACGTGTATGATACAATTAATAAGTCTGAGAAAAAATGGATATTCTCAGTGATTTCTAAAGAAACATACTACTGAATATGGAGATAAGTCGAAAGCTTAGAAACCTGAAAGTAAGTAAATTTCTGTTTGATTTTTATTCACAAGTGATCAAACAATAAGTAAAACAATTAAGAGGTAAAACGTAACTTTTTAAGGCACATTTTTATCTATGAAACTGATTCCAGAATACAAAATACGATACTCAATAATACAGACAAAATTGGATAAGTATTCATCGTATATCACCTCTAGTTGCATACTTACTTACTTCCGCCTGTTACTCCTTATGGAACATAGGCCGCCGACCAGCATTCTCCAATCCTCTCTGTCCTGGGCCTTCTTTTCTAATTCCATCCAATTCTTGCTCATTTTTCTCATGTCTATCTCGCTTTCCCGGCGTAATGTGTTCTTTGGTCTTCCTCTAATTGCATATATCAGTTTAAATAAATATCTACTTCAAAATAGCAGCAAAATGGAATTCAACATACTACATAATCTACGACAAAATATAGTTGATAAATCATATTCTTCATATATTGTCATTTTTAAATCAAACCGATTATATTAAATATGCGTCGATTAGAGTTAACATTATCTCATGTAACTATAAAGGAAGAACGGATTTGTAGAACGAGCAATAGACAAACAATAAGATTAACGAAACTGTGAATCTAAACAGGAGAATATACATGTGTTATATTGTGCTATAGTGATAACTGCTATTCGGTATATTTAAAAATACTCTATTTCCGGTGATATATGTACAGGTAAACAAGTTTGTAGACATCGAATTAATCAATTGAAGTAGCTTGTTTACCATAAGATCAAATGATTATTGGAGCCTATTACTTGTCCATGTCATTCTAAAAACCCGTCTATATTTGGTGTTTAACATTTTCAGCTCAGTGTAGCTTTAATGCTCGTTAAATGAAGTCTCCGGATTATTATTTTTGAATGTTTTTACGGAGCGCTTTACGTCATACCGTGTTTCCCCATGATAAATCTCCTTTCAGGATTGACTAGGTTTTCGGCTAGCTCCTCTTAATACGTGTCCTCAAAATCCTGATAGTTGAACTCGGCCCGAACAAGCAAATGTACATAAACATCCAACGTATGTCTAGGTCATGGAATATGCTACATAATGAGCGATTATCTTCTATCAACCGTCTCGCCCAGTGACTGATTTTGATAACGCCTTATTATCCCTATCTTTGTGGTGATATTCAGAGACACCAATTCATACAGTGATAATCGATGTACTTGAAGTTGATGGATGCTAGAAGTAAAGTTTTGTGACTACAGTTGAATCAGTCGATCAAAAACATCAGTTCATTGATTTGAGAGGACAAAAGCATAACTGATGTTTTCTAACCCATTTGTGTGTTCGAGTCGTCTGTAATATTTACAACATCTGAGTGAGTAGTTATGTAAAAGAGATCTGAAAGTCTTCAGTATAATTCGTTGTTTCGTTCATAAGAGTCGGTATCGATGATAGCGAACGTAGAGATTGCAATGATAGAACAGTGTGAACTCTAACCATTCTCATCTACTGATTTTTCATCTAATCAAGCAACAGGCAAAACACTGTCGATTAAAGTCTAATCCATGATCATCTATCCTATGCGGAATGACGATACGTCCCAGCTGTCATTAACACATAGATATTTCATGAAGGATATAAGAAATAAATAGGATCAGAAATTGTGAGGGATTGACATATTTTCTCCTAGTTCCTGTTACAGGATTGTCATAATCTGAGGCTTGTGTTACTGCTATCTATTGTCTATTGCTTTCCTTAATAAATGTAATTTCATCGTGTGAACTTGCTATGTTATCGGCTCACATTTTCATTTGCTCTCTTTTCTAGCCCTCCTCGCTCATACTATTCTACACATTTCTCCATTACACAAATTACATCCTGGTTAGACCAGAAACGCTACATCCATAAGTTCCTGTCGAACTTTAAGAGCAACCAAACGATTATTATGCACTTAGCAAATAAGGTTAACACATACATTGAACAGCGACACCGAGATCTCGGAACGTGATTACTCATTGCCTACTCTAACCACCAGAATCCTTAACAACGCAAATATGTTTAGCTCTAGAAATCACTCTTACCTCCTCTTATCTACATAGTACGGTTAAAGTAAACAACACAATAACTAAATAATAATAAAATTATATTTTGTGCAAAATATTTGAAATTAACTGGAAAGATAAATAATGTACATAGCTGAATCAAGATTCCACTTAATTACAACAAAATTGGTAGATTACGGACTAGAAGGTTAAATTCAAGCTGACCAGGAAAGTACCAATAGTTTCCTGTAACACATTGACTGAATATCATTATATAATCACTTATCTTGTCATCACTATCACCAGTCATTCGATCCAGCATGAAATCGAAATTCTCTGTATCTGCTGCGTATGCTATGAATAAGAGACCAGCACCTCCAGATAGACTTCCATATGGTTGAGATTGTCGAACAATTTTAAATTTCTCTTTGGCTTTAAACTCGTCAGCTGTCATTATGAGATAAAAACAACAGTTATTGACAAATATATTGAAACTCCAAAACAGAGCTTACTCTAATCAACACACGAGATTTAAATACCAAATAATTAAATACTATGTATTCAATATAAGAATACAAACTCAAATACATGAATCCGAGGTTTCTCAGAAATAGGGTCAATGAGGCAACCATTCATAAACCAGTGAATATCCTCAACATATGTCACATTTAAGTGTGGAAGTGAATGCTAACTAATCTAACATTGAGACAGATCAATAGGAATCCAGTGTTAGGTAACACAGATTGATGTAAAGCGAACAGATTTTTACATACTTCATTCAAGGATGGTACATTTCTAAGATTACCATACTTGCGGTAAAAGTCAATCAATTATTAATTCGGTTTTAGAAATGTGGACAGCTGAATGAAAAGCGCTGGACAAATCCAAAAGTTAAATGACCTTTAATCCACTCGCTCCCTGGCATATTAGTCAATACGAAACTCTAAACAACCTCATACGTAGACGAAACATCCCCCAATAACAATCTGTAATTTAACTATAGGTACATCTTGACTTAACAATTAAAGAATTTGGGTAAAATGTTTTATGAAATAATGAAACATGTTACAGTTATTGCTTACATCCAACCATTCTAGCAACATGTGATGTGTTCGATTTTCTTATCAACTCAAAACTGTCTTTCATAGTTCGACCAATCCATTTTTCTTTTGTCTCATCTACAATACAAAATATGTGAAAATAGATTCTCAAGACAAATGTCATGATCATCCTTTCTTGAATATAAATTGAAGAGTAAATACACTCGAAGTTTTCTACTTCTTACATCCGTAAATGGTGAAATATTCACTATTCTTCTGATTTACAAGTGTTAACGAATAACCGTTTGACATTATTTTAATACGTTAATTACGGGTTCTGTTTCCGTACCATCTACGGTATAGTCAATGAGGACGTCACCTTTATCTAGGATACAATCACGAATAACAAAATGGAATTGGAGGTTGGACACATCGAAATTTAAAAAACATGTCATTAATCATCCCATTCGAGCGTTGTGTTGTACACTGACTTTTTCAGATATCAGCGAACGGACTGAATAGTCATGTTGCATTACAGGCACAAATAAAATTTACACTGCCAACTAAACGGATGAGATTATCCTTGTCAAGCAAACCAACTAAAATTGTAGTCAGCAACCAGAACACATCGCTACGCAATAGTCACTGATCTATTCTTACATTTCGCATGACTGTGTATACACATATGACTGCTTAATTAGATAACCAACCAGCGTTAATGAATCATATATAGAATGCCATAATTACATATGAATGAATAGTAAACATTATTCGCAATAGTTGCTTAAGAGAAGGAGTGGTTCTTTACAACTATACATTTCATCACTTCTCCAGATCACTAAACACAGATTTTATGACCAATTAAAAGAAATAGTTATCTATCGAGTGACAATAATTTTATTCACAGTATTTACATCACAAAGCTATCAATGATTATTCACGAATACTGATCTCAGTTGACTTTTTCGCTAAAACGTATATGGAATCTAAAGGCAACTAATGCTTTCTGTGGGGATCTGAACTGAATTATCTATCAGCACAACTAACTGGATATAGAATGAAAATGGTTAATCTAAGCCGGTTAGCTGTAAAGAAGAACAAACACAGACTGGATGGCTCATTCAACGTAAAATAAAAACAGAAATTCCAATGGATTAACCATAGATTAGTACTATTCATTAAAAAGGATATCTCTTACCAGATGTCTCCTGGAGCAAACTCATATTGTGAACCCACTTCTGAACAACGGCGTAACTTCCACCTGTTCGTTTGTTGATCGCCACCTCAGCCCGTTCATCCAAACACTTAGGATTCTCCGTGCCTCATTACAAAGTAGGATAAATATAAAAAATGTTAAGATTATGTTGTTGCACCAAGCAACTAATCTAAATTATGTAGGCAAATTTGATTTTTTCAACCACGATCAACTCAAAGAAATATATAAGCTAATTACAAACGAAGATCCCTTCGGTTGATTCTCAAAACACGATTCATCAACACCATAGTTATGACATTTAGTCAATCTACTTCTAATGAACTGAACCGTTCAAATGTTTTCATTTGTGAGGAAGATACGGAAAGCGATTAAGAAAGTTTGGTAGATTTCTGGCTATTTGAATGATAAGCTTTCGAACAGAACACACATTCAAGAGAGAAGTAATACTTGAGTGCTCTTAATGACCTGAAAAGTAGACCCCATTATTAAACAATCTGACATTTACGACAACCTTTTGATGAAGATAAATGACTACATTATCTACACAAGTAACGTATTCTGTACTCAATTACAGGTCAAACATCTTTACATACACAATTACAACAGAATTCAATCACTAAAATGAAGTTAAGATAAACATACCATCAACAAATTCACTCAAATCACGTCCATCGCGGTAAGTCCAACCGTAAATGTCGTCAAATTTATCCACACATCCACGTGGCATATTCTGAATGATGGATTTCGCCAAATCAAACAACATGCCATGATTATTACACTTTGCATGAACAAATATATCACCACCTACAACATCAATAAAACACTTGTTTCAGATTGAAAGTTAAAAGTATCCGAAAGTCATGTAATTTACCTACAAAACCCTACACGGTTAAATTAAAGAATATTATAATCACTTAAATTTTGACAATAAATCCTGAAAACTAGCAAATAGGTATAATTCAACCTACCAGTTTTAGGTAGTTCACCATATTTTCCAGATCTGTCACGATATTCATAGTTTTTGATGCCTCTCGAACGGAAACGAGGACTGATCTTTCTGAAATAGTCAATTCCGAAACCAACACCGTATATAATCTCATCATATCCTTGACACGAATAAGGTGGACAAATCTGATTAATATATTTCTACAATGAACAAACAAGCACACACATCATACTGAATAAGTAGGTTATTGAATCACAAATGACCACGAAGCTTGAAATATGTACAGTAGGACTTCAGTATCCACACGATTATTATGTACAAATCTCTTTATGCAGGCAAGAAATCGATATTCTAATTACTTTCCAGACAGGCTAAGAATAAGCATAACACAACAAAGTCAGTTATTCTCAATTACCATCCCTTACAGCCTCAATCTATGATCTTCAAATCATGTTCAAACGAACGAACATGTTTATTACGTTTCATCATTAGCTTCAATGATGATAACTTAAGTCTTGAAAGAAAACGCGTTCAGTGCGATATAAGTAATAAACTGACAATATGGTATCAAACAGAGACACTAACAAGGTTAGAATTTAATCTCCATCTACTTTATGCGGATTTAATATTGCTTCGTTTCATATTCTTTACGTCAGCGAGATAACACGTTTCCAGTACATTTATAATCGATTCCAAGTCATGTCAGCTGCAAAACGGCAGGAGTACATTCTTTGATGACTTACGCTGTCAACAGCACTTGGATTACATGGAGTATCCAATGCGAGATGAAACAAGTATGTAATCATCACAATTTCCTTCATTTCATTTTATAATACATATACCTTGTTTGTTAAATGACCACTACGTTGCAGGTTTTCCATGTGATATGATATTTTAATCTTACTCTTATCCTATCAGCTGCATTTCCGCATGATGTGCTCATATCTCAAATCAAGCTGGAATAGGTAACAGATGGACATGGTTGAAAACCATAGCAAATAAATTTTATCTACATATAGAAACGGAATCATCTGCACACAACTTTTGCATGAAATTTAAAAGATTCAAAATTATCTAAAATACCTCTATTCTTCCAACGGATCCCAAACATTCTCGCGATGCGTTGGAATTCAAGTGGATTGTCAGATATAAAGCGTGAGATTTAAGACCACTAAGAACCTGAAAAAATAAAACAAATGAGAAACGTGAACGTTTACTGATTGTTGAGGGGCAATGTGAAGGAGATTCGCAGTCGCAAAGTTTGATTTTCCTTTTTGACAAATGAAATTTAAATTGCAACTGATTAGTAAGCACAAGAAGCATACAAATTTTCTTATGCAACGGCACATACAGATACTGATGACTTCCCAGCACTTGCGAAAGACCTACAGTAGAATATAACACCACTTTTCTCAAACAACCTACCCCTAGTAAGAACTAGTGTGAACTGCATGACCCTGACGTTTAAATTAGTTCAAATACTATCGGTCGACCTTCACCATTTTAAACTTCAATCCAATAACCAATGTCTTGATTGTGATTTAGCATGAAGCAGATCATTCAGTTAATTTTTGGAGCAATATGAATAAGTAGAAATGCAAAAATAACAACCATATGAGGCGGAAAAGCGATTAATAGGTACAAACATTCTGAATGTAATAGTGGGGAGAAAGGTAGTAAGCAGTCAGCTTTCGCATTTTCCATGACGGACATAAAAAAACACTATCACATGCTGTCAGATCATTGACAACGACGGAACGAAGCTATAGTCAAATTGAGAAACCAGCTCTATCATTTATACTTGCAGTAAAATGTTTGGTCAGAATTTCTGCCTAATAACAGATTACAAGCCTTTACTCACCGCATTTATTTCAAGGTAAAGTGTTCATACAACTAAACGGTGACAACAGTGTACAATATTATTTCTGCCTTACGACCTCATGATTTAGTATTACTCTCCTACGGCTTCTGAGAAAGCTGACACGTCATGAAAATTAAAAGGTTCCCATGAAATGACTTTACTTCACTAATCGTCACCCAAATGACTGTTATAATATAAATCTCAAGGGTGTTTGAAATCAAAAAGCAAAGGGAAGCGTCATCTATAGTTTGTTATGAAATATTTGCGACAGTAAATTAATAAGCACATCAAACACATTTGGCGATGAGGCGAATAAGTATGTGTGAGCAATTACGTAGGCGCAATTATAGTCAGAAGGCATAAGGCCTCAGCAATGTAAAACGAAAGCTAAAAAAAAGGGTTTGAATACATATATACATGAAGAGGAGGATGAGTCATCGAGTGCTTTTTAAGTAATCAACATTTCGACTAGTCTGTCTTGTGATCTAATTATCAAAACGGTAATATTCATGTAACTTCGTTTGTCAAGAGAGATAATAGCAGAGCTTGACCGAAATCAACCAAAATCGAAATTTGTTAAAGGATAGTTGCTATACACAGACAAAAACATCAGAAGAAACTGTAGTGGCAAATATAAAACCTGAGAAATATGTCGATCATGAATCGCATGATGCAAGCCATTGCGTACGGGTTACCCTCAAGGCTACCAAGGAAACCACTGAAACCGACAAGACGTTGAGTGCTATCATCCATCTAACTGGCCGAAAAATCGTCCTGAAAGGAAACGTTTTCAATATCTTCATCGATGTGACTCAATAATGGCTGTCGAGTCCTGCCTTATTTTTCATGGTCGAATTTTTATTCCGGGAATTTTATGTCAAAAGGTTGTCGAATAATCTCACAGTGATCAGCCTAGAAGCATTAAGATAGACTAATTGGCTAAGAGTTATGTTTATTAAACTTCTATGGACAAAAGACATAGAAAGCAAATGGTGTAGCCGCCCATCATGTCTTCAAGGTGCTATGAACCCTTCGAATTGTAAACCACAGCATTGCTCAATGCCTCCTGGACCCCAGTAGACACCTCATGATTATTTCACAGGTCCGATTCACGATAAGATGTTCTTAATTATTGCGGATTTATTAACGAAGTCGCCATAAGTATATAATTCGCCCAACTGCAAAACCTCAGAAAGTATCCACAGGTTGTCTACTTAGTTTAGATGTTTTGGATTCCCAGAAACATTAGTGACTGATAATGGCTCATTGTTCGTTGCACACTCATTTCAATATTTTTGTAGTATGAATGGATTAACGCATCTACGTTCTCCACCCAATCATCTCCAATCGAATGAACCAGTAGAACGTTTTGTTAACACTCTTAAACGAGCATTATTGAAAGCGGGAAACGAGGAGACAACTAGACAGGTAACCGTAAATTTTTCAAAGGCTTACGGAACTACTCCGAACATTTGATTATTACTCAACAGTTCGTTTCGAAGGTGTGAGACTGGTATTCACTTCAGACAACTAATGGAGAATTGTGGAAGATCGTCTGATATTAAACCTTAGCACGTTGGGTGCCGGTCGAGCGACTTAGAGGTTGGGTGTTTGCACGCGATACCAAAAGTCCTGCATTGGAGTCTCGCGTGCGAGATTGTTAAAGCGCTAAACTAAAAGGTCCCATACTAGGACGAAACGGCCGTCCATTGCTTCCAGATTTTGATCGTTGGTCTAACACACTACAAATTCTATAATGTCACCGTAAAATAACAACTAATAAACAACAATTTATGCCATTGATAATTGATTCAGTAAATAGATGGTATAATTTTCATACTGAGATACAATATTGAAAAAATTGGCTGAGTAAGTAGTATAGTATTTTGTACTCGTGGAAAGAAGCAGAAAACTGATCGTTAGTCTTTGAATACGAATAACAATTTAGGTCATCTCACTTCATTGTTTTCATTCATTTACGACAATTAAAATGAATAATTGAACATATAGCAGACAATAATGTTATTATGTGAAAAGCTTAAATTATATACTTTAATTCACAAAAACATCGTTCGATTATATATTCGACTTGACAAGTCATCAATTTAATTTATTTTGTGATGAAAATTATACACAAAATGCATAACAAAGATTACCTCGAACACCAAAGTATCATTTCTAAATCTTCACTATAGTTTACTTTCAATTTATTGGATCCACATTTCACACATTACATACCTACAAAACATACATTTTGCTTCAATGAATTATTTTCAGTTTGTGTTTAGATATCATGTACTTCAGTCAGTTGGCCTAATGATGGTAATGATAATGATGATGATGAAGTGGTGAGTTTGATCAAAAACAGACCGACTCACAGACACTTACCCGTTTTTAAACACAAGGAAAACATATAAACGTTCATCAGGTTACAACTGTGATTGTCATTGCATATGAATGAATATTCGTTAGTTGAGTTCGTCAGCCTATTAATATTTACGTCAAATTGATACTCACAAATGAATTCATGAGCAATTACACGATCTCTTGAAATATAAAAAAACGATAGTTAAAGATTATGGTGGAGTTTCGTCCTCTGAGCTTAATGGTTCCGTCGTGGAGCTTTCATCGTTCTTCTGAACGACATCATCAGCACAAACTTCAGATAGAAGTGAAGTGTTTGAATTTCTCCATATGTGTTTTAAAGCTTGTTCTGTGCACCTTGATGTTAATTGGTTCCTATTGACCCTAAATTTGTCATTGTTTATTTCTTTGTTTTGGTTGTGTTTCCAATTGTTTTGACTTTTGTTCTTATGTTTGTGCATGATTTTTCTGATTGGTTGATAAATTGGATTGATTTCAATATGCTTGTTGATTGCTGATTGACCTGATAGCCAGGCTTCTAAAAATTCTCTGGAGTTTTGGAGTCACCTCTGTCTATGATCACCAACATCAGGATTTCTAGTTCATTCCTTTTGAAGATGACGAAGGTGTCGTCTACATAGCGAATCCGAATTTTCAGTTTGATCATTGGTATTATAGCGGTTTCGAGTTTTTGCATCACTGCCTATGCAATCAATCCTGATGTTGGTGATCCCATTTATGTCCCTTTCGTTTGTTCATAGGTTTTGTTGTTGAATTGAAAATATGTTGTTAGGCATAAATTGATGAGTTCCTGTAGACTTTGAATTCGAAACTTCGTGTATTTAGTGAGGATTGTGTCGTTGTTGGACAGCAGGGATATAGTTTGTTTTGTTAATTTGGTTCAATTGAGGTGAATAGTGCTATTACATCGAAGGATTTCATAAGTTCGTCGTTGTTGATTTGGATATCCTTAATTTGGTCCAGGAGTTGTGTAGGGTATTTGATAGAGTGGTTGGCTGAATTTACTAAATGTCTCAGTATTCCTGAAATGTTTTTGACAGATTGTACGTTGGTGTTCTGGGGAGTGCTACAGTTGGACATAGAGGGATGTATGGTTTGTGTATTTTGGGTCTGCCGTAGAATCGAGGGAGTACTGGTACGTTGGATTTCATTTTCCGTTGTTCTTGTTTCGTTATTTCTCCCTCATTGACGAGTTTGTTTGAGGTTAACCTCCATCAAAAACTACCAACCGCACGTAGCATTAGAACTCAAGTCAAGCACAAAAATCAACAAAAAGACCAACCTTCCATATATACAAGGATTATTTGAAACCGCAATTAGACTGCTGAAAACCTTCGGAATAGGTGTGTCACACAAACCGACAAAATCTTAACAATCAATCCTATGCAAACCAAAAGATGAAATAACAAAGAAAAACAAATCAAACATCATCTACAAAATAAATTGTGTCAACTGCGAAGAACACTACATCGGACAAAGCGAACGCCTTCTTCACCTTCGCCTATATTAACATAAATTAGCAGTCAAACGGTATGATATCTCCTAACTTATATCAATACGCGTGGACAACTGCGGACACTCATTCGATTGGAAAAATGTGGAAATCTTAGACAGAGGTGACTCCAAAACTCCAGAGAATTTTTAGAAGCCTGGCTATCAGGTCAATCAGCAATCAACAAGCATATTGAAATCAATCCAATTTATCAACCAATCAGAAAAATCATGCACAAACATAAGAACAAAAGTCAAAACAATTGGAGACACAACCAACACAAAGAAATAAACAATGACAAATTTAGGGTCAATAGGAACCAATTAACATCAAGGTGCACAGAACAAGCTTTAAAACACATATGGAGAAATTCAAACACTTCACTTCTATCTGAAGTTTGTGCTGATGATGTCGTTCAGAAGAACGATGAAAGCTCCACGACGGAACCATTAAGCTCAGAGGACGAAACTCCACCATAATCTTTAACTATCGTTTTTTTATATTTCAAGAGATCGTGTAATTGCTCATGAATTCATTTGTGAGTATCAATTTGACGTAAATATTAATAGGCTGACGAACTCAACTAACGAATATTCATTCATATGCAATGACAATCACAGTTGTAACCTGATGAACGTTTATATGTTTTCCTTGTGTTTAAAAACGGGTAAGTGTCTGTGAGTCGGTCTGTTTTTGATCAAACTCACCACTTCATCATCATCATTATCATTACCATCATTAGGCCAACTGACTGAAGTACATGATATCTAAACACAAACTGAAAATAATTCATTGAAGCAAAATGTATGTTTTGTAGGTATGTAATGTGTGAAATGTGGATCCAATAAATTGAAAGTAAACTATAGTGAAGATTTAGAAATGATACTTTGGTGTTCGAGGTAATATTTGTTATGCATTTTGTGTATAATTTTCATCACAAAATAAATTAAATTGATGACTTGTCAAGTCGAATATATAATCGAACGATGTTTTTGTGAATTAAAGTATATAATTTTAAATTTTCATTTAATAAGATTATTGAAATATGGTTTACAGAACGTGACAGCAATGCTGGTGATATCGATTGATATGAGTAGCATTAACAGATAGTATTTCTTTTGAAAATGCATTGAGAAGACAAAATGTATTCGAATTATGAGATTTCTTTGCGCAATATTTTTCGAACATTCTGATCACATATATACTTGTTAGGACACTTTTATATGAAAATTACAAGGTCAACTAGACAGGTTAAAGGTAAGCCGTAACAATTAATATAGTGAAGTACACAAAAACGACGTGATCATGTAGTATTTCGTTGTAATGAAAGTGTTATCTTGTAGGGCTTGATGGTGTATCATAGCTGAATGTGAGTGTTTGAATGAGTAATTTACAGTAAATAACAAAGGATCCTTTAGGAATTTAAATTTTCTCGTTATTGATGTCCAATTGAGCATCTGATCAGTCTCAGTTTGTTTATACACACTGACAGTGGATGCTTTGATAATATTCATAAGCTCGATAAGTTGAAAAGCGGAATGCCACTTAGTAAGTACTGGGGTTTTTGTGTAACAGAGAGATATCCCAGAAACATTAATTAGATAAGACTGTATAACTGAGAATTTAATTTTAAAACAGACTCGTCAAAGCACATGTTAAGTATTAGGCGTTTAGTTTTGAAAGCTATGGTCGGGAGCAGTGTTTCTGAACATACCGGAATACTGTTTCTATAATCATAGATATAAATGGCCATCATGTTTTCTGATTTTAAATGTAAAAGCCCTTATTTTACTTTTGACACTTTCTCAGAGATATTGGTGATGAAACCAGAATATTGTATAAAACAGAACGCAAATAAAATAAATTTGCGTTCAACTTCATGCAGTGGAGTTATCATAACTTATTTTAAGTAGAGTGTTCTCTAGATTTGACAAAGTTGAACAATATTAGTGTTCATATGCATAATAGACGTTATGTGGGAGACAAACAAAGAAAATTTGATAGGCTATCGGTAGCAAAGTAATATGAAAATATCTCAAGCTTTAAAGACCAACATCATGAATATGTGAATTATCGCACATCATAATGTGACATGACCAAGCAACAATACTTCACGAAGAATCTTCAGATGCTGGTGTCTATTACAAAGAATGCCTGTCTATTTAATTACATTTCAGGAGAAATATTTACTTTTTCAGCTCACTCTAGAATAGTCGAATCATGATGAGCCGTAGATGTAACTAGTCAGAATTCTAAATTTGACGAGCTCGTTACTAGAAAGTAGTCTTCTGACAGCTTGATGAGTTCAGCAGCATCTGGTTGTCTACAGTCACACTATGGAATCATGAGATAAGCAACAAATCTGCATGTCCACCTTATTTAATTCCTTCTTCTTTTCGTATTTATTACTGAAACTGTAACATAAACAGTATATCTGAGTATATCTACTGAATGTACTGTGTTTATTTTTAATCTTTGACAATGAATGTTCAATTTCACGGAAGATGATGAATATTTCCATTTAAAATTTCATAGATGCATGTATCGAGCGTTAAAAATTGTTTGACATTAGTTTCAATGCATCAAATCCATAAGAACTCAATCTAATACCAATAATCATGCTATTTCACTATTCTGAATGTATTCAAGAAAGAAAATCTCCATATCTGGAGAAGCTTATGATGAAAACACTAAAAGATAAGTGATTATGGATGATGAGACATAGAAACGTGATGATAAAATAAAATCTTTCTATCGCTGAATTTGTTGCATCCAATACATAATTTGAGCACATATCAACTGTCATACTGTTTTCAGTGTTAATGTCAGTGTTATCTGTTTAGTTGCAGTCTATCTTTGTCAAAAATGAATTCACTGTATAAGAATACTCTAGACAACGTACAGTTAGTGAATGAACGATATTTTATCAGTGTCGTAGTATATAACCATTCACAGTGTCCAATAATCGGTTTGCAGTTTGAGATAAGAATAGAATTTAAAATCCATTTATCGCTGTTATTATCATTGTTATATTGTTTCGGGTTTTATATATCCAACTTTTCAAGTGGATTGTAGTCAGTTATTATATTACTACTCATGACAATGAAGAATGATACTAGGATGAAATGGATGTCCAGTTACTTCCAAGTTTTCCATGATGATCTAGCTTTAATGGATTCATGAATTTAACATAATACATAATCTATACAGAAACATTATATTTCTATAATGATTTTACTATTTATTAAATAAAACATTTTATTCATCATAAGGTTGTTGTTAAACACAACAAAACAGTTTTAAATTTTTTTTAAATTGAGGTCATGAATTGACATATGTTAGACTATCATTAGAAAGCTGGAAGCACTTGAAGGCTAGTTCGTCCAAAATATAGGATACCTCAGCAGTGCGCACCCACGATCTCACACAGAGGATCCGAACCTAGGACCTCAGTTTTCGTGTGCCGACGTTTGACCTCTAGACCAGTGAGCCAGTATCCAATGTTCTTAATGTTTTATTTCAACCGATTCGCGAAATTGAACATTTTGGAATAATTAATTTATGTTTAGTAGTCAATATTTTCAAGCTCATATGAATGAATTAATCGATTGGGCTAAAACAAAATTTGTTGTAAGTAGTACCTACTTAGTTATTTACTTCCGCCTAGTACTCCTCATGAAGGAGGTGCCATTTATTCTTTTCATATCTGCCTCTGATTCCCAAAGCAGTGTGTTTTTCGGCCTTCTTCTATCTCATTTTCTTTCACGACTTCAAGATAGCGATGAGTTCATGATGCCGTTTAATAGTTTCCTCAATGTGTATCCTATCCACTTCAAACGTCTATTCTTAATTTCCTCCTCAGTTAGAGGCTGGTTTGTTTACTCCTATAGTAGGCTGTTGCTGATGGTGTCCGACCAACGGATGTTGAGTGTCTTCCGTAGACAACTATATATAAATCCTTGGTTGTAGTACTCCACGTTTCAGCTTCAATAAATATATTAACTGTGTTGACGTTCATATTGAAATTTGTGACGTTGATATTGATTGATAGTTGTTTTGAGTTCAATATGTTCTCCTATTGTAAGAATGATGTCCTTGTTTTTGCAGTCCTCGCCTTCACATCTGCATCAGAGTGTCTATGTTCGTAGACGACATTACCCAAATATGTAAAACGTTCCATCTATTTACTGATTTCTTCATCGAGTGTGATTGGGTTGCTTTTCTCTGTGCGAAATTTGAGGATCTTGCCATTTCCTTTGTGTATGTTGAAGCCTACTGTTGCAGAGTTTGATGCTTTACTGTTTTTTGAACCTGCACTTGCTGATTTGTGAACAATCGTTACCTACAATTAAACTGTGATAAGAAAATTCGAAACATTTCTATCATTTTAAACTACTTAAAGTAAATTAAGTAATGCCCATAGATGTCTATTGAAACTGTAGACGACTAGCTTCAATTGTGGTGTAAACGTTTTGTGTGCATATCAATAATGATGTATATAAAGTTTTGATAGAAATTGATGGTGTATTTGAAGAATTCGACTCATTTCTATCATTGGTTTAGTTTAAGAAATGACTATTGAGATGTTTTTGCATAGAAAGATGTTCTGGAGAATAAACTCTATCATATTAATAATGTATTATAATAATCGAATAACGATGAACAATTTTCAATTCACTTCCGAAATTATGTTAGTACAACTAATTGTTTAAATCGGTGTTTTTATGTAAAGACTAGGTCCTGACAAGTAACGTACATTAAAGATTCAGAGTTTTGTCAATCAGTTTCCTACTTTTATTTGGTACCCTGAGTCAAACCTTAGAATGGATTATTTAATAGTTCTAAAGAACGTCAGTAATGTTCCTGCAATGCTCATTGTGGTGTATGCTACTTATGTCGACAAATATTGTTATATAACACCAGTTGAAAGTGGTTTGCCTAACAGTAGAACTTGTTGAGGATAATGTCTTTAATATCTGACTCCAATAAATAATATCCCGCTAACTAAGTATTTAATGCGGGCTAAATCTCCTGGTAGAATTATGGATTTTACGCGAGACTATTCAAAAGCCTCAAAAACAACAGTTGTAGAGATAATCTATTGTTAATGATTAATAAAAAATCCGCAAGCGTACAGCCAGCAAGCACACGGTGAAACAATGTAAAATGATGCGCAGTGGAGTTGGCTAGTAAGCCAACTTCTTTTTAGTCAAGCATTACTCAATATTTATAGTCAGACAAAATAAACTACAGATATGTGATGAGACATGGGAGATGAAATGTACACACATATACGCTCATATAAAACAATCAAGACTGACAAGCGAATAATTAACAAGGTCAAAATATGACTCAAGTAGAATGAATAGAATGTGATGTCCGAAAACTAGAATAAAGTATATGAGCTTAACATAGTAACTGAAACTACAAACGCTAAAACGATCGAATTGAAGAGAATGGGAATGTAAAACGATAGAAATTTCAATAATAACAGGAATGAAGGAACGATGAAGTTTTTGAGAAACAATTGATGGAAAATGTGTAAATGAAGTATTCGATGTATAGTTTTTATGATTTATGAAGACACTCTTTGATTGTGAACTGAAAAATAAATTAGTTTCCCCTACTTCAATTTACGTTTGAAAACACTATGATTAGATATTCACAAACTACCAATTTCCTCTAGTTTTAAATCTTACATTTCACTGCCCCAAAAGATCAACAGATTAAAATACTGAATAATGTGCCTATCTTTTAATTGATAGACAGACTTTTCAACTATGCTACAGTAAAGTAAGTGAATAAAAATCAAGGGGGCTTTCTGAATTCGTGTCAAACTTTTGTTAGACACCAAGACAACAAAGCTTCTGAAAATTACAAGATAAATCGACGTGATAAACTATTCCATCTACTATCAATAAAGTACTTTCCATACGTATGATTTTGATGGAATTTTGTACTCTGAACTGGATGGATTGATGGTAGAGGTTACATCGTTCTTCTGTATGTTATCATCAGTACAAACTACAGGTAAAATTGAAGTGCTAGAATTACTCCATATATGGGTCATAACTTGTCTTGTCATTTACAAGTTTAAGGTCAGCAAGAACCAATCAACATCCAGGTCTACTGAACAAGCTGTGATCCATATATGGAGAAATTCTACCCATGTATTATGACCATGTGAGAAGAGGTTGTACCAGTTTTTTGGACCTACAGTAGTTTTTCCGAATATATTACCATTGCCAAGGAGATATTTTAAAACAGCATTTGACAGTCTTCTACTTATCTAGTAGACAACTATGATATCAAGATCCGCTTGATTGCGTGACTTGTGTTCACAAGGTTTTATCTGTTAAACATATTATTAGGCCATTTCCGCCAGTTTTCAGCCAAGTTGGGTAATCTTCTCGAATTCTTTTGGATAAGATACACATCAAACGACCTATTTATCTGGCTCTACCTAAACAATTGAACTGATAATTCATCCTTGAATATTGATCAGCTGAAGAATGCTGATCTTAAAGTTTCTACTTCTATTTATTGTAATTCGTTAGTACCATTGTAGTGTTGGTTACTATTTTAAGCACACATACCTTATTCTAGATTTTGGACAGATCAATTTATTTTTTCTCCTTGAGTTACGTCTTATTTGCTCGTCAAATAAGTCAACTCTTTTGTTCATTTATAGAACGCGTAGAGTTCAAGATGTTCACCTCCTGCGTAGATTTGCGGGATGCGTTTAGTTCGAAGTCAGGCTTATCAATTTCTTGGTGTCCTGATCTCTCTACGATTTTGCCGGTGACCGCGTTGTTTACTGAGTAATCTATGTGGGCTCAACATAGGACCAGCCATTACATCATGTTTAGCAAAATTTTATTATCACTATTATTATAATCATTATCATTTAGAAAAATAAGGATATATTACGACCAAACGGCATTGAAAATGAGTTCACCAAAAAAGAAACTAGTAATGGTTGATACTATTGTGTGTGTTACTGATATCGACAGATATAAATAGTATGTATAATCAATCGAAAGTGGAATACCTGGAAGCAAGAGGTTAAGTAGATAGAAGAAAAGAGAGCATGAACAATGAAATGAAGGAACAATGAAGTCTGAAATGGTTGATTGACATTTTGTAAATGAAGCATTCACTGTATGGTTCTAAGATTGTACTAATAAATTATTTTATTTTGTATTCGGATATATTTCGTTGTCCCCTATTGATGTTATCGTCCACTATACAATATCAAACCTATATGGGTTACTCTAGCTTCCAGGCAAGGGAATTTATTCATTCTTCTTGAGTCATATTATGACCTTGTTAATTGTTCACTTATCAACCATGACTGTTTTTATGTGAGCGAATGTGTGTACACTTCTTATCTTATATCTGTAACCTAATTTTGTGTGATTAAATCCCAGTTAAATGGAGTTGTGTCATATGCCACCTCCACCACCCTTCACTCCGTTTTGTTTCGTTGTCTCCTCCTCTCTCTATTCGCTTCGTTTCTCTGATCGTCTGTCTTAATCAACGATTGCATTCTCTTATTTGACTTACCTAATTCAGTTATTCACTGAAACAATTTAAGAGAGGATTGACTGCATGTAATTTTTGGTAGCAATCAACAAACGATCTAACTTAAGTCAGATAAGAGGCCACTATAAAACTTTTCACTGAATCAAGCTTTCTTATTTTTGCACATTTTTATCCACCAAAGAATAATCTCACCAATTTTCATTTTTAATTAAATATTCTAGCATAGTTTCCTACTTGACGTATTATTATGTCTATCTCATTTGGAATGTTCTATAACATTCTCCATACCCATGCTAATCAACCTAGTTATATAACACCTTTGTGGGCCAGGGTAATGTTAAATTGGTTTTCAGGAGAACCAGACACCATCCAGACTTTCACATGACAACCCAAACAGTACAGCTCGATCCCGTTTAACAGGAGAGCCAGACACCGCCCAGGCTTAACATTTATAAATCAAGCAGTACAACTTAATCCCGCTTCATAGGAGAACCAGACACGCACAGGCTTTAACGCTACAATCTGAATAGTACAGTTCAATCCTGTGGCGCAACCACACAAATATCAAGCACCCTGGTGGACCATTAGGTGAACCTATCTGCTTTAATTCAAAATACTGTATTCCAATCACTTTCGGTATATACAGATATTTTTGTTTGAAATCAGTGAGTATAGTCAATTAGTTCATGGTGTCCCAGACAACCTGCTGATCAACTCTTAGACTAATTTCATACACATAGTTCCCTTTATCATTAATTATGATTTTAAATATCACAGGTTGTAAGCAGCTGACGAGAACCAACGAAATAAAAATGAATTCATGCTATTCTGCTAGAATCTTAGACTAATATTACTGAATGATGAGATTGAAGACATATATTTAAGCATTTTAGAAAAATCTCATAGCTGTGATGTTTTGGTAATTTTACAAGTATTATAATCACTTGATTGAAATGTTTAGCGTTGAGGTCATCAAAACAAACCTTCATTATCCATCGTTATTCTGTTTTAAATCATATAGTGAGGTGATTGATATCATTAAACTAATTGACTGAATTGCATGACACACTTAAGAAATTTCTCAATCTGTTGAGGCGTGCATAATTTATTCGGTACAGATAATATTGATTAACTATGAAGTGGGCTAATGAATGATGATTTGCAGACTGTCATATATGAAAGTCATAGTATTGATCTAGTATAGTATGTTTATAATTGAAGAGTTCTGACGAAGGACTGTAAAACGAATGCCTACTTTCGTTGAGTATTTAGCAGATAGTATTCAGTGAAATGTCACAGAGCCCCAGACAAATCATCTTGCAGTCGGGTCACTAAGTATCGAACAGTTCACCGATATCAAACGATGATTGAGTAATACCTTTAATTGAATGAAATAAGAAGTCTGAACAACTGGATCTCATCTCAATCATTCGATTACACATGAGGAGCTATGCATACAGGTAAGAAGTACTGCAGTATGTTGATAAAGCTATCAATGTATTGTCAGTTAATAGCAAGTTATCCCCATAAAGTAAATCGAACTGAACTGTTTCACGAAAACCAGATTAAAGATAACTAGTTATAGTATCAAAGCAGTAGAAATGGCTAGATATGGAGTGGTGAATTCGGTTTCACATGCAAACACTTCATCTGTAAACCAATGAGTTGACATCCAATGTAGTTAATTGCCTAACTTCAATTTATCCATGATCGTGTGTTCTTCTTTGCGAAATGGTTGACCTTTTATTTTTTTAATCTATGAGAGTTCTTAACAAGTATACGTGATCCGATAATGCCAAATGCATTATGCTAATATGAAATCACATATTTCTGATGACCTCTATGTTATTATATGACTATAACTACATAGCCGGTCATACTCACTGGACAATAAATGGCTGATTAAGAAAAGAAATTTAAATTAGATTGAGCTAATCAGTAAGTCACCAAATAAATCAATCTTCATTACTTTGTTTACCAGTCTTAATATAAGTTAAATGACACATATAACAATAACGTAATAAACCTTAATAAACAGCGTATAACTACGAATTTTCAGTGATTTCGAGAATGACCATTTTCAAATAAAAACTCCACGAATAATCATAAGTACAAATTGTGACTAATAAATCTCATTTGTAGGCGGAATGAAATGTCACCGAGCCCCAGACAAATCATCTTGCAGTCGGGTCACTAAGGATCGAACACTTCATAGATCCACGTCAAAGTCTAGGACAAGCGAAACGCATCAGTTAATCGTTTGCCATGAACTGACCCATGAGGTATTAATCTCACTATCTTCTCCGTACTTATTCCTACTAATATATTCCTGTAATAATTTCCTTTGTGTTTACCGTCTTCAAAGCATTCATAATACTTCGATACGTTGAAGGGGTAATTCAAGTAAGGTGATGACCACGTGGTGTGACTTTGAAATTAGCTGTCAGTCACACCATTTCCGTCTAACTACAGTAGACCAACAATCACTCAACACAGATCATCAATGTTGATGCTCTACACCTTCATTTTAGAAATTCGAAAATTAAATCCAGTAAGAATTAAATGGTATAAGAATGACAACAATGTTCAACTGGATATATCCAGTTAAAATAACGAGTGAAAAATGTAGATCTTTCCAGAGTTTCAGATTTTTTTGTAGGTTTAATGGTCTTGCAGAATGATTAGTACCTATGGTTGATGTTGAGCACTCAATACTCCAGATTAACGTGACATATATGAAGATAATGTACTGTTCATCAGGGAGAATCGAAACGGTTGATGAATATATGATCGTATTCGGTACTTTGCAAGAACATTCAAAATAAGCTTTCAATGCTTGTTATTATCAAACTGGTTGTATCAAAAATTGATAATGGCTAATTCATAACGATGGCAGAACATTAAGAGCTACTCAATAGATACTAGCTAATAGTAAGTAGTATAACATTTTACACAATGTTATGGAGATCGATTTTGGTAATGTTGATAAATGCTAGCAATTCATGAATATCAACCATACATTCACTTCAACAAAACTACTTTCATGCAAGAATAGGCCATCAATCCTTACTGAATGTATTTTGAAGCCATAAACAAACATTTGCTAGACACGTTCATTGGTTGAACTAAAAGCAGCAACTTATTACTTCTTAAAGATTCTCACATGCATCCAACATGACCAAATTTCGGTACGTTTAAATAATCATTGATCAGTTGTGCATTTTATGTAAACTTAAAATGAAGATGCTAAAAGTAAACAGTTTTGTGACTACAGTTGAATCAGTCGATCAAAAACATCTGTTCATTGATTTGAGAGGACAAAAGCATAACTGATGTTTTCTAACCCATTTGTGTGTTCGAGTCATCTGTAATATTTAAAACATTTGAGTGAATAGTTATGTAAAAGAGATATGAAAGTCTTCAGTATAATTCGTTGTTTCGTTCATAAGAGTCGGTATCGATGATAGAAAATGAAGAGATTGCAATGATAGAAGAATATGAACTCCATTAATTCTCACTAACTGATTTCCCATCCAATCGAGCAGCGCCCGTTTTGATGGGCACTTTGGATAAAATCATTTATATCAAACATACTTAGGGTTAAAATAAATCATATGCTACATGTCATGCTGAGTATAGTTCAGGTCAGTTGAATACAAGAATATTGTATGTTACACTAAATAAAGTGTCACACTGGGAAACAGAAACACAAACTACACTGCGTAATCGTCACATTGAATTAAACCGGAATCGGTGGAATTTGATATTGTAATGATTGTGATACTTTTGGTCATTGACAATGGGTATTAGTTGAGACATAGATTTAAAAGTTGAACTTTTAGACTATTGAGTGACATATATTACTAGTCATATGACAATTTAATACTATTGTTGATCAGCACATTTGAATTCAAACATCGTGAATATGTTCCAAAAGTCAATTTGGTCATGAATAGAATGTTGTTAATTAAATGATGCTGATTGAATAGGTCAACTCACTACACAGAAACGTACTATTTAGATTTAACACGTTGCCATACCCCAACAACATCAAATTGTCAATGTAAGTGCAAGAGTTGTATAAGTGGTAACATTGTAAGTGATAAAAGAAAATATTAACCATCAAATGTACGATCTGAAATGAAAATATGGGATAGTAGGATGAAAACGTCATGAGATAGCTTGAAAGCGTAAGATCTAAAGAAGTCAAAATGTGGTGAATTTGTGCCATTCATAATGAATCTGAGTTATGTCATCAACGCCTCTAACGATTGGTCACGATCATCAAGCAGATCCCAAACTGCAAGTCACCAGCCTCACATATGATTCAGTTCATAAGCAGTAAATTCATGGCCTGATTTCATATCTTGATTTGGTCATACATAGTTTCCATTCAACCTACATCTACATCACAAACCATCGCTTGTCCTAGTATTCGATGCGCGAGTCTACGTAAAACGTTCTGATACTCTCAGTCGATAAATTTTCACGATCCTGTCAATTGACTTACCATACGACGAAATAGCCCTCTCCATGGTCCAAACATATACGACCAATTGTTCGGAAACATTTATGAACTGTTACTCGCAACCGATGAATATCCCTATTTTTAAAAGCGACATTTCTCAACCACAAAGTAGAACGCAGTGAACTGCTATGCACTATACATGTTCTTTAGTGTGCAGGCGAATATCTCCCGTTTACACTAAGGAGCGAGGTAAAGTCATACACTTGTAGTTCTACGTATTTTAAGTCATAGTCTTGTATGAACATTTAACTCCCGGTCAGAAACCAGCAGAAGATTACTGTTGGGTGTCCAAACACATTGTTAAGATGGAGAATTCATCCAGTGTGACCAAACACATTGACTACGTAATCTTTGAGTTGTTTATGTGCATAGAAGCATAAGGAGACATTTACTGATTCTCATCCAGGAAGGTCGTGATAATGGACAATTCCACAGACGTCGCGTTATCTCGTAACATTTATGTTTATACGAATGCGATTTTACAGTAGTCACATACTGCGTAATCATTACATTGAACGAAAACGGAATTTATTTGCTGAAAAATCCCCATTATATTAAAAAAACAATTGTATGAACTAAGAATATTCTTTTCAATAATTTCTCATCAGGTTCTACAATTATAAATCCAGATTAATAATCCATAAAATTGGTCAGATTTAAGGCAGAGAGTACATCATCAGTTGGAAATTGTAATATATGAATCAGGAATTGTTTGTTATATAAAATAAAATCGTTAATGTTGGGGCTGACTAATATGAAGTGTTAACTTGAATCAGTTTATAAGCGAAATGAAATTGTGCGATAAATAATGATCAGAATAAATATGGTCAACATGGGGTAAGAGAGAGAGAGAGAGATTATTGTGATTACAACTAGCCAATAATCAATCTTAAAATATGGTGACGTAATCTGATTAATGTTCATTTTGTGTCCCAAACGTATTATTATTAAAAAGGAAGAATATTTGAGCAAAACAATTTTGTTTCAATAACTTCATCATCAGGCTCTACAGTTATTAGTCCATAATTATAATATTTTACAAAGGCCAAAAATAAGGCATGTTTTAATGAGTTTGACAATGTTATGTGTTAAAAATGGTAAACGTTTGCATCTGTTACTATATCTATATACTTCAAAATGAATTGTAATATTTGCAAATTAGAAAGGTCAGTAAATTGCTCAGTCACAGTAAGATAATAGTACTATTGCAAAATTGAAAATAATTTTGTCAACTAAGATAATAATAATAATATTGTTGTGTGAATATAATATGTAATAAGGGGGGTTTATCAAGGTAATTACGGTCAACAGATTGGGAATGATGGATATGAAGATTAAGGTATAGATAATGACAAATAAGGACAATAAGGAAAAATAAATAAAAATGAAGGAAGGAAGGGGTAAGAGGTTTATAATATTCAGTCTAGGTATTTGGTGATCCAGTCGTAGGCCAGGGTAAACATAGAGGCTGGATATATTTTTTCTGGATGCATAAATTAGGTCTTCTGGAGTTGATCCAGATGGTTTCGCCTGTGTAAAGCAGTCGTAATCCAGCTCCTTGAGGTAGATATCTTGGAACTTGATATAAAACAGAGAAAGCTTCCTCTATTTTGATATGATGTTCACTATCTACCAAGTGAGAAAGAATGGTGCTGCTAATCGATTTGGTGACTCCTTTTCCCAACCATGCTGGTACATGTTCACGAACACGCAAGGATAAAGCCCTCTGAGTACGGCCTATGTAACTAGCTCCACAGGAGCAGTTGAATTGATATATTATTATTATTGTCTTCGATTTGTAATCACAATATTCTCTCTCTCTCTCTCTTTTACCCCATGTTGACCATATTTATTCTGATCATTATTTATCGCACAATTTCATTTCGCTTATAAACTGATTCAAGTTAACACTTCATATTAGTCAGCCCCAACATTAACGATTTTATTTTATATAACAAACAATTCCTGATTCACATATTACAATTTCCAAATGATGATGTACTCTCTGCCTTAAATCTGACCAATTTTATGGATTATTAGTCTGGATTTATAATTGTAGAACCTGACGAGAAATTATTGAAACGGAATTTATTTTGAAAAAAATCATGATGAGTAAGCGTATGTAATTTTGACATTTCATCCTGTTATATCAAATACTACATAATATTTTTTATGAGGGATATAAGAAATAAATAGGATCAGAAATTATAAGGGATTGACATATCTTCTCCTAGTTCCTATTCCAGGATTATCTTAATCTAAGGCTTGTGTAACTGCTGTTGCTTTCATTATGTGAACTTGCTATGTTATCGGCTCACATTTTTTTGTTTTCCGCTTTTCTAGTCCTCCTCACTTACACTATTCTACGCGCTCCTATATAACACAAATTACCTCCTGGTTAGACGAGAACATAAGTTTCTGTAAATGAAACCCGATCAACAAATATCTCTGAAATTTTTACTTCCACAATCGTATACTACTTAACTGTCGATCGATAACAGCAAACTAGAGGATGTCACACACGTCCAAAACACAGTGTATCAACCATAATCTTTGCAAAGCCTCCTACCACAGGCATAAACACAGACATTCAGTTGTAGCTCTATTCCTCAAATCATAGTTAAGTCAATTTCGTCTATTATTACAGTTGATAAAGATTCTTGTTGAAAAATAGGTAACGTTCAACCGCAACAACCACAGTGGTTGGTAAATGTTCCTACGCTAAACGTCAACCGATTACACAGTAATTCATGCGTCAAGCATAATAGCGTTTGAAATCATTTTATCATCTTTCACAATTGATGTAGATCCAACCAAATCAAATATAATGCCAAAGTCTTCAGCCTCACCTCCTCTTATCTACACGGCCCTGGTATAGCCGAGAGTGGGGTGACCCCGCCCTCCCTCTCGAAAGGCTCTCACATGGCCACGCCTATACAGCCTCTACCAGGGTAGTTCTACTTAGTGCCTTCTCGTAGCGAGGGTGTTCCTTCCGAAAATGAGAGGATGAAAAGTGAATGTTCGGCGCTTCAACCGGATCCCAAACCAATGGTGCACAAGGGCTCCAGGATCCTTAAGGAACAAATAGCGTACGAACCAATCGTTGGTCACCGGCTATCATGGGACTGCATCTCATCACGACGTTACACTGCCTTGTGGATCAGACCATTAGGTCAAAGGCCCGGGGTGTGGCCCCCTAAGAAAACACCTGATTCGGTCTAGGATGCCGGGCGGTATCACATCCCAAACACAAATATGATGGCGTGGCGCATATATTTTTAGTGCTCTCTTGTACCAATATTTATGTGTCCAAATAAAATAAAAAAACTGAATAATAGAACTATATTTTGTGCAAAGTATCTAAAATTAACTGAAAAGATAAATAATGTACATAGCTGAATCAAGATTCCACTTAATTACAACAAAATTGGTAGATTACGGACTAGAAGGTTAAATTCAAGCTGACCGGGAAAGTACCAATAGTTTCCTGTAACACATCGACTGAAAATCATTATACTATCATTTATATTGTCATCACTATTACCAGTCATTCGATCCAGCATGAAATCGAAATTCTCTGTATCTGCTGAGTATGCTATGAATAAGAGACCAGCACCTCCAGATAGACTTCCATACGGTTGGGCTTGTCGAACAGCTTTATGTTTCTTCGTGGCTTTAAATTCGTCAGCTGCCAGAGTGAGATGAAAACAACAGTTATTGACAAATATATTGAAACTCCAAAACAGAGTTTACTCTATTCAACACACGAGATTTGAATGCCAAATAATTAAATACTATGAATTCAATATAAGAATACAAATTCAAATACATGAAACCGAGGTTTCTTAGAAATAGGGTCAATGAGGCAACCATTCATAAACCAGTGAATATCCTCAACATATGTCACATTTAAGTGTGGAAGTGAATGCTAACTAATCTAACATTGAGACAGATCAATAGGAATCCAGTGTTAGGTAACACAGATTGATGTAAAGCGAACAGATTTTTACATACTTCATTCAAGGATGATACATTTCTAAGATTACCATACTTGCGGTAAAAGTCAATCAATTATTAATTCGGTTTTAGAAATGTAGACAGCTGAATGGAAAGCGCTGGAAAAATCCAAAAGTTAAATGACCTTTAATCCACTCGCTCCCTGGCATATTAGTCAATACGAAACTCTAAACAACCTCATACGTAGACGAAACATCTTCCAATAACAATCTGTACCTTAACTATAGGTACATCTTAACTTAACAATTAAAGAATTTGGGTAAAATGTTTTATGAAATAATGAAACATGTTACAGTTATTGCTTACATCCAACCATTCTGGCAACATGTGATGTGTTCGGTTTCCTTATCAACTCAAAACTGTCTTTCATAGTTCGACCAATCCATTGTTCTTTTGTCTCATCTACAATACAAAATATGTGAAAATAGATTCTCAAGACAAATGTCATGATCATCCTTCCTTGAATATAATTTGAAGAGTAAATACACTTGAAGGTTTCTACGTCTTACATCCATAAACGGTGAAATATTCACTATTCTTCTGATTTACAAGTGTTAATGGATAACAGTTTGACATTATTTTGGCGTGATAATATGAGTTCTGTTTCCGTACCATTCACCGTATGTAAAATGAGGAAGTCACTTTTATTTAGGATACAATAACGAATAACAAAGTAGACTTAGAAATTTCGTTTATTGCAATAAATCTACATAAACCTGGTTGGGCTCATCGGAACTTACAAAACATGTCATTAATCATCCCATTCGAGCGTTGTGTTGTACACTGACTTTTTCAGATATCAGCGAACGGACTGAATAGTCATGTTGCATTACAGGCACAAATAAAATTTACACTGCCAACTAAACGGATGAGATTATCCTTGTCATGCAAACCAACTAAAATTGTAGTCAGCAACCAGAACACATCGCTACGCAATAGTCACTGATCTATTCTTACATTTCGCATGACTGTGTATACACATATGACTGCTTAATTAGATAACCAACCAGCGTTAATGAATCATATATAGAATGCCATAATTACATATGAATGAATAGTAAACATTATTCGCAATAGTTGCTTAAGAGAAGGAGTGGTTCTTTACAACTATACATTTCATCACTTCTCCAGATCACTAAACACAGATTTTATGACCAATTAAAAGAAATAGTTATCTATCGAGTGACAATAATTTTATTCACAGTATTTACATCACAAAGCTATCAATGATTATTCAAGAATACTGATCTCAGTTGACTTTTTCGTTAAAATGTATATGGAATCTAAAGGCAACTAATGCTTTCTGTGGGAATCTAAACTGAATTATCTATCAGCACAACCAACTGGATATAGAATGAAAATGGTTATTCTAAGCCGGTTAGCTGTAAAGAAGAACAAACGCAGACTGGATGGCTCATTCAACGTAAAATCAAAACAGAAATTCCAATGGATTAACCATAGATTAGTACTATTCATTAAAAAGGATATCTCTTACCAGATGTCTCCTGGAGCAAACTCATATTGTGAACCCACTTCTGAACAACGGCGTAACTTCCACCTGTTCGTTTGTTGATCGCCACCTCAGCCCGTTCATCCAAACACTTAGGATTCTCCGTGCCTCATTACAAAGTAGGATAAATATAAAAAATGTTAAGATTATGTTGTTGCACCAAGCAACTAATCTAAATTATGTAGGCAAATTTGATTTTTTCAACCACGATCAACTCAAAGAAATATATAAGCTAATTACAAACGAAGATCCCTTCGGTTGATTCTCAAAACACGATTCATCAACACCATAGTTATGACATTTAGTCAATCTACTTCTAATGAACTGAACCGTTCAAATGTTTTCATTTGTGAGGAAGATACGGAAAGCGATTAAGAAAGTTTGGTAGATTTCTGGCTATTTGACTGATAAGCTTTCGAACAGAACACACATTCAAGAGAGAAGTAATACTTGAGTGCTCTTAATGACCTGAAAAGTAGACCCCATTATTAAACAATCTGACATTTACGACAACCTTTTGATGAAAACAAATGACTACATTATCTATACAAGTAACGTATTCTGTACTCAATTCCAGGTCAAACATCTTTACATACACAATTCAACCATTAACATGAAACGAAGATAAGCTTACCATCAACGAATTCACCCAAATCACGACTATCCCGATATGCCCAACCGTAAATATCTTCAAATTTATCCACACATCCATGCGGCATATTCTGAATGATGGATTTCGCCAAATCAAACAACATGCCATGATTATTACACTTTGCATGAACAAATATATCACCACCTACAACATTAATAAAACACTTGTTTCAGATTGAAAGTTAAAAGTATCCGAAAGTCATGTAATTTACCTACAAAACCCTACACGGTTAAATTAAAGAATATTATACTCACTTAAATTATGACAGTAAATCCTGAAAACTAGCAAATAGGTATAATTCAACCTACCGGTTTTAGGTAGTTCACCATACTTTCCAGATCTTTCACGATATTCATAGTTTTTGATGCCCCTCGAACGGAAACGAGGACTGATCTTTCTGAAATAGTCAATTCCGAAACCAACACCGTATAAAATTTCATCATATCCTTGACACGAATAAGGTGGACAAATCTGATTAATATATTTCTACAATGAACGAACAAAGCACACACATCATGCTGAATAAGTAGGTTATTGAATCACAAATGACCACGAAGCTTGAAATATGTACAGTAGGACTTCAGTATCCACACGATTATTATGTACAAATCTCTTTATGCAGGCAAGAAATCGATATTCTAATTACTTTCCAGACAGGCTAAGAATAAGCATAACACAACAAAGTCAGTTATTCTCAATTACCATCCCTTACAGCCTCAATCTATGATCTTCAAATCATGTTCAAACGAACGAACATGTTTATTACGTTTCATCATTAGCTTCAATGATGATAACTTAAGTCTTGAAAGAAAACGCGTTCAGTGCGATATAAGTAATAAACTGACAATATGGTATCAAACAGAGACACTAACAAGGTTAGAATTTAATCTCCATCTACTTTATGCGGATTTAATATTGCTTCGTTTCATATTCTTTACGTCAGCGAGATAACACGTTTCCAGTACATTTATAATCGATTCCAAGTCATGTCAGCTGCAAAACGGCAGGAGTACATTCTTTGATGACTTACGCTGTCAACAGCACTTGGATTACATGGAGTATCCAATGCGAGATGAAACAAGTATGTAATCATCACAATTTCCTTCATTTCATTTTATAATACATATACCTTGTTTGTTAAATGACCACTACGTTGCAGGTTTTCCATGTTATAAGATATTTTAATCTTACTTTTATCCTATCAACTGCATTTCCGCATGATGTGCTCATATCTCAAATCAAGCTGGAATACGTAACAGATGAACATAGTTGAAAACTATAGCAAATAAATTTTATCTACATATAGAAACGGAATCATCTGCACACAACTTTTGCATGAAATTCAAAAGAATCAAAATTATCTAAAATACCTCTATTCTTCCAACGGATCCCAAACATTCTCGCGATGCGTTGGAATTCAAGTGGATTGTCAGATATAAAGCATGAGATTTAAGACCACTAAGAACCTGAAAAAATAAAACAAATGAGAAATGTGAACGTTTACTGATTGTTGAGGGGCAATGTGAAGGAGATTCGCAGTCGCAAAGTTTGATTTTCCTTTTTGACAAATGAAATTTAAATTGCAACTGATTAGTAAGCACAAGAAGCATACAAATTTTTTTATGCAACGGCACATACAGATACTGATGACTTCCCAGCACTTGCGAAAGACCTACAGTAGAATATAACACCACTTTTCTCAATCAACCTACCACAAGTAAGAACTAGTCTGAACTGCATGACCCTGACGATTAAATTAGTTCAAATACTATCGGTCGACCTTCACCATTTTAAACTTCAATCCAATAACCAATGTTCTAATTGCAAGTTTAAATGAATCATATTATTTATTTGATGCTGCTTATCATTTCCATGGTTCGCTTTCTAAATTTAGGCGACGTTTTTTGAAGTATCATTGATGCACACTGATAAACTCTGATTTTCTAACGATTGATCTTTTTTTGTAAGTTTTAATCTGAGGTATTTGCTACGAGATAAGTTGACGAGCCGTTAAGTATGTGACAGCGATGGTGTTTTTCTAAGTTCGTTCTGCGCGTTGGTCATCATCTAATTAGGCTCACGCATTGAGTGTGTTAGTAATTCTACTTTAGGTTGCGGAATCCGAACTGATATGTTCCTGTTTGTTGAGTTGATCGAACCAACACTTCTATGGAAGTCAAATCCAGAAGAAAGCTGATGTACAAAATTGAGTTGGTTGGTTAAAAGTTGTCCGTAAACATCTTATTAATGTCAAAACATTTTAGCTCAAGTGTTCACTCACTTCCCTATTTTGTGTAGGCATTGTATTTCCTACTTTTCTACATTGAATAAGTTTGAATAAGTTTGTGTGTTTGGAAAGATAAACTCTTTCCATAACTGTTTTGTCCCACGATCTTAATAACTACCTGTTCACTAGTAATTTGGTTTCTTCTATTGACAGAACGAGGGGTGCTCAATATCACGAAACACACATTGTCGGCCGCCACTTGTCTCGTGGCCAGGAACTGTGTTGAAGATGCTCTCACATCATCGTGTACTTTGCTCTTATGCAGCTATGATGTGAAGCGTCCACATCGATCCGAAGTATCGCGTCAGTGTCCACACTAAAAATGACTGCATGACAGTGGTTACTTCTTGTTTGTGTAAGGGTATAGATGCTTTCTACCAGTAAATGACCATTCGCTAGCAAATAGTCTAAGTTTGAATGTTCTACATTCCGGTCCAATTTCGTGGTGCTACTCATATATTTAGTCGGTCTTAAACATTCTGGTTGTCTCATAGATTCCGTGATACTACTTGGTTAGGGTTGTATCCTGCATGCCGAGTATTAGGAATTATTTACTAAAGTTCCCAATCTCAAGAACATTGTCGAACAGTGGCTTTAGTATCGAATGTATTATCTTCCATTTTTTAAGTTCGGCACATGCGGTGTGTCAGAATTATCGTCCAATCAAGAAAGTTGTGACATCCACAACTGCACAAGACTAGCGTGATTTGATCAAGTCGGGTGATTTGTTACTATGTCGTGTTGCAACGTCGAAGTGATTGTTCATGTAGTTAGTCACTCTAGCTCCTGTTTTGTATCCTCCGCAGTGCCGGAAAGATGTAATGCCCTGGAAACATATCTTTTTACCCATGATGACTGGGGACAGGCATGTTCCGGTTAGGGCTGTGATACTTATATACGAATCAAAGCACATGTTTCCGATGTCAGCCTATGTTCGTCTTACGTTGCTACAGAAGCCCTGGATGATTTATCGAACAACTCGGTTCTGCTTCATAGCATTATTAGTCTTCTGGCTCTAAAGCAATCTGTTGTTTAACGTGTGCTTATCAGTTTCGGGAGATACGGACGGTGTAGGTATTTGGCACGTATGACGTGTCCGGTTAAGGAGACGATGCTCCCTATGTTTTGTGCTGTGGGTTGCTGGCCAAGGTCAACTGACATCACGGTGTGCATCATTGAGGATTCTCGATGTGACCATAGAGGTGCTTTATCGATGTGTCACGCCTGAATGATCTCAGTTAAATCCCCACGGTTTCTTATTTTCACATTTATAAATGAAAGAGACTCAATGATCGAAAAATGTGGCCGACTAATCAGCCTGGACGTATTAATTTTCATGAAGTCCTAGACGTCTACAATACAGTTGCATATCGTGTTCGTAATCTCCATCACAGCCACCACATTCTAACTCAGGCACTTCATGAATCACCATGCTGGTTGTCTCTCGGTCGTTTGTTGTTCATTGTTTTGAACTCAGGAGGAGGAATGCTTCATCGATGCTAAAATTTTGTTATTTCATCTGATGTATTGTTTATTCATTTAGAGCAAGCGTACAAGAACGAAAAACAGGCGTAACATAGTTGCTAAGTCTATCGAAGCGTCCAAGTCACCCTATTGAGATACGCTCCAAAACGAAGTTTCCAAAACAACGATTTGTCTACAATAGCGGTTCTTAATTAATTAGTACACAAAATTTAGTTACAAACTTCAACTTCTGAGGTTTCCAGGCGTTTAAACGCATTGTTTAAGAATGAAAATAACAAAGGTTTCCTGTTGGAGTAACATAAAGAATAATTATAACATACGAGAGTACAAAGACAGCTGATACCTGTGTCTAAATTTGACAACGGTTTATAAGCAACCGAAACTCGATCCAAGAGCAAAACAATATGGAAACTGTCGCGTCTAAGCAAATGCACAAAACTGTGGATAACCGTCACAGTAATTAAAGTACAGTGATTTTAATGATAAATACAATGATAAGTACAAAAAACGTTAAAGATATATGTGAACATTTCAGAATGTTACAGTACAACTTGCGTTACAACATGAGTGTGAAAATTGTTGGAAATACAACTGCTTACTGAATGCAGCTAAGTAGTATGAAACAATACACAAAAGAGTAGAAAGGGAACGAGTAGGAACAATGTAAGACAAACTTAACAATAGTATAATCTTCACAGATTGAAATCTTGAGTCAGTTGAAGCTAAACCACCATTGAAAACCTGGAAGCACTGTACAACCTTAGTAGAGCAGCATCAAAACAATAGTGAAACCGACCACAGCAGAAATTACATTTTGATGCCAATTCACTGGTTCTAACGAGCAATAGGAGTTACTCCTTTACTTCCTTACGCCTGTTACTCCTTGTGAAGGTGCATAGGCAGCCCACTAGCACCCTTAATCCAACCCTGTCCTGGGCAGTCCTTTCCAGCTTTCCAGTTGTTATTCATCCTTTTCATATCTGCTTCTATTTCACAATGTAATGTGTTATTTCACCTTCCTCTTTTTCGCTTCACTTAGGGATTCCAAGTTAGGGCTTGCCTGGTGATGCAGTTCTGTAATTTCCGTAATGTATGTCCTATCCACTTCCATCGTCTTTTCCTAATTTCTCCTTCAGCTTGAAGCTGATTTGTTCTCTCCCAGAGAACGCTGTTGCTGGTGGTATACGGCCAGTGGATGTTGAATATTTCGCATAGACAACCATTTATCAATACTTATACTATTTTGATGGTGGTGGTTGTAATTCTCCAAGTTTCGGCTCCGTACAGTAGTACTGCCTTGACGTTAGTATTGAAGATTTTTACCTTGATATTGGTTGAAAGTTGTTTTGAGTTACATATGTTCTTCAATTGAAGGAATGCCGTCCATGCCTTGCTAATGCTCGGCTTTACGTCTGCATCCGAACCTCCTTGTTCATCGATGATGCGTCTCGGGTATGTGAAGGATTCTATATCTTCCAGAGTTTCGCCATCAATAGGGGTTGGATTGCTGTACTCCGTAGTGCTTTTTTGGATCTTGGTTTTTCCTTTGTGAATGTTGAGGCCTACTGATGCGAAATTTGCTGCTACACTGGCTTTCTTCATCTGCATTTGTTCGTGTGTACGGCGTAGGAGGGCTAGGTCATCTGCAAAGTCCTAATCGTTTAATTAGTTCTGAGCTGTCCATTGTATTCCGTGTTTTCCCTCAGATGTAGAAGTCTTCACAATCCAGTCAACCAACAGACGACAGAAGAAGTTAGGTTTCCATAACGCTCTCCCATCTATACTGTCAAACGCCACTTAATGATCAATGAAATTGATTTATAGTGACGACTTTCACTCAATTAATTGTGTAAAGATAATCCGTGGTGTTGCAATTTGGTCTGTGCACGACCGATCCCTGCGGAGTCCAGTCTATTGATCTCAACGTTGTGCGACAACTCTGTCTTTCCTCCGGTTCAGCATAACTCTGTTAGGGACTTTCCCTGGTACAGACAGTAGTGTAATAGTGCCTATGTAGTTTCCACATTTGCTCAGATCTCCTTTCTTTGGAATTTTTATGAAGTGTCCTTCATTCCAGTCCATCCGCACTTGACCCTCCTCCCAAATCTTTCGGAATAGAAGGTGAATCATGTTCGTAGTTACTTCGATGTCCGACTTCAGTGCTTCAGCTGACATATAATCAGGTCCTGCTGTATGATGTCCATTCTGATTTCTTCAGTCGTTGATGTTTGACATCTATGAAAAAATCTATGTGTGCTGCTTCGATGTCCTGTCGATTCTTTATGGCTGGTCTACTCTACCCATCCGTTCCTCTGCTGTTGTATTCCAGTGATTGACCTGCCTTCTATGTCTTTGACCGGTCTCTTTAATTTACTATATTTCCCTGCTACTTTCTTCGTTGTATCATAAAGCTGTTCCATATTTCCCTTCTCTTGTAGCCTTCTCCGCCGTCGTCGCTAGTTCTTAAACGTATTTCTGTTTGTCGGCTTTAATGCTCTTTGTAACCTTGAATTTCCCTGCTCGCGTTCAGCTGTTCCTAATTTCTGTCTACTTGTTCTTCCTTTCTTTGATGCTGTCCGTTGTTTCTTTAGAGATACATTCATTAGGATGGTGCTTCTTGAAGACCAGAACCTCTTGACACGTTGAAGTTAATCTTTCTTTGATACCTTCCCAGTTATCCTCCATGGTAGTTTCTTCTTCCTTCAGTAGACCCTGTAAGGCTTGGAACCTGTTGTTGAGAGCTATCTTGAACTCATTGAGTTTATCGGTATCTCGAAGGAAGGCTGTACTGAAACTTGGTTGTGCTATTTGTCCAGTTGTTTAGTGCTACCTTAGCTTCAGTTTCATCTTGGCCACCACCAGACGATGATCTGAAGCCATGTCAGCTCCTCTCTTGAATCTCACATCATCAATTGTCATTCAAAAATTTTTATTGATGCAAATATGATCTATCTGATTGTCTATGGTGTGGTCCAGTGAGATCCATGTTGCTTTGTGTATACGTTTCAGTGGAAATATGGTGCCGCCTATGAACAATTTTTCAAATGCACATAGATTTGCAAATCTTTTATCATTTTCGTTTCTCTATTCTAGTCCATGTCGTCCCATGATATCTCCATATCCGGTGTTGCCTATTCCGACTTTGACGTCTAGATCTCCCATTGAAATGGTAAGGTCGTTTCTTGGGCACTGCTCTATGATTGATTGCAGCCTCCCATAGAGTTGATCTTTAATGTCGTCGTTGCTATAGATTGTGGGTGCATAACAATGGATAATATTCGTTGTGATTCTCGCCATCTTTGTTTTGAATGATGCTTTGGTGATTCTGGATCCGTGAGATTTCCATCCTACAAGTTAATATTGTGCTTACTTGGACAGCATTAGAGCAACTCCCTGAGTGCGTGGAGCATTTTTCTCTTCGTGTTAGGAGTATAGCAGTATCTCTCACATATCTAGCCGTTGTTGTCTAGTTTCGGTTCAATGGGTTTTGCTAATTACAAGTACTGCCAAGTTGTGTCTTCTGATTTCTATTGCTACTTACCTAGTCTTAACTCCGCCTGTAGCTCTTATAGGGTTACTGCCGGTCCCAAGCCCGGGTAAATGAGAAGGGTTGGGCATGGGGTTAGCGTCCCCATCCCGTAGAAAACTAACTCGCTAAAAAAACGCTTACCAGAAAAAATAATCCAAACCATTTAAACTCTGCTCTGGGAATTAGAAGGTCTTCATTTAGAAGAATTGTGACGCTTCATGGTGGAAGCCGAGTTCCTTCGGAAGCCACGAGGCCGATGCCCTTTCTGACAACCAGAGCAAAACTTTTTATAGGTACATGGAACTTTCGAACAATGTGGGAAACCGGGAAGACCAGTCAAATGGCAATGGAAATAAGGAGATACAACTTAGCAGTACTGGGAATCAGCGAAATCCACTGGACTTAAGCTGGAAAGAAAAGACTAGCTCCGGGAGAGATGCTGCTATACTCCGGTCACGAAGAGGACAATGCTCCACACACTCAGGGAGTCGCTCTTATGCTGTCCAAAGTAGCACGAAATGCACTTGTAGGATAGGAATCTCACGGATCCAGAATCATCAAAGCATCATTCAAGACAAAGAAGGAGGGGATCTTAATGAATATTATCCAATGTTATGCACCCACAACTGATAGCAACGACGACATTAAAGATCAGTTCTACGAGCGGCTACAGTCAATCATTGAGAAATGCCCAAGAAAGGACCTAACTATTCTGATGGGAGATTTAAATGCCAAAGTCGGAATAGACAACGCTGGATATAAAGATATTATGGGACGACATGGACTGGGAGAAAGGAACGAAAATGGAGAAAGATTTGCAAATCTATGTGCATTCAACAAATTGGTCATAGGAGGCACAATATTTCCACACAAGCGTATACACAAGGCTACATGGATCTCACCGGACCACACTACAGAGAACCAAATAGATCATATTTGCATCAACAAAAAATTCAGAAGGACAATGGAAGATGTGAGAACCAGGAGAGGCGCTGACGTAGCTTCAGATCACCATCTAGTTGTGGCCAATTTAAAACTGAAGCTAAAAAAGAACTGGACAAGTGGACAAACAGCTCTACAAAGGTTCAATACAGCATTCCTTCGAGATGCTGACAAACTCAATGAATTCAAGATAGCTCTCGACAACAGGTTCCAAGCCTTACAAAATCTACTGAAAGAAGAAGAAACTAGTATGGAGGACAACTGGAAAGGCATCAAGGAAGCATTAACTTCAACGTGTCAAGAGGTTCTGGGTCTAAAGAAATACCATCATAAGGAATGGATCTCTACAGAAACACTGGACAAGATCAAAGAAAGGAAGAACAAGAAAGCAGCAATTAACAACAGCCGAACACGAGCAGAGAAAGTCCAAGCACAAGCTGAATACATAGAAGCAAATAAACAAGTGAAGAGGATTATTAGAGCCGACAAGAAGAAATACGTTTAAGAACTAGCAACGACAGCAGAAAAAGCTGCTAGAGAAGGAAATATGAAACAGCTTTACGAAACAACGAGGAAACTAGCAGGGAAATACAGTAAACCAGAGAGACCGGTCAAAGACAAAGAAGGCAAGCCAATCACTGAAATTCAACAACAGCGGAATAGATGGGTAGAATACTTCGAAGAACTCCTGAATAGGCCGGCTCCAACGAATCCACCGGATATCGAAGCAGCACACACAGATCTTCCATTAGACGTTAACCCACCAACGACGGAAGAAATTAGAATGGCCGTCAGACAAATCAAGAACGGGAAAGCAGTGGGATCCGACAACATACCAGCTGAAGCACTGAAATCAGACATCGAAGCAACCACAGGCATGCTTTACCTTCTATTCAAAAAGATTTGGGAGGAGGAACAAGTGCCGATGGACTGGAAAGAAGGACACCTCGTCAAGATTCCAAAGAAAGGAGATCTGAGCAAATGTGAAAACTATAGGGGCATTACACTGCTGTCAATACCAGGGAAGGTCTTCAACAGAGTGTTGCTGAACCGGATGAAAGATGCAGTAGACGCCCAACTTCGAGATCAACAAGCTGGATTCCGTAAGGATCGATCATGCACAGACCAAATTGCAACACTACGGATCATCGTCGAACAATCAGTTGAGTGGAACTCATCACTATACATCAACTTCATTGATTATGAAAAAGCATTCGACAGTGTAGATAGGAGGACATTATGGAAACTTCTTCAACACTACGGAGTTCCTGAGAAGATTGTCAACATTATCCGGAACTCATACGACGGACTACAGTGCAAAGTCGTGCATGGAGGACAGCTGACAGATGCATTCCAAGTAAGGACCGGAGTCAGACAAGGCTGTTTACTCTCTCCCTTCCTCTTTCTTCTGGTGGTCGACTGGATTATGAAGACTTCGACATCTGAAGGAAAACACGGAATTCAATGGACAGCTCGAAATCAATTAGACGATTTGGACTTCGCAGATGACCTAGCCCTCCTATCGCATACACACGAACAGATGCAGACAAAGACAGCCAGTGTAGCAACAGTATCTGCATCAGTAGGCCTCAGCATACACAAAGGGAAAACCACGGTTCTGAAATTCAAAGCGGAGAACAGCAATCTAATCACTCTTGATGGTGAAACTCTGGAAGATGTAGAATCCTTCACATACCTGGGAAGCATCATCGATGAACAAGGATGCTCAGATACAGACGTAAAGGCAAGGAATGGCAAAGCAAGGGTCGCATTTCTACAATTGAAGAACATATGGAACTCAAAACAACTTTCAACCAATATCAAAGTGAGAATCTTCAATACCAACGTCAAGACAGTTCTACTGTATGGAGCTGAAACTTGGAGAACTACAACAACCACCATCAAGAAGGTACAAGTATTTATAAATAGCTGTCTTCGCAAGATACTCAACATACATTGGCCGGATACTATCAGCAATAGCCTTCTGTGGGAGAGAACAAACCAACTTCCAGCTGAAGAAGAAATTAGGAAAAGACGATGGAAATGGATAGGACATACATTACGCAAATCTTCAAACTGCATCACGAGACAAGCCCTAACTTGGAATCCTGAAGGGAAGCGAAAAAGAGGAAGGCCAAAGAACACATTGCGTCGGATAATAGAAGCAGAGATGAAAACGATGAATTACAACTGGACGGAGCTAGAAAGGATTGCCCAGGACAGGGTTGGATGGAGAATGCTGGTGAGCGGCCTATGCTCCTTTATGAGGAGTAACAGGCGTAAGTAAGTATGTTGCCTAGTCTTCCCGGTCTTCCTCATTGTCCGGACGTTCCACTAGACCTATAGACATTGTTGCTCTGGTTGTTAAAAGACGCATCGGCTTTGTGACATGCGAAGGAATTAGGCTTTCATCATGAGGCTTCAAAACTCTTCTAAATGAAGACATTCTAACTCTTAGGCCAATGTTTTAATAATTAAAATTATTTTTTCTAGTTAGCTTATTTTTAGCAAGTCAGTCTTACACGGGGTGGGAGCGCTAACCCCATATCCAAACCCTTTCGATTATCATGAAAGAACTGTCTGAAAACCTCACAATTTCACTTGCACCTCATAATGATAAACGGTCCAAGTCATTTCAAATTCTCATTACATAAACGGCTTGAACAATTAAATAAACTTTAATTATTTAGTCGATCGTGACATCTCATGTCTACTTAGCTTTTTTCACCCCGATATGAATACACTCAACCAGAAAATTATTCAATTAGTTCCAACTGTACAACTTTGGGATTCCCATAGCACTAGTACGTGTCTGTGAAATCAGGTTGACCGGAATAACTCTTGACATCCTTATGATGATCTTCTTGCATAAATAAACCTACTTCCTAGTTGTCCAGAGGCAATTTGGTCGATTCTTAGGATCATAAGTCCAGTCAAGTTCGACTTTGATTGTTCAATTTGTGGCAGTGTCCACCATCTTCTTAGAAATAAACCTACCAACAACACAGTGATTATGTGAAAACAAACTAAACCTGGTACCTCGGCTCGTGAAAATTCTCTCACCTCACATTAGAGAAATTTCGTAACTATTTGCAAAAACACAGGATAGTTTGGTACAAGTCACCTGTGATATATGACCCTACAGACCTTCAGTCAACACACCCGAAACCCTATCTCCATAATGTTAGACACAACGAAGAGATAATCGACTAGATACCTTGAGACTTTCTAAACAGATTACACTGCGAACCTTGAGTACGTTGAAAACATATCACTACAAAATTGTGACTTGTCAAACACCTGGTGTGTTTGCAAAAAACTGAGTAATTCACAGCACATACATTTACACTTCTCTGGAAAGCTCAGTGCAACTACCTTAGCTGAAAAAATTTGACATTGAGAAATTTAGAGAAGTGCATCCATTATTTACAAGGACCACATCAAGGAAGATGAGGTGTTGGACGATTTACCGTGTTTGATCCGACCAACAATATTTTGTAGCACAAGTATCACCAGTTTTTGACTTCGTTCGAGGTTATATCAAATAAGATTCGACATTCACAGTTAGTGTTTAAAGTTAGCGGTAGCATCAAACGTGAGTATCAAAGACATTTATTCTTGTTTTTATTATTTGAAATTTTGTAATTGACATCACGCGTATATTGTGGTTCAAGTGATTAAACGTGGTGTAATTGTTGAGTAAATTGACTTCTTTATCACCGTTTTTTCATTAGTTTAATCCATTACGTTTGGTATATCTAGTTACACAGCATTTCGTACGTTGTTAACAAGTCTACATTCCAACACCAATAATCCCTATCCACACTTTGTAGTGAAAGCCCTGGTTTAACATGTCCGAGGAGGTCACGCGCCAGTGACTCCAGGTTGCAAGCCCCAGTTATTTGCCACTACAGGATGCAATAAGAATATTCTTGCAAAGCCTGAAGATCGTAAACTTGTCGATTCAGCCAAGAATTATAGCAAACTGACGAAAAACTCCATTGATGATCATAGGCATCCCTTTATGTTTACACGCAACTTATGTTAATCTATCTGCAACAATCTTCTCTCCCCTGCAACAGCAATTACACAGTTCAGGAACGTTTTTGAGGGGCGGCTATGTCAACATGCCGTGACAACTTGCCAAAAAGAGAAAGTTATTAGAGAGAACATGAGATGCATCAGAAAACCATTTGTAGTACACATATAACACGAGCACACTCATTGAAAACAAATTTGCACAAATCAATGATTACCTCATTCCATTCACAAGAACTACTAGAGAATCATGAAGCAATTCATAACAGTCCTGGTGATAGAAAATTCAGTACAGCTGCAGGTGGTAACACGTTTGCCAACATAACACACTATTTTGGCAAAACTCCCCTACATCAGCTTTGTCTTTCTACTTCGAAACAAATACTTCGACATTTTCAACACTCCTCAACCGCAACAGATGTTTTTTCCAATTGTTGAGCGTGATATTTTCACTCCATTGGAGCAGTTATTTACATACCATGTTGATATGAGTGGCAATCCCATTTCAGTGTTAGCCGACCCACTTGAATCAGTAAATGCATGACCGGCCTTCCTGACCAGTCGCGACATACAGAATTCGCCTACTAGACCGACCATACTTCACCGGTACCTCTGAATACTAAACGTGAATAGACTTAATCTCCCCAACCAATTAGCAAAACTCTACAAAGGTCAATTATGCATAACAGTCTCTCATTCTACATTTGTTTCGGGACTGCTGTTTGGATGAAAGAGAAGCGCGTGATATTGGGTTATTAACCTCGTGCTGTAAGAGAGAACCTTGCCTAACAAACATGTGCTTGTGAAGATCACATTAACCAACTAAACTCTGCTGTGAGAGTTGGATGGTCTTCATGTCGAAAAGTCATGAGGACATTTAGAGAAACCAAAGATTCAGGCGGCTAATACATTTGACGAAAAGTGGAACAACAATTTACAAAGCAACATAAATGTCTGAAAAATGTTGTAGACCAGAATGGTCAGTCAAATAGCTGTAAAAATAGACGGATAGAATCTGTCGGTGATCGGAATATGTGAAAACCATTGAACACGAAATAAACAGACAAAATTGTTTTCCGTACAGATTATTTATTAATTTATTTTAACACATAGATAATGGTACAAGGGGCATCGAATACATATTCGCCACACAAATCTCATTTGATATACGTTAAGGCTGTGATATTGCCCAGGTGCTCAAACCGAAGCAGGTGGTTTTCTTAGGAGGCCACACTCTGAGTCTTTGACATAAAAATCTAATCCATAAAGCAGTGGAGCAACGTCAGAAAATGCAGTCCCATGGTAGTCGGTGAACAACGATTGGTTCATACGCCATTCGCTCCTTCAGGATCATGGAGCCCATGTGCATGATTAGTTTGAAATGAGGATTTCTAACTCCTATAGGTGGACTCTCCGTGTCCACTAACCCTGTTAAGGTGCCGGACATTCGCTTTTAGTCCTCTCAATTTCGTAAATAACACCCCGTGAACATGTAGGCAGCGAGTAGGACGTCCCTGGAAAAGGCTACATATGCATGGACTTGTGTGAGCATTTCGAGAGGGAGGGCGGACTCTCTCCTCTCTCGGCCGTACCAGAGCATTTGAGGCTCTGCATAGATTACGTTGTGTTTCGATCGTAAGAGGAAAGTGCCTCGTATATACGAGGTTTTACCAATGCTGTCCAAGAAGGAGAAACTAAGTAAGTCCCAAATTGCACGAAACGCGCCTCCTTGATTTCACTGCAAACCACAGCTACCTTTGCTGATTAACGAATGTTATATCGACTAATTATCACAATGAAAATATAACAAAATAGTGAACTGAATAATTGTTATATTCACAGTTTAAAGTGAAAGTGACGGTGAAAGAAATATCAAGAGAAAGATAGGGGATTTTTGTATTCCTGTACCCTCCAAGGACATTCAGTTTCGTATGTGGACACCTAACGTGTACGCCAATGAATCGAAATCAAACGTATTTTATATCTAACTTCACTCAATCAATGATTGTGTGTTGAAATGTAAAAATACTATAATCCCATTCTGATTCTCATATTGATAAGGTAAAATAAATGATGAAATTATGTCAAGTTAACTAGACGAATATGAAATCCCATATTTCTGGTAACGTTCTCCTTCAAATAAAATGAGTGTGATTTATTGTCTTCATTTTAGGTTTACATAAAATGCGCAACTGATCAATGATTATTTAAACGTACCGAAATTTGGTCATGTTGGATGCATGTGAGAATCTTTAAGAAGTAATAAGTTGCTGCTTTTAGTTCAACCAATGAACGTGTCTAGCAAATGTTTGTTTATGGCTTCAAAATACATTCAGTAAGGATTGATGGCCTATTCTTGCATGAAAGTAGTTTTGTTGAAGTGAATGTATGGTTGATATTCATGAATTGCTAGCATTTATCAACATTAACAAAATCGATCTCCATAACATTGTGTAAAATGTTATACTACTTACTATTAGCTAGTATCTATTAAGTAGCTCTTAATGTTCTGTCATCGTTATGAATTAGCCATTATCAATTTTTGATACAACCAGTTTGATAATAACAAGCATTGAAAGCTTATTTTGAATGTTCTTGCAAAGTACCGAATATGATCATATATTCATCAACCGTTTCGATTCTCCCTGATGAACAGTACATTATCTTCATATATGTCACGTTAATCTGGAGTATTGAGTGCTCAACATCAACCATAGGTACTAATCATTCTGCAAGACCATTAAACCTACAAAAAAATCTGAAACTCTGGAAAGATCTACATTTTTCACTCGTTATTTTAACTGGATATATCCAGTTGAACATTGTTGTCATTCTTATACCATTTAATTCTTACTGGATTTAATTTTCGAATTTCTAAAATGAAGGTGTAGAGCATCAACATTGATGATCTGTGTTGAGTGATTGTTGGTCTACTGTAGTTAGACGGAAATGGTGTGACTGACAGCTAATTTCAAAGTCACACCACGTGGTCATCACCTTACTTGAATTACCCCTTCAACGTATCGAAGTATTATGAATGCTTTGAAGACCGTAAACACAAAGGACATTATTACAGGAATATATTAGTAGGAATAAGTACGGAGAAGATAGTGAGAATAATACCTCATGGGTCAGTTCATGGCAAACGATTAACTGATGCGTTTCGCTTGTCCTAGACTTTGACGTGGATCTATGAAGTGTTCGATCCTTAGTGACCCGACTGCAAGATGATTTGTCTGGGGCTCGGTGACATTTCATTCCGCCTACAAATGAGATTTATTAGTCACAATTTGTACTTATGATTATTCGTGGAGTTTTTATTTGAAAATGGTCATTCTCGAAATCACTGAAAATTCGTAGTTATACGCTGTTTATTAAGGTTTATTACGTTATTGTTATATGTGTCATTTAACTTATATTAAGACTGGTAAACAAAGTAATGAAGATTGATTTATTTGGTGACTTACTGATTAGCTCAATCTAATTTAAATTTCTTTTCTTAATCAGCCATTTATTGTCCAGTGAGTATGACCGGCTATGTAGTTATAGTCATATAATAACATAGAGGTCATCAGAAATATGTGATTTCATATTAGCATAATGCATTTGGCATTATCGGATCACGTATACTTGTTAAGAACTCTCATACTTACTTACTTACTTACTTACTTACTTACGCCTGTTACTCCTCATAAAGGAGCATAGGCCGCTCACCAGCATTCTCCATCCAACCCTGTCCTGGGCAATCCTTTCTAGCTCCGTCCAGTTGTAATTCATCGTTTTCATCTCTGCTTCTATTATCCGACGCAATGTGTTCTTTGGCCTTCCTCTTTTTCGCTTCCCTTCAGGATTCCAAGTTAGGGCTTGTCTCGTGATGCAGTTTGAAGATTTGCGTAATGTATGTCCTATCCATTTCCATCGTCTTTTCCTAATTTCTTCTTCAGCTGGAAGTTGGTTTGTTCTCTCCCACAGAAGGCTATTGCTGATGGTATCCGGCCAATGGATGTTGAGTATCTTGCGTAGACAACTATTTATAAATACTTGTACCTTCTTGATGGTTGTTGTTGTAGTTCTCCAAGTTTCAGCTCCATACAGTAGAACTGTCTTGACGTTGGTATTGAAGATTCTCACTTTGATATTGGTTGAAAGTTGTTTTGAGTTCCATATGTTCTTCAATTGTAGAAATGCGACCCTTGCTTTGCCAATCCTTGCCTTTACGTCTGCATCTGAACCTCCTTGTTCATCGATGGTGCTTCCTAGGTATGTGAAGGACTCTACATTTTCCAGAGTTTCGCCATCAAGAGTGATTGGGTTGTTGTTTTCCGCTTTGAATTTGAGGACTTTGGTTTTCCCTTTGTGTATGCTGAGGCCTACTGATGCAGAGACTGCTGCTACACTGGCTGTCTTCATCTGCATCTGTTCATGTGTACGTGATAGGAGGGCTAGGTCATCTGCGAAGTCCAAATCGTCTAATTGATTCTGAGCTGTCCATTGAATTCCGTGTTTTCCTTCAGATGTCGAGGTCTTCATAATCCAGTCGACCACCAGAAGAAAGAGGAAGGGAGAGAGTAAACAGCCTTGTCTGACTCTCATAGATTAAAAAAATAAAAGGTCAACCATTTCGCCAAGAAGAACACACGATCATGGATAAATTGAAGTTAGGCAATTAACTACATTGGATGTCAACTCATTGGTTTACAGATGAAGTGTTTGCATGTGAAACCGAATTCACCACTCCATATCTAGCCATTTCTACTGCTTTGATACTATAACTAGTTATCTTTAATCTGGTTTTCGTGAAACAGTTCAGTTCGATTTACTTTATGGGGATAACTTGCTATTAACTGACAATACATTGATAGCTTTATCAACATACTGCAGTACTTCTTACCTGTATGCATAGCTCCTCATGTGTAATCGAACGATTGAGATGAGATCCAGTTGTTCAAACTTCTGATTTCATTCAATTAAAGGTATTGCTCAATCATCGTTTGATATCGCAGACATTATCTGACGAGTGAAGATGAATTATCACGGATGTGTTTTTCAGGAACTCATTAAATGGTAAACACTATGTAGATGTTTACCTGGTTATTAGAACTAATATACATCTAGGAACTGTAACTCTATTTGATTTTGAAAGTATTATTTTTATATCAAGCATTACCTACTTCTTTTAATATATAGATGAATTTCTCAATCGGAACACAGCGGTTTGAATTCCATGAATGAAATATGTCACTACTGTAAACACCTATTTGTATACACATATTCTTTACAAGACTGTTTACTATAACTGCGTTTCTGAAGGAGAATCAGTAAATGTCGCCTTATATCTCTATGCACTGTTTGATTATCGTAATCACAGACTTAGATATGAGCTCACATTAAAACCTGAATGTTCTTCATTCATCCATCTATAAGTTCCAGGTGATAACAACACACTGGGTGAAGGAGTTTTAACACAAGGAACGATGCAAACTCTCCCACGCTACGTCCAGAACTATGTGGATGTGAAATTGTTCTGTTGAACAAAAATATTTTACTATTTCTAACACACAATGGGTATCATCAAAAATGAAGACTTGCGTTGAAGAAAAAGATAAAAAATCAGACGAAAAATTTCCAATTTTCAAAATTAACATAGCTTCTTTATAGCTACTCTCCAAAAGAAACTTTGTATTCAAAAAGTCCGATCAATCGAATCTCTGGCTTCCTGAATGCTTGACCAGATCAACCAATAGTAAACATGACTACAGTATCTACTTGCATTGATTAAATAACCATAATACTTATGACCAATGAAACTTACACACTTATAAAGTGCAAACCAACTACTTACTTATCTGATTACGGAAAATGCAGGTTCAATATAACATTCATACCTACATCAAGCCATCAACCAGTGGCCGACATGAGAAATATATTTATTTTCTACCTTAAGCGTATATCCTACTTTTCCGGGCTAGGGAGTATTCTTATGTACTGGCGGTCACATACCCGGTTATAAAAGTCGGTTACCATAGGCTGAAGGTCATGTATTGGATTGAGTTTAATGAGGGGTCCAACATCTGGTAAATTCACACATTTGCATATATGCATTTTCAAGTAGTAGTTTTTTTTGTTTTCATACTTTTCGTATACATAAAGGTCTACATATTGTCTGTTTTTTTCCACATTAAAAATCCATTCTGGTAGCCAAACACTTACATGAAAGCAAGCAATTATTAATTATATTTGTGTATTTTCTGTTTGCAGCTTACTATTTTATACAGGAAGTGAAGCGGTTCTTCAGGTTTGACTGGTTTTCATCATTTTTTTAAGTAGATCGTTCTTCAATTTTTACTTGAGGGTGACTCAAAATGCAGTTGGTTGAACAATTGATAGCCGGTCAGAGCATGAAACATCATACCTCACCAATATGGAGTTTGGTATCCTGCTTGCGGCACTTCCTCAGACATTCTTGTTTAGTTTCCTTACCCTCTTTTTCTTTTAAACGCCTGTTCACCATACAGAGGACACGTAGCATTCCATCAGCGATAATTGTGGAAGACATTAAATGCTAGGAAAAAATATAACACGCTAGTTAGTGAAATTACGTCCATAAACTATTGTCGAATGATGACGGAGTTAGTCTTCATTGACTGAAAACAAAACACTGAGCGAGATGATAAGTCTCCCTTGGGCTGTGGAAACAGAACTTTGGTGTTCTTGATAGATAGGGTGGTCGCACCGATATTCCTATTGAAGTCGATCCTAGGAGGAGGTTAATGTAACTACTCAGGTTGGTTAGTTAAGAGTTAATCACAAACGACTTAGTATATGTAAAAACTATAAAGCTCAAGCGTTTATACACTTCCTTATCTCGTATAGGTATTATATTCCCCATTATCTTAAACTGAATTTTGATAAGCTTTGTGTGACTGGACATGTCATCTCCGACTCCATTGTGACTGCGCCACGATCTGACAGGGTCAAAATGTGACTCAAGAAAAATGAATAAATTAGCTTGTTCGGATGCCAGAATAAGCTATGTGGACTTAACATAGTAACCGACACTACAATCACATAATGTTCACAACAGTTTATTTGATTATATCTCCTTAGCAATTCGATCAGAGATTTCTCAATAAATATAATGAAACGTTAAAATTTTTTGAATATAAATATGTGACTCAACATTTTTACTGGTTCACTAAACAAGTCGTTTAATCAAATTAATAATACTGAATGCGGAAATGTTTTTAGTGTTGTGGTGTTAGCTACTGATATTGACAGATATAAGTATTATGTATCATTAATCGAAAAAAAACGTCTGGCGACAGAAGGTTAAGCAAATCAAACAAAAGAGAACGAGCTGTGAACCACATGTGGAGAAATTCGAACAATTCACTTCTATATGACGTTTATGCTGATAATGTCCTTCAGAAGAACGATGAAAGCTTCACGACCAAACCATTCAGCTCAATGAATAAAACTCCAGCACCATCGTCATATACGTATGTTAGCATTGAATAGATGACTGTGAAATAAAACATGCTAAAATGCATTGAGTGAACGAAGAATAAATGCTGAATGATCATAGAAAGCAAAGTGATTGTGAGAAGATGAAAACCAATGCAGTAGTTGGTTCGCTGAACTGTTGACATGGTAGGCACTTCATGAAGAGCCGTTTGAAAAATGAACCTTATAATAAGTCTTTTGACTGAACTCGCAATTCGGTTTCCTAAGCAGCGAGACTATAATTTATGGATGAACCAATCAGATATAAAATTAATCCATGAATTTTGGCGCAAAGTTCATTCATACATTTGGCTAAATAGGGTTTTGGTATTATAGCTGATGTCAGTTCGCGATGAAAACACAGTAGCGGTATAGATGATCATCCAATCAGAAACTTGACATGTGACTTGTCACTTACTAGATGTTTCTGGCAAAACTTCTATTGAATACTGTGGTAGACAACATTTTGTTGAGCAAAATTTAATCAGACTAATGCAGTTATACAGAGGATACACTCTATCGATTAATGCGATGACTCCATAAGTATTCCCGATGGCTATATAGCATGAGAACAACTGACTATAGGTGATGGAATTCGAGATCCACCAACCAAATCAGTCACTCAATCAGTTAAACTAAGTAATCTGATAATAAAAGATCTGGGATGGAGAACATGTTGTTATTTGAATAAGTGTAATGTAAAGGTTGAGTTCATGAGTTAATTGAAGTTAGACCAACATGAAAAACCTGAAAGCACTGGACAGTCGTTTCATCCTAGTGTGAGACTTCTCATCAGAGTAATTGCTGTTGTTTTGAATGTCAGTTTCTCTGTTAACTGACAAATCGTCTGGTGTACTAGGCATGTACTTCCACACATTACCCATTACGCTGACAGGTAGCGCAAACCGACTGTTCACACTTCTGATGTAAAATCTTACCCCCATTTGTTGTTAATAGGTGTGTTCGAATGAGGCGTGTGCGTCGTCATAATGTACTAGTCGGATAAAACTATTTTTTTATTACAAGAACTGTAAGGAGTGAGCTTACATTTTTACAAGTGTTTCAGCAACTGACGTAAGTGTGTATTAATTATGTGGAGATATGAAATCGATGTTCAATAGTATGCATATTGCGCGTTGATTGTCTAATATATGTATGATGAGAAGTTAAAAAATGACAATTCACAATAGCCGATCATCGTGCATGGATGTAGTTACTTGGTCAAGCAATAAATCGAAATTACTTTGGTTAGTTTCCTTTTTTGTGCTGTTCGTAGCTTCGTTAAACCTTCACCCTGATAACCGTTATTGCGAAGAGCCCATGAGATTGAATTCAGAAGGTGATAAGAAGTTGCGACTACAATTTATTAGCTAATCAAGCGGATCACATAATTATAAACACATTAAGTGAATTTGAAACAAAAATGGCCAAAGAATCTTCCTAAGCTAATGTAGAGGCAAATTTATAGTCAGATCAAATCAAAGCATGGCGAATCTAAGTACAGTTTGTTTTTATAATACAAGCACATATACACAAATGACAGAGAATAAACCGTCAAAATATGTTTAAGCGTTCAAGATTTCAGTTGAACAGAAATACAAAGAAATAAACAAAATGTTACTATGTCCATAAGATTATCTGTCAAATGAAAGGGTATGATTGGGATTAACCGTCATCAAAATTAATCCTAAGAGTGCTACAACAATCACTCCTCTCTTGTAAGCAAATATATATGTCTGTGTTTACAAAAAACGTTGGTGAACTCAATGGAATAGTTACAATCGTTTGAATATATCGGCTTATACGAAATTAGAATACAGCTAATGTGCCTGTTAACATTTTCTGTTTATCTGAGTTTGTGCCCATCCGTCAGATTATACCAAATACTGATAAAAAAGTAAACATAAAATATACATATGAGCGTATAGATATACAAGATATACCGAGTTTCATAGTATATAACATGAGCTGAATACACAGTATGTACACAATGTAGATACATAATGATGCAGCCATTGAGTGATTTCAGAGATTAACATACCATCTAATTTGAAAAGAGAACTCATGCAAATTTTAAAGTGCTCCATTCAAGATACTAGCACTACGTGTATTACTTATGAGACAGTGTATGAAATTGACTCATGTAATTCACGTATATTTTGATTATGTCTATCCAGTGGTGGTTCACAGGGTATTATTGATGACATTAATCGTGTCAAGTTCATCCTTTTGTTGAGAAGTTGAAGTCACTAAATCCTTATGCTACAATTATACCTACCAAATTTCATATTTCGAGTATTACTGGTCGTAGTCTATTCTATTATTAGGTATTATAATCTGTTAGTGAGAGACGATAAATCATCAATGATAAATTGTGAATTTCTCATCACTGAGTATGCATCGTCTATGATAGGTCCACAGACAGCTTTCCCTATTGACCACTAGAAATGGTTCTAATGGAGTGCACAGTAACTTGCTAGGTTTGGAATCGAAGTGTGGAAAATTACGCACGACTCTAAAGTTCCTTTGTTCTCATCTGCAAGCAAAAGACTTTTAAACCTATCACTGTTGGGAAATTCAAAGACCTGGAGGGGAGAGGAAAGGGTATAAAATTCCAAAAGCGGAATCACTAGATCATACACAAAAGAAACAATGATGAAGTGGATTAAACAAAAAAAGTTTCGTAAAACAATTCTTTTTCTACAATTTATGGAAGGTCTGCTAAAACAACTCAATAAATCTGTAGTTCATATGCGAGTCAGTCACAACAACCTAATACATTACAAGGAATCAGGTGAATCTGCTCAAATTTAACTTGTTAATTCTAACACCAATGAGCACATTCTTAATTATACAGGGTCTACATTCATTACACAGTCAGATAGACACACAATGAACCTAAGTAGAAGAAGTACAATTGATTACAGATATTTGGATTCTCGATTAAGCTGTGGCGGATGTGGTACTTGTACGAACTACTGATTCCTCTGTATATGATTATCTGCTTATTAGGAATTCCAAATACAATAAGCTCATGTGAGTTTATCTAGTTCTGTCTGACATAGATTGTTTCAAAAGTTCCCAGTTAGCGCATTAATTAAAATACTTCTAATCATAATATCCTATCCTCCTCTCTATCTCTCTCCACTTCCTCCTATCCTCAATATACACAAATATATTTACTCGAACCACAGTTGTCATGACTGTGAACATTACGTGGTTGAGTGCGCAACTAGTTGTAAGTGGATGGGATGGAAATTGCGCGACCATCTTCCATTGTACTGGGGTAAATACTTGTCTCTACCCGACACAGTATATTATTTGATTCAGACCCAATCTTCCAAGTTTGGGGAAATTTTGAGAAAAAACGTAAAATCTACTCAAATTATGAAAAAAATTGAGTTTTTTATTAATAAATACAAGCCGATTTCCCTAAAGTGTAATAAGATACTGGAAAAATTTTAGGGAGTTTGAGGTCTGAGGTTTTAGTGATATTTCCCCAAAAATTTTCTAGAGTGGCTTCCCCAAAATGAGTCAAATTTCTCCCGAAATTGAGAGATTGGGGAAAGATGGTGGAAAAGATTAATAGCTCAGGTAGATGATTTTGACAAAGTTTATGCTGATGATTTCATTCAAAAGAACGACGAAAGTTTCACGACCAAACCACCCAGCTCAGAGAACAAGACTTCATCAAAATTAATTCTGAAAGGTTCCACATACTGATTATGAATAGTTTTCGATTCACAATAATCCCAATATGATAGTGAACCTTATCAAATAGATTGAATTATCAATCTGAATCACTTCATTAGAGTTACTTTCATAAATAGTTCTATATTAAAACATCAATACTGCAAATCAACTGCTAAGTAACTTAAATACATTCTAGTTTGAGACTTCTTGCAGAAATCGGAACACTAAGTATCTGTAGGATGTTTCTTTATACAGTAATCGATTTGGGAGTAATCACTTAGGATTTATCATGAATGACAAGGTGTTTTATGGTTTGAATTATTTTATCTGGTTAGCATCTTTATAGTGAGTTAGTTTCCAACAAGATGGAGTCTCTTACCCAGGCTTGAGAGCAGTAGTAGCACTAGAGGGGTTCCACGTGGAGTTGGATGACAACACCATGTGTGAAACAAATCTAGTACTCCACAATATAAGTAAACTGATAGGTCCTGGATTCTAATCGCACGAGTGCCATAGTTGATGCCCACTGCTGAGATGCCTCAATAATAGGAAGAAATGACCATCCAGTACTTCCAGGTTTATCATGGTGGTCTAGCTTTACTTGATTCATGAATCCAACTATTATAATTATTATAATCTCCACAAATTCCCTTGCTGATAATAAGCATATTCCTTTGGAATAATAAAATTCAAATGATTTGTATTTCAGCACAAGAGTTAATTCTGTTGAAATTAAGAACCCGAATTTCGTTTCATAAACATCACTCGACAACGACAACGTCTAGTAGTCAAGTGCTCGCGCGTAAGACTGATAGGTCCTGGGTTCGAATCTCGCTAGGCGGGATCGTGGATGAACACTGCTGAGGAGTTCTATAATAGGACGAAATAGTCGACAAATGCTTCTATGTTTTCCATGGTGATCCAGCTTTAGCCGACTCAAGATGTCAACTATTGAAAAACAAATTATTTATAATAGGCCATCAATACTTACTTCTAGCAATTAACTATACTGAGATAGTAATATAAACTCTCCATGTCGCATTTCATATTTACAAATATTCAAGGACTTCTTAAGATGGTATTTGTGTCATTAAGTATCGTTCTAACTCAAGTAACAACATTCCTTTCATGCCGGTTAGATAGAAATTAGAAATTATCAGTGAAATCTCTTTACAAACCATTTTGCCGAGTACATCAGTACTGAAATAAAGTTTTCACATAGGATTAAAAAACACTCTTCCTGGTTTGTGATTACAGTCAGTAATAACAATATATATTGTCGTTTTACGAAAATAAGGTTATGCTGATTGAGAAAACAAATCAGATCCCTAAGCAGGAAGAAATCACAAAAAAGTGCCGGAAGTGGATAGGACACATTAACGAAAGCACTCAACTGTATAACAAGGCTGGCCCTCACTTGGAATCCTCAGCGCAAAAGTAGGAAAGGAAGACCAAAGAACACATTAAACCGAGAAATGGAGACAGACATGAGAAGAATGAACAACAATTGGATAGAACTAGAAAGGGAGGCCAAGGACAGAGTGAATTTGAGAATGCTAGTCGATGGCCTATGCTCCTTTGGGAGTAACAGGCGTAAGTAAATAAGTTGATGAATCCATTCTTGGATTTGGAAAGTCAACAAAGACTGTCTTATTTAATATTACATAACAACATTAAGATTACTAAATGTATCTAGTAAACATAGATATCAACATCAAGATTGAACTTGATATTTCTAAATAAATTGACCAGTGTGTCGAGAGTTATTAATAAATATCTTTTTTTATATTCCAGTGAGTAAGTAAATTATATTTTTGACGTTTCGTAACTGAATGTAAGCCACTTCTTCAGAGTAGAAAAGAAATACAAGTTTAAATAGTACAAAGGAAACAAAGGAGACCATTTAAACTTATGTTAAATAAATGTTGGATCTGACGACATTCATGCAAGCATGCTATGCACGATACTCTTCTATTAAGATTGGACACGCAGTAAATCTGTGAAATTTCTAAAATTTCCACAAAACCCATGCTGATAATAACCAACTGCTCACTAGTGACTGACTTCAGGAAAAACTCCCGAAGTTCTAGTGAGAAGCCGTTACCAGTGGAGTTCAACCAGGTCTGTTGTGAGATAAGAACTCACTGAAGACAATGATGTACGGTGGCGCAACTTCGTGAATTGGTTGAAGTTAGATATTAACACCGTTGGATGCCGGCTCAGTGGTCTAGTGGTTAAGTGCTTGCGCGCGGTGCGGGATCGTGGATGCGCACTGATGAGGAGTCCCATACTAGGATGAAACGGCCGTCCAGTGCTTCCAAGTTTTCAATGATGGTCTAGCTTCAACTAACTCATGATTTCAATCTGTGAAAAGAAGAAGAATTTCATCATACAACAACATTTCTTTCAAAGACCTAATGCTAAAGTGTGCCGAATTAACCTGTCAGACAGAATCCTACCGATTCTGCTTCAATTCAAAATTTGCAAAGTACTTTTTAAAAGGATGTACAGGGTCTCTACAATTGCTAACGATGAAGTGGATAATTCAGGTGATATTATGACTACCATACCTGAAGTATGATCAAATACAGCTATTTGACGGCTTTAACATTCCGTTTTCTGTAATATTCGTGAACGAGAACACCAGTATGGACAACTAATTGCACTTGAATACAAAATAACAGAATCACTTAGTGAAATCTGAGAACTATATAGGACTCGGTAGCTAAGTCGAGAACGCGATAACGTTTGAAAGAAAACGGTACTGGGTTTGAGTCCCACAGTGAACATCAATTCTGAGATGCAGGTACATTCATCTGACGAGTCCCAAATAGAACGAAACGCACGTCCTAGATTCCACTGCTAGCCACTACCCATCTCTGCTTATAATGCTTGTGATATCAGACAATATTTAGGCAGTTCACACAGGATACACATATGCCAATAACAGACTGATCAATTGCAGTGCTAAACCTCAATGAAAAGATTCGTGCTAAACAATACGAAGTGAATTTATATGGTAAATAGTTCTTTTATAAAATGTCAATCAATTATCTCAAAATTGACTGTTCCTTCACTTTCATATCAATCATTCTATGGTTTCATTCTTTTTTCATTTTGATCTTAACTTTCTGCTGCCAAATATTTCACTTTTGAATAATGTTATATACTACTTATATAAGTTGATATCAGTAGCACACAGCATAGTTTCAGTTACTAGATTATCTTGTCTCACTAGGAATTATTATTATTATTATTATTATTATCATTATCGATTATAGTTATAATTAAGTATAAATTCAGCTTATATGTTTATTAACTCTTCAGCTTGGCTTTTTTCGTATTCGTTTAACTATCAGATCATTGATATATACCGGCTTTCCAGTATATTTACCCCTGTGATGTGAGCTACTTATATCCACATAAGTAGTATATATTGATGGTCAGCGACGGGATGTATTTCAGTAGAAGATCGAGAAGGAAAGAATAGGAACAGAAAGCAGTTGGTATGAAAATGTATGAACAACGTAATCCGAGACAATAGACTGATATCTGTAGAAGAAACAGTCAAGTTTGAGACAATTGATTGATATTTTGCAAATTAACTATTTAATATATGGTTCTCAGATTTCAGTGAGATGCTCTATAATGTAGCACCAAGTACATTTGATTGACCCCACTCAAGTTCCTGCTTACTATGTTTAGTGTCGCTGACAACCAGGAGGGGGAGGGGCACTGTTCTGCGGACGCCTTTGCGGGCCTGGAGCTGAGGTGCTAGTAGGGGCAGTCTGGTGCGAAGAGTTGACGTCGAGTAGTCTTCTGGCTTTGTGGCGTTGGCTCTGGAGGGTGCTGTCGACGTAGAGGAGCGGTGGAACGTAAGGATGCTGGGCGGACATCAGATGCAGATGACTCAGCAGGCCGCTGGAGTGCAGGTATTGAGATGTTCTGTAGTTTTGTGCTCAAATACTTCCGATTATTCCCACTCGTGTTCTTGTTCACTACACCCATAGCACATCATATACTTTCAGGTTAGATACAAGTGTACCAATCGCTGAATGGCATAATACTAAATAGCGTTTGTTTAAGTAAGAAAGAAAAATCACTAGATCATTCATTTAAATTAATTTTATAAAAATATGATTAAGCTTGTGAGTTAAGGTTCTAGGTTATCAATAGTAACTAAACGAGTGAGTTCTTCTTGACTAGGAAAGTACAGATAATTTCCTGTAACACAATGACTAAAACGCATTACATCGTCTATTTTTCTATCTTCAGTATCACCAGTCATACGATCTAGCATAAAATTGAAATTTTTTATTTCAGCTGCATATGCAAGGAATAATAGACCAGCTTCACCAGATAATGTACCATAGGGTTGAGATTGTCGAACGATACGAAATTTTGGCCATTTACCTCTTTCTGCAGCTTTTATTAGAAGAAGAAGAAAAAAAGAAGAAAAAATAAACATTGATAGTTGTATCGAGAAAAGAAGTCAACTCAAAGATACGATTTGGACAGCTAGGATGCAATTGGACGAACTAGAGCCCGTAAGTGATATGGCTATTCTGTCGCACACGTACCAATAAATGCAGCCAAATACGATCAGTGTAGTAGCAGCCTCAGCAACAATGGGTCTCAACATACACAAACAGAAGAGCAAGATTCTCCGATACAACATAACAAAACGCAAACCGGTCAAATCACACTTGATGGAGAAGCCTTGGAAGATGTAAAAACCTTTACATATCTAGGCAGTATCGTTGATGAACACAGTGGATCTGATGAAGATATGAAGGTGCGGATCGGCGAAGCAATAGAAGCATATTTGCAATTGAAGAACATCTGGGACTCTAAACAACTGTCAACCAACACCACAGTCGAGATTTTTAATATAAATGTCGAGGAAGTTCTATTGTATAGGGCAGAAACTTGAAGAACGACGAAAGCCATCATCTAGAAGATACATTTTTTTCACAATTGTCTATTCAAAATACTTTGGACCCGTTGATCAGACGTTATCAGTTCATAACATACTAATTTCTACAAGTATTCAAACAAACTGATGAGTAGTAACTAGTTTCATGTTGTTCAAGTCTTAATACCTATCGAATTCTAACAATCGAAATGTTTTGGAAATAGGTAACAAAACGCTTTCTGTTGAGTTGGCAGTCATCTCTCATATTTTTCCTACTGGGTCTGAAAAAGCTATCTCCCACGCTGCCAAATCTTTGACAACGTTACGAATCTCCAAGGACACTGAAAAGAAGTCTCGGACAAGGAAGACAACAAGAATAATGGGACGCCGCCGCAAACTAGTTGTCAAGCTACTAGTGGATCCTGAAAAGAGATCTTATTCAGGGGAGATGTTGAGTCGGCTTCCGAGAACTACAACGGAGCCTTCATAAACCCTAAAGAGGTCGAAGAGTTCCAGCTAATCAGAGCATGCTGGAGCTTTCTAAAATATCAACGTGGCATGCTACTATAGTCAGTAGCTTAACATGTCTCTTAGAGGATTGGCCAAAATATAATGTTGATTTAACAAATGTTAATATATTTAAATACCCGTGTTTTTCTGTACAAAAACGAACCTTTGGAGTAAAGTGATTCTAGCATATTTTCTCTCGTGTTCAGGTAGTTATAGCTTAGGGGTTACCATAATAGCTTAGGAACTGAATAAAGCGTTCAATTAGCAAGACTTATCAATGACGTTTGTATTCTAGAAAGCTCCATCATGCTCTGATTGGCTGGAACTCTTCAGTTCCTTTAAGGCCTCTAGAGGCTCCGTTGTAGTTCTCGGAATCCGACTCAACAAGTTCAATTCAAATCTTATGGTAACTGTTACCAATCAATTAGGTGTATCTCAAATCTTGAAGGTATTGATACTACCGTTAAGAGAGTGCTTGTTCATTTTTTTTATCAAGTTAATGTTCAAATAAATGGAATAATTTTCAATAAGGTTGGATGATTGATAACAGTGAAATCTAGTACAATATGAAACTTATCAGTAGTATGTACTTTCATTCTTGTTCAATTCAAATCTTCAACACTACTGTGTACATTTAATAATCATTTATGACAATGAGTATAAATTCTTTTTTATTGTATAAAATACAAATAAATGGGCATTGTTGATGCGTCTCACACTAGGATGAAACAGCTCTTCAATGCTTCCAAGTTTCTCTATATTGGTCTAGCTTAAATTGACTCATGAATTCAACTATTAAAATTACCACAATCTCTACCAAAACCTTCTTTCTGATTAAAATACAAAAAAGTTAATTGATGAGACTATAATTTATGGACAACCTTTGAGCGACGTTCAATTGACTTTCATAGTGTTCACTTAATAACTAGGGCCAAATGTGGGTTATAAACCAATGTGAGGGATCAGAATTATGATTTATAGTTAATAACTAGGGAAGGGAATTAGATTTAGGATTTTCATCACGAACTGATATCAGCTATATTAACAAAACTCTATTTATCCAAATGAATGGATAAATTTCACGCTAAAATTCGAGTTTTTTTTTCTTATACTTGATTGGTTCGTCCCATAAATGATAATCTCGCCAATTAATTATTTCAAAAGTTGAAATCATGAATCATTTGAAGCTAGACCACTAAGGAAAACCTGAAAGCACTGGACGGCCGTTTCGTACTAGTATGGGGCTCCTCAGAAGTGCTCATTCACGATCTCACCTCATGAGACTCGGACCCAGAACTTATCAGTCTCGCGCGCGAGACTTGAATGTATGTTAATTTAATGTCGGTTGTTTATTTACTCTGAAGAAGTGGCTTAAATTAAGTTACAAAACGTCAGGAATACAATTCTTTTATTCATTTAGGATATAACAAAAAGTATGTTTAATATTATCTGATAAACAGTTTAAAAACTCATTCAAATTTCTTTTATTCCATTAAATACTTGTTACATAATCCTACACATTTCAATTTATATATGAAGGCTATTACTTTGATGGGAAAAAAGGAACGACTACATCCTATAATTCCACTTTTGAGCTGTTCAATTTCATGATATTTTGATCACATGGAACATTGAAGTGGCTGATAAACACTTACGTCGTAGTGTTCTCAAGTTTTCTGTAATATTAGTGAACTAGAACACCATTATGGGCAACCAAATGCGCGTGAGACTGATAGGTGCTGGGTTCGAATCTGGCGTAGGGAGGCAGGATCGTGGATGCACACTGCCACGGAGGAGTCTCATACTAGAACGAAACGGCCATCCAGTGCTTTCAGATTTCCTTAATGGTCTAGTTTCAACTGATTCATGATTTTAACTATTGAAATTTCTAAAAAATCTCCACAAAACCCCTTCTGATAATTGATTATTTCATAAGAAATACGATAAAATTTATTCAATTTGGAAAAATAATAATAATATTGCTTACATCCAATCATTCTAGCAATATGTGATGTGATAGATTTATCATGTAATGCAAAACTATGTTCAATTGTTCGACCTATCCATTTTTCTTTTATATTATCTATAAATAAATAAGATTTCATAATGTTAAATATATTCTGAATAGAATTTCGATAGATATCAAATAATGTGATCAGTAGAGTTAATCGATGTTGGGTAGAGATAAACATCTACCTTAGTATAATGGAAGATGGTTGCACAATTTCATGAATTAGTTGAAGTTAGACATTAACATTGTCGGATACTGACTCAATGATCTAGAGGTTAAACACTCGCATATGAGACCGAAGAACCTGGCTTCAAATCTTGCAAATGGGATCGTGAATGAGTACTGCTGAAAAATCCTACTGTGGGAAGAAACGGCTGCCCAGTGTTTCTAGATTTTCAATGGTGGTTGAACATCAATCAGTTCATGATTTCAATCAAAAATATTCAACTAGTGATTTTTTTGTAGTCTTTTAAAATTATGAATAAATATGGAATTGAAAAGTTGATCTAAGCTAAACTACCATTGTAAAGCTGGAGACACTAGAAGATAGTTTCATCCTAGCATGGTACTCTTCGACAGTATCAACCCATAATCCCACACTCAAGACCTAAATCTAGGACATTCGGTTTAGCTCACAAACGTTTAACCTCTAGACAACTAAGATAGAATTTAATTATGCTAGTATTTCAAATAATTCATGATATTACACGACCATGTTCCATTGTTTTCGATGAGTAACCGCTTCACATTCAACGCAAATTTCACTCCATTGGTCATAGCTTCTCACAAGTACACCAGGAGTTCCGCTTTAGAGTTAATCACTAATTAGCACATAATTATTATCAGTATAAAGATTTGTTTAACAAATGCTTGAACGCTAAAGATTCATATCATTGTTTCATTATTGTCAATATATATCATGCATATTATACATTAATAAATCAATAGTAAGAAGAAAGATATATAATGTTTTGTTCATTTGAATATAGACAAATGATGCACTTTAAAATTAGTGCAATTATATTGTTATTTACAAGTAATTTCAATCTATAAACATTTATGACTTTGTCGTAAATAAACAATTCGGTACAAGGGAAAGTTATAATGGAGCAAAAATGCCTTTAAACAAAAGTAGCAATATATAGGTGACCTTTTGCACCGTTTTGGCTCAACAATAAAAATAATGATCATAATGATAGAATGTTTAGCAGTTAATAAGTTTAAAACAGACATCTGAACATGTTTCTGAATGATTATGTAACAAAGAAATCAACCAGATTCAAAATGAATATATCATTTATTTAAAATAATAGATGGGGAGATTGATTATGAATATAGTGATCTTGAATGCTGTTAGAGGTATATAAAAAGTTATCATTTCCCGGTTGACCACACCGTGGAATGGTACTTCTGGAGCTACCTGAAAAAAATTGGATTAAGAGTGAGACGACTGCTTGAGGTCAGTCACACACGCCCTTTTTTAAATAATTTTCGTGTTAGCTCCGTATTTATTGGAACCTTATCGCTAGAGACGGAAATCTGTGGGATAAGGTAAGATGTGCATTTTTTGAGTCGACCTTTTCTGACCCCTTCCCTTCTTGTGGGAAGGCAGCATCGGCGTTATGCTGGTTATCTGAAGGAAACACCTTACTGCTGTCACGCCTATGTACAGTCATTAGTAAGACTTCGCCTTCGGACCTTGGGTTTGCTGCTATTAATCTTATCACTCTTCACCCGACCTGTCTGACATGGTAAAACCTTCGGGAACGATTGTTCCAGCCAGTATACCTCAATTGGTTCATCATGATAGGCAAGCCCGGCCACCACATCAAGGTAGCATAAACTGTCGGAATAACGGAGAAGCACTGACTATATTATCAATAACTAACTACAGCATAAATTCTACATTCAGTGTGACCAAAGTGGAATTAAGTTCGACTGGATTTCTTGTATCATATCTTAATTGGTATATAACTAGTTAAGTTTCCTAAATGACACCGCTTAGTCAGCAACTCACATTTCTATTTGTTCGAATATTTATTTTTACGAAAGAATTTCTAAACTAAAAACGCAAAAGGACAATTTATTATTTATTTGCTCATTACCTGGTGTTGATCGGAGCAAATCCATGTCATGAATCCATTTTTGAACAAGACCATAACTTCCGCCGGTATATGTGTTGATTGCTACTTCTGCCCGTTCGTCTGGATCTTTTGGATTCATTGTTCCTTAATGCACAGCAAAACACATATTATAAGTATGCGTGTATGTCATTCATACAAATTAATTATTAAAGTACTCCTAATATAATATCTGTTACATCAAACTACTTTACATCATCCGTATATGTTGAAATGTCAAATTCAATTTTATCCATATGAATGATTTGTCTTAGTCATATGAATAGTTTAAGTGATTAATTACAACTTACTAAAATAAATAAACGAAATTATAATCAGATGAAAAAAGTGGCAAAATTCATTCATAAACTTAACAGTTGACTTGATCAGCACTTGTCAATATATGAGCATTTCTTGAAAAAAACTCATCTTCCTATATTTACGTCACTTATTAAGCACAGGGAATAGATTATTCAATCTGCTAAGCGGTAATTTCTCTTGCAGTAAGATTTTGTTTGGTTTATAATTTCGCGTATAATATCGCTTAAAACTAAATGAAACCTGTATTTATGAGTGAAGAGGGACCTAATCCTAGTTTCCAACGGCCATTTAAATTTTAAAGGGTATTAAACCAAGATGGAAAATAATGTGATGATGTCTTAAATCTTCGACAGCTAAAATGACTTATATGCATACTATGTAAAATAAACAACATTCTAACTCGACAGATTATCCCATTATTGCAGGAGTAGGTTGGAAGAAAGTTAAGAGCATAAAAGCAAATACATAGCATCAATTTGTGAAGACACTGACTGTTGGTATAAGCCGTGTCAGATGATTCAGACTACATGGTCAATGTATATACAAATCTTATGGTCAATGATGTCAAAGGTTAGGTGATATAGCTCAGAATCGGCGGCAGTGAGACAGACGCGCTGACTGTTTTTTCCTTTAAATCTTGAGTTTTAAAATCAATTGATGTTTTCCATTCCGCGAATTTATTTTATCTTAATAAATCATATTTCTATGGTTAATTTTTTGTTACCATTGGTACTTTTACTATGTCCACTACAATTTCATTTGTCATGCTGACTTCTTCTGATCTTTCGTATATAGTGTGAAAACATGAATTTTTACACACATATACTATGTTTTACATCATTTATGAGTCGTAGACCAATATAACACCGAAGATCGTTTATCCAAGAAACAACTTACCATCAATAAAACCACTCAAATCACGCCCATCACGATAAACCCATCCGTAAATATCCTCGAATCTGTCTACAGATCTAGGTGGTAAATGATTAATGATGGCTTGTGTCAGTTCAAACAACTTGCCATAATTATTACACTTAGCATGAATAAATATATCACCGCCTATTAAATAAATAAGATATTTTTAAGGGAAAATAATTAAAAGTATTGAATCAGTTCAGCATTTTTCGCGAAAAGTATAAATTATCCAGAGACAAAACTGAGGACCTCGAGAATATATTATTGACATTTTTGTCAGTTCTACTGCTTTTACACGTCCCGCTTGGTAACCATACGAGGGGTATAGTTAGCATCGTTGCCGTGTTCACTTTAAATGTAATCGTACTAAGACAATTTATTAGAACAATTTGTATGTTCAGTTGTTACCAAATCTAGCATAAGCCACTTCAGTAACATTTATTTTTAGCAATCTACAAAAACTAGGTATCTTAAACTATGACTGATTTTCTACGGGTGCGCTAGAGCTCGCAAAAAAGTATTGGAAATCTGGTTGTCAACGCCCTGTAAAAACGGTTTGTTTGTATTTCATTTCTAATTGAAAAACAACTTTTCAATGACATGCTTCTGAAAAAATAACGACAAAATATGAAGGTGATTACCAAGACGCATTTTTAATGAACTTGTTAAAAAAAGGTTAGTGGAAATACTTAATGAATAGTTCTTGTAACACCGAAACAATCAAAACATTGACTTGCCCGTCCTAGGAAGTCTACCCAAAGCCCCTGATCGTTCATGATATTCAAAGGGTTCAACTCTTTTGTGTTCAAAGTCGGGGTTGATTTTTCGATAGAAATCAAATCCAAAACCGACACCATATAGAATTTCATCTTCACGACATAAATGTCTTGGACAAATTGAATCAACATATCTCTAAAAAGAGCATTCAAAAAAATCAGAATAATTTATTCAACATGTATGGCTTATTTCTCATATCCATACAAATGAGTTTATGTTGTGCGCAGAAGTTCACTTCCGTTGATCTAACAATTAATTGATTAGTACATATACTTCCAACTAACTAATATAGATGCGTAAGGATGAGGCCGAGTATAACCAAAATGCAAATATTAAAAGCATGTTATGCGATAAAATACCTCAATATGTCCAATAGACTCCAAACATTCTTGTGGAGTTGCAACAGGGCTCAAGTGGATAGTCAAAAATAAAGAATGTTCTTTGGTTTCACTAATGACCTACAGTAAAACGCTGACAACTCTTTACAACTTACTGATTTCTGAGGAGTCCCATTAACAGTATAAGCATCAGCAAACAATATGTTTTCATACGACATTTTGTATTTTGAATATACAATATAAGAAGTAAACAAAACTCCTAATTGCAAAATGCATCGAAGAACGACCATTTGTGATGCGAATACAATGAACCCTTCAATAGTTGAAAACGATAAGTGGCAACAAACTTACTTTTGGGAAAATATTTTTGACGCTTCATTACCTTGAGATTTAAATTAGTTCAATGAACTCTACTCTTATATTCACCATGTTAAACAACTTCAATTTGTTGTAACAAGCCTGTATAAAGCGATTGATTCCTTACCTTTTACTGCATGCCTTTGTATGCATTCGGGTTTTTGGTAACATATTGCACTAGTTTTTGTCAGAATAGTGGCTATTACTGTGTTGGTATATATTGTAATTTGACTGAGTTTATCTCAACACAGTAGGAATCCGGGATATCCGGAGATATCACATAATCTGAAAGCATCATGGTGGTTGCGATGTGAGAGACCATAAAAAGAAAAATTCGGAATCTAAATAGATGATTACTTCAAGTAATAAATGAGTCAGTTAAATTAACTTAGTATATTGTTTAATTAAAACTTCCCATTGATGTTTAGGACTGCAGGTGATCAGTCTTTAATTGACATATATGCATACTGTGCGTATGCCTCGATGCTGCTTTAATTCACAAGTATTACAAGCAAAGATGGATAATGACTAGCAGTGGAATCATGGACGCTTGTTTCACCCTATTCGGGACTCGTCAGCATCTCACTCCGGGACTCAAAACCAGTACCGTTCTCTTCGAACGCATGTACTGACCTACTTTTATCAACAGAACGCGATTAATGTAGTGGTAATAATAATTATTATAATCAATTGTACCAGGAATTATTTTACTGTGATTATTCGTTTAACTGCATTACAAACATATATTCTTCCGTTGCTTGTTACATTGCACGTAATTTCGTTCGCTCCACTTGTACTCTCTTGGCACGATCTTGGTATGTTTTCCATACCACGAGGTCGCCAACAAATACATCTCGACTACATTCATCAACTTCCTTCTCATATTTGGCTTAGGGGGGATCTTATCGGTTAACTGGCACGTAGTCTTCCTGTATTGGTGATCATATTCAACCGCGACTCAACGCCACACTACACGTCATCGCGTCATTCACTGTTCTACTGAGTCTTGATCAGTTGTTCAATTTGTTCTTCGGTAATGCAGACAATATGAGCAGATAGAAAAATGAGAATAAGAGTGGAATAAGCACGATGTAATAGGTTACTGATGTGTGGTAATGATAATCGTGGTGATTTATAAGACATGAACCGGATAAAGCCAATCCAAGGGGGAGGTGTTATTGCATGTTTAAGTAAGCGTTTGTCAAGTCTCCTTCCAAAGCTATAAATTGTCTAATATAAGGTCACTTCGCTTGTATGTGCATTCCGAGTGCGGGAACTGATAGTACGAAATAGAACGTACCTGGTTTTTTGCACTTCGATGTACGAATTTACCAGGGTTATTTTGGGAAATGTTGTTATGATTTTCTGGTGATATACTAATTTTTGTGACTTCATATACTTAATAGGTTACTCGCTTTCTTCGGATCATCACTCATTCACAAAAATCTCAGTAAGAATAACCTCAAATGTTGGAGTTTGTTTTCGTAAGATTTATTTATTACTCACAACAATCACTTAGCTGTCTGTCATAGTACTTGTCTGAGATATTCATATCTCCTTTGAAAAGAACTGGCGCAATGAAATTGTGAACTTCGAAGTGATGCCTTCCATGCATTTTAAATAGTGTTAGGAACCATTCATATTCACATATATTCGCCCAGTTCCAAGTTTCTAGTTGCTGTAACAGGTTGTTTATAAAATCACCTTGTTTGAAAATTAGGAATGGAATGTTCAAGCCTCCGAACGGCTTTATTTGATCACACTGCAGGTATTGTAGTCCTAATATCACCTGAATTATCTATCTCATTGTTAGCACCTGTGGAGACCCTGTCCATCCCTTCAAAACGTACATTGCAATTTTCGAATTGAAGCAGAACTGGTAGGATTCTGTCTTACAGGTTAATTTGGCACTCTTTAGCACTAAGGCTTTTGAAGAAATGTTGTTGTATAATGAAATTCTTTTTCTTTTATTGCGTACTTAATCTCAACTGAAGAGTATCGTGCATAGCATATCCACTCCGTCGTCCGTGATGTTGGGACAGATCCATGTTTCAATTAAAGCTTTAATTTTAGATCTAACTGAAATCACACGTCTTTGGTCCCTTCCAAATTACCACAAAGTTTTCACAAGTTATATTAGAGGCGATTGATGTTTCGTCCCATCTCGTGGTTCTTCTTTGCAGAGGTCGATATTTTCTGGGTTTAGGAAGCATATTGTTATTTTAAATTTGTTGACCAGTTATATGGGAGTTGACAGCTGGACTGGTATCCTGTATCGTGGTTTATTTATTGAAGTCAACTGACATCAAGTTTTTTTCACTTGGATTCTCGAATAGTGTTGTTTTACTAATTTACGTAGGCTCTCGTAATATCTTGATTGATTGAAGAGTTTGTTCTCGTAACAGTACAAAGACTGAAGGGCCCCGGTTAAATCCCTTGGGATCGTAAAGACACGGAGACGTGATGGTCGCGACGTGCAAAAAAAGCCATGACACAGCAATGACACAAAGTTGCAATTCCCAAGGCCAGTTTGCACATCATGTTCTTAAGGTTTGCTGACTACCATTCACTTGATCGGGGATTCCATAAATCAATATACTGGCCGTATATTCTGTTTAGTTTGACAATATTCTAGTGGTATCTACTGCTTCCCATGGCTTATCGTGTTCTACTTGACTTTGTGAAGTCTGTCCAACCAAAGGTTTCTAGCACTCGAAAAAGATTTTTTCCGAAAAATGTGCCGTCTTTTGAAGGGATGTTCACTTTTCGCTACATTTTTACTGTATTACAGATGTTATTGTTTTGCTGGACGGGTAACCGTTCGAATCATTGTGCATTATTCGTCTCAATATTTTATATTAAATGCTTTCCTATTTTTTAGTCAGTTTCCCTCCGAAAATAGGACACTTAATAATCGCAGAGTGTTTTTTTCCCTGATCCTCAGACAGAGAATCCGTTCAACAAGTTACGAGCGAAAATAACAGGCTACTTCAGAAGATGGCATCGATGGAGTATCTCTGACCACTTACTGAGTGTTTGTCGCCATTGTAATTTAAACATTGAATACGTTCGTACTTATCCTTTGGGCCCAGGAAAACGAAATGATATGTTCTCGTCTTATAGGATGATCGAATTGACATTCCCACGGATGTCAGTCCTAGGTAAAGCTGATGTGATGGGTTAGGTCGATTGGTTAAGAGTTGGCTGCAAACATCTTAGCGATATCAAAATACTAAAGCTCAAGTATTCACTCACTTCCCTATTTTTTGTAGGCATTATAGTTCCTTATATTCTGCGCTGAATGTCGAAAAACTTTGTGTATTTGAAAAAATAAACTCGAGATCCATTTGTTGCGTTTCATTATATAAATAAAGACCTACTCACTACTAGTCTGGTTTCTTCTAGCGATAGAACGAGAGGTGCCCATCGGAACAAAAGTAATGTTCAATGAAATAGTTTAAGAAAATTTTCTGCGAAATCTTTCCGCCACAACTCTGATTTAAAATTGTATCAAAATACAATATGCCAGTCATTATAATAAGTCAACATCAAAAACTCGTTAGGGATTCAAAGGAAAATACCTTTCAAAATTTACTTTTTCCATGTACTTTAAATCCTCTGTTAATTATCTTCTAGTGATCAGTCTCCAGCTTTTTTAAATCTACATTATGATACACTCCTGCGGATAACGTCAGTGCATATGTATTAATATTTTTAATCAGTCTATCTGAATATCATCTTTTTAAACATCTGCATGATAACTATATGAACAATATTGATACTTGTTGGAGTATAATCGAAGATCCGGCTTCAGACTATTTGTGATAAGTCGTGTGGAGTTTGCTAAATCTGAGTATTCATAATCCTACTAGGAAAGCTCTTTATAATATGTTAGATGACATCGATCCATTAAAAGAAACATCATATTTGTTGAAACTCATTTTAGCCAAAAAAACCTTAATAATCATTAAGAGCATCACAGTCAAATTAGATTTTATCGTTTAAAAAAGCGAAAAACTGAGACAATTTGCATGACTCTGATTATAAAACCGAATAAAAACATAAGGGTTATGTACTGTGTCTTATGAAATTGCCCTAGTTACGCTGAGACTTGTCTTTCACGATCCAGAAACATCAGAGATATATGGTAACATTCAATAACTCTGTAGTTACAATAAGTGGTGAATACTTATATATGGTAGTCATCGTGATATGAGATCACTTTCACGATACATTCCCGGTGTTCTAGTGAGGAGTCATAGCAAGTGGAATTCAACCAGGTTGATAGTATGACATTCATAGTTGAAGCCATTGGATGGTCTTTAAATTATTTCGTAAATTGACCAAACTTGGACATATGACTCATCGAATTCTGTATTAATTATCTCAAACTGTTGTCTTAATTATAAAACTTTGGAAACGGTAGATTCAATCTCTGATAACACTCATCAACATATAAAGCATTTGGTTGATAATTAGTGATGATCGAATTCCACCAAGGATCCACCAGTTTAGTTCAGGCGCAATATGTTTTAAAGTAGGAAAGGTTTACTGTCTATTGACTACTATCATAAAACATTCAAATAATCTCTTAAGAAAATTTCAAGATAGAAGTATTAATTTACCACCGAATCTTTTTTTGAAAATAAAGTTTTTGTATTATGATTTATAAACAAAGAATTTTGTAAAAAGGACAATTAAAAGCACAGTTGGTTCCTTTAATCCGAATGTATTGTTATTGTGCCGAAATTCGTTTAAAAATCAATCAGAATGATGAAGGACGTCCACCAGTTCAAGTTTATCTTTATATAATCACAACTCATCCAGTCATAGATGAAGTAAAACCTGTAATATATGTACATTGACCCAGGTTGTCAAATCATATCACAAAACTAAAACAGAATTTTCGAACATGAATAATAGTAGAAGTATTAATAATGTCAGTGGTGAAAGAAAATTGAGCGTAGAGGCTATAAAAGCAGAAAGAATGTACTCATGGAATAAAAAGTGTAGAAAAATATAGAACTCAGGACACAGGAGAAAAAAGAGTAAGCGGGTCTGTATCATTGCGGTAGGTTTTGACACACCTAAACTAACATCAGGATAAATGCATAAACTTCGCCGAGGCAGATCAAACTCACCAGCACTTCTTAGAACATCATTTATTAATTTCAAGGATTGTGGCCACATTTAGATTTGCCTGTTCATAACTCTCTTCCAACCTAATGCAATCACAACCGGAGTTGAAAGACCCGAAAATCCCATCAATCAGTTTACCATCTATGTCTATTACCCCATATCGTCCATCGGGACTAAACGCTTGGTGACCATATCGCAAACGAGCAATATTTTGAAAACACCTACGGTCGAGTACTAATAACTTATGAATGTTTTCTACTGTTTTCGAAGAGGAGAAGCGCATCAAAAACATGCTCTCATTGTTACTCAAGATAAACAAAATTCTCGGTTAAACAAAGAGGCCAAATTACTAATAGTATCTGTGACAGAGAACTATGCTTAAGAACCATTGTTTGAGTTGAGTAAAAAAATATTAGGATGAAAGTGCGCTGATGTACGAAACTCCAAGTTATGGAAAATGATGAAAACAACAGACACCACTTCAACCGATTTCGGCCGAAGTTATCCAGATATCCTTACAAAATATGAATATTGCCTGGACCTCAACTTAAAAGTCACTCCGCTCAACATTGCGAAGCTTAGTAGTCAACACTGATTCATCCATTTCTGTACTTCTTTCTATTTGATCCTACGTTAGTCATCACCGAATGTACGAGGCAAGCGGTGCAAGGCATAAATAGCACATGCCTGAATACCTAATTTAACGAAAATCTGTAGCGTGATCAGTTTGACCAACATTTCTTGTATCTTGTAACTGCAGATTAGATGCGCAGCGAATTATCGATCGGGTCAGTGACACGTAAGGACGACCAAGAGTCCCGATTGGCCCTGCTTCGCTGTCTACCCCAGCCAGTTGAGTCCAGAACACAAGTATCAGCCTCTGAGATATGAATCATTATATTTCAGACATACTCTGTTTATATACCAATCAAACAAACCACATCGTACCATAAAATAGAAAACAACATTTGTACAATATTTAACAAATGAAATAAACATTGACCAATAGGGAATTTCCATTTAAAACCCAAGGACACCATTATACTTAACATGATAATTATTGGTATATATTTTTCCGAATATCCCAACACTTTGTAAGTCTAAAAAACGTCTACCATCACCTATGACCAAAGACGTGTACACTACGTATCCTTAACTTTCATGTTTCACAGCAATAGAACTATACGGAGAAGACTGTTGAGCAGTATAAATTTCCGCCACAAAGCCCGCCATTCAGTCAGTCAAAGGCAACGTATAACCCAATTGTTGTAGAAGAGTTAAGTGTAGATAATATGTTTCAAGAGGAGGGGAGAAATTCAAGGCTCACCAAGGAAGATGAGACTTTCAAGGTGAGTGGACTGTTTAAGAAGACTACCCCACTGTTAGTTAAATTGAGCAAATCATTCGTTAGGAAACATTCGAGTTATTTTTTGTTGTTATTCAGTGAGGTTAGAGCATTCTGAATAACGTCAGTGTTTTTCTAAACTAAACTGAAATTTGTCATCTACATACGCAATTACACTACATCTCAATAGATCATGAACAAAGCGGAAATTAGGTTATATATTTCATTTAAATATGTTCACTCATTACAAACAAACAAAAAAATAAGATATTAGATTTTATTTTCGCCAAAATCCCCATAGACCACCGCTAACTAAACGATCAAATTCTGGTACACTAGGAAAATACCAATAATTCCCAGTGACACATTTGGTAAAACGCATGACATCGTCACTTTTTCTATCTTCACAATCTCCAGTCATTCGATCCAACATGAAATCGAAATTTTTTGTGTCAGCTGCATATGCAATAAATAGTAGACCAGCATCGCCGGATAAAGTTCCGTATGGTTGAGATTGTCGAACTATTTTGTACTTTGATGGAGCATCATAATCGGCAGCTAATTATTGTAAGAAAAAACAAACACCGAAGACTACATTATTGAGTTTAAAAAATATAAAGTATAAAATACACCTTTTTGAAGTTAAAGTACAGACCCACACTTCGAATATGATAGTAATTGATGAGTAAGATTTGAAGTTCAGATGAATACTTGTGACAGTATAGTATTCTCTGAGCAACAAAATTTGATTTTGCCTACATTCACACGAATTAGGTGCTCAAGAAAGTGTTTATAATAGTAATGAAAGGTTTACAATTGAGCCGTCTACCTTAGGGCATATAACGCCAACAGAAAGACATACAAGCAGATGGAATTGAAGTTGCAAAATTACAGAAAACTAAGATATAAAAAATAGGTATATTATAGTGTTAAATAATCTGAACTTTGGCATAAACGTCTGATCCACAAGGCAGTAGAGCAACTTCAGGAGATGAAGTCCCATGGTAGCTGGTGACCAATAATTCGTTCATACGAAATCTATTCCCTCAGAATACTGGGCCCACGTGCACCATTGGTTTAGAATCGGCGTTCTCCAACTCCCCAGGGTCGACCCTCCGTGTCCACTGACCCGGTTGAAGCGCCGGACATTCGCTTTTCGTACTGTCAATCACGTAAACAACAGCCCCGTCATGAGAAAGCAGTTAGTAGGAATGCCCTAGCAGTGGCTGTATACGCGAGGCCACGTGAGAGCAATAAAGTAAATGAATATAATTATTTCCTTAGAGATAAGCCAATTGAGAGAGAAAAAATGTTACTTACATCCAATCATTCTGGCGACATGAGACGTAACAGGTTTGTTCTTCAACTCGATACTATCTTCCAATGTTCGACCAATCCATCCTTCTTTGGTGTGATCTATAAATCAAATAAATTAAACCTTATAACAGTTCGTAAAATGTAAATCCCACATAAGCTTTTTACCTGTTACATACGTGTTGATGAATCATCATTTTCTGGAAGTGAATTAGCATCAGGTTCATTGTGAGATCAGAAGATTGCTTTATCACTGGGCATCAGTTCAAAAGGATATTGACAATTAGACTGAGTGATATAGATAGGTTCTATCTGATGGGACTATTCGTGATTACTATTTACCAGTTTGGTGAGAGACGTTTAGTGACAGGGATCAAAATCATTCACAATGACGTGAATTCATTCACTCTTTATATTCTCTTACATCTTATGTGTTTTTGAACTTGTCTATACCTGACTTTTTCTACAACTTCTGATACTGTCACAACTTCTAATATGGTGTGGCAATTCGAACTTATGAACATATACGCCAGATCCTAATGTTGTGTGTGACTTATTTACTGACTGATGACTAGGACGTGACTGACCTCCCCTACAAGTGAGATAATTACATTGATTGACTATTTGCGTATTCACCAGTGTCATGCTTGTCTAGTTCTTACTACGACTGATTGAATCCCGTCGATCAAGTTGTAATGTAGCCAAATTTTTCAAGTAACTTGATATCACGTGCACTACGTTTTGCTAACAGGTAGTTGAAGATAGTCGGGAAAAAACGAAAGAATTGGATTTCGCATCAGTTTGAAATATGGTCTATAGAATTCTATCTGGACAAAGAACTAGATGAGCATCATGTTGGTCATTATGCATCAATTCATGAATCTAAATATCTTAGTCCTACTGATAGTATTTGATTAAGTAGCGATAGTAACATCTCGGACTTCAGCTGAGCAATTCGATTTAGAATCCCAGTGTTAGTGTCCCCTTAAGACTGTATTTACATCATAGGGACAAACACCAACTGGCAAGAAACATGAATCCAGGGTTTCCAAACGACCACTACTCCCAATTGTCAAAGATCTGAATATCATAATTCTTTACTGTAAAGTAATAAAAGTGGCATTTATATGAGGTTGCCTATCATGAGGGAAAAATCGCAATAAATGGAGTATTGGTAGAAATATTTGCTCATTTTGTGAAGAAAAACCTATAATATACTCGGTTATGTTAACCAAGTTACATAGAATAGATCTCTAATAAATTTTACATGGTACAGAGTTAAACGACCTAAATTACTGAATAACTCACAGCATTCTAGTTTGCAATTATTTTTTGATCGTTGCCATATTACAATGCAGAAAAATCTATTTGTCAAAAAATTGGACGGCTAGTCAGTCAGTCAGTTACAGGCAATGTAGGATCTTAGCATACATGTGAAACAGTTTGAGTTACGTCACTAAATTAGAACAGCTAAATGAAATTCATAATATAGGATTGGCAGAAGTAGTGGTATTATAGTACGAAACATTAGGGAAAGTGAGGATTCGCGAAAAAAAAACAATCTCAAAACTCAGGATCTAGCGGTAGACAATGGTGCATGTGAGTCAATGTGACGAGTTCTAAATCACGTCACACAAAGTTTCCAACAACTAACGACTAACGAATGAACTCCAGCCAGTTAGTCTATACCCGTTAAAGTCTTAAACATACCATCATATAAACTGATAACACATATGGGGTTCGGCCTCTCCAGTTTTCTTTCAACTTGATTCTATGCCGGCCAATGTTGAGCATTGACGTAAAAGGTGGTCTGAAATACGTTAGACATCTGGTCACTTCAGTCGATGTAAATTTGCAGCTCCATCAACCGATATGCTATCTCTGCCTAGTACTAAGGATAACTTATTCAGCAACGGAATGACATACAGAACAACATCCTCTAACAAAAATTACAGTCAGTGGTCTTGTGTGCTGCTAGAGGTATGAGGGCGGTTATCACTTCCCGGTTGCCCACACCGTGGAAGGGTTCTTCCGGAGGTACCTGAAAAGGAAATTGGATTAGAGGTGGTCTTAGTGACCTGGGAGCGTGACCACAATGCCCAAGGGACAACTGCTTGAGGTCAGTCACACACGATTTTTTTATTGGTAATTTTCGTGTTAGCTCCGTACTTGTTCAGACCTTACCACCGAAGACATATCCGTGGGATAAGGCGAGGTGTGCATTTTTAGGGCCAACCTTTTCTAACCTCACCCCTCCTTGTGTGAAGGCAGCATCGCTGTCATGCTGGTTATCTGAAGGAGACACCTTACTGCTGTCACACCTGCACAGTCAGCAGTACGACTTCACCTTCGGACCTTAGGTTTGTTGCTTTTAGTCTTACCGCCCTTCAATCGACTTGTTTGACATAGTAGGAACTGGCTGGAACGGTTGTTCCAGCCAGTATAGCTCGGTTGCTTCATCACGATAGGCAAGCCCGACCACCATGTCAAGGTACCAACAACGATCAGGAACATGAATATCAAACTCAAATTTTCAACAGTGTTACATTGATCTCTATCAGTGAACAGTTTCGAATCGAAATGAAACATCTGTACTATGTTCCATACTTCTAAAAACAGACCATCAAGCCTCTAGTCCTTTCCAATTTGAAACTGATTACATTCATTGGATTTAAATCTATAAATTTCACTGGTTAAAATCATGAGTCAACTGAAGCTAGACCACCATGGAAAACTTGGAAGCACTGGGCGGCCGTTTCGTCCTGGTATGGGACTCCTTAGCGATGCGCATCCACGATCCCGGCCCCCACGAGATTCGAACTCAGGACCTATCAGTCTCGCGCGAGGCGCTTAACCAACTAGACCACTGAGCCGGCACCCAACGGTGTTAATGTCTAACTTCAACCAATCCACGAAGTTGCGCTACCGTACACCATTATCTTCAGTGAGCTGATATCTCACAACAGACCTGTTTGAACTCCACTAGTAACGACTTCTCACGGAACGGCCGTCCAGTGCTTCCAAGTTTTCCATGGTGGTCTAGCTTCGATTGACTCATGATTTCAACCAGTGAAATTTCTAAAAATCTCCGCAAAACCCATTCTGATTATAATCTATAAATCAAACAGATGAACTACAGAGGCAATACAACTCTCTCTTAACCTAATTGATTACACAATTATATTACAGGAGACAATTGTTAAATATTTGCAATATGTTAAAAATGTGATGCAACTTCATGAAAATCAATATGGTTACATTTTCAACATAATAACAATTAATAAAATTATCCATTATGTAATTGAACAAATCGCATGTTAATATCTGCTTGTAATACTATTGCAATAATCTTTATGTGTATTATCGATAGAAATTGCTTTTAATCTAGTCAAAATATATGTAGTTAGATAACCACCACCCCCACCACCACCAACACAACAACAACAACAATGAAAATATATAGAATGTTACTATTTAGATTGATTGATTTGTGAAAACGGTTAAAATAAGAGAATGAATTCATTGATAAAGTCACGTTATTAAATTGATATAGAATTGAAATTTCTATTTCGTCACTTCTATTTTATTTTTCAAACGTTTACAAATGTATTTTTGTATTAAAGTAAGTGTGATACATTGAAGTATCATAAAATATATAATAATACATATTGGTGATGAAAGGAATTAGAAATAATAACCATTATAAGTCAGTAACAACGCAGAACTTTGTACGTACATACATCAGTTCGAGTTACGACATCACATTAGCACACAGACACAATTGTCGATTTAAATCCCGTAATGGTAGAGGTAGTAAAAGTATAAGTAGTGATCCAAAAGATTAAGGATTGAAGATGTTATTCAAGGAGTATAATCCAATGACATGAAGAGTTCGCAAGATTAGAATTTGAAGGAACACAAAGAGTGGATGCACCTGATTCATTAAAAACGATTTTTAATCATGTCATTCAAGGTCTCTAACCATCAGTTGCTATCGTCTCACAGATCCCAACCAGGTAGTCTACATCTACCAACATGACTCAGTCCACTTGTCAGTGACTTCATGGACTTGTGCCATGTTTTGGTCTGGCCGCCCCTAGCTTTCTTCCAACCTACTCCTATACCACTGAACATTGCACGTTGAGGCAGTCGGTCGTTGAGCATATGTAACACGTGTCCAAGCCATCTCAACTGATGAAGTTTGACTACGTCATCAATTGATTTGCCATCCTTACCTAGTACCTGTTTCCTAACAACTGCATTACTTACTCGATGGTCCCACGATATACGAGCAATATTTCGAAGACACCTATGATCAAATACTAGTAACCTACGAATATCCTCTGCTCTTACCGGCCATGTTCCACTGCCATAAAGTAGGACGGAACATCAATGAAACAATCATCCAGTACTTCCAGATGTTCAATAGTGATCTAACTTAGATCGATCCGTGAATTTAACTGTGAAAATTACACAATAATGATGGAGAAATCGAAAAAACAGTGTAAATCAAATTATGGAAGATTAATTTAAAATAGATGCATTGAAACTATAAGTCAAAAGAGGTCATCGTCATCAAAAATTTTATAAAGTGACAAGACTGATTGCGTAATACTCAATTAGAGAAACGCTTGTAATAGATTATGGACTAAATGAGTCGAAATCACGTGTGAACTAAAATTAATCTAAGTGAAGATTGCATAACAAACTGAAAATACAATAATGATAATAAAATATTTTAATCAGAGAGGGTATTTTTGGAGCGGATTGTAATTTTAATAATTGAATTCATGAGTCGATTGAAGATGGACCACCATGAAAAACCTCGAAACACTAGACAGTCGTTTCATATTAGTATGGAACTCCTGAGCAGTGTATCCATGATCCTGTCTTGCGAGATTCGAACCCAAGACCTATTGGCCCTAGACAACTGAGTCGACATCAAACGGTGGACGAAGCGGCTATTCAGTGCTTCCAAGTTTACCATGATGTTCTAGCTTCAATTGACTCATGAATTCAATTATTAAATTACTACAATCTCCAAATTATGAGTTAGACTGAGAAATGTCGCTTTAAGTAATGTATAAATTCCCCAAATGCCCTGTCACGGCCGAGAGTGAGGAAAGTCCGCTCTCCCTCTCGAAATGCTCTCACATGGCCACGCGTATATAGCCTCTGCCCGGTAAGTTCGACTCACTACCTTCTCGTAGCGGGGGTGTTGTTTACAAAATTGAGAGGACGAAAAGCGAATGTCCGGCGCTTTAACCGGGTTGGCGGACATGGAGAGTTGGAAAACCCTGATTCCAAACCAATGCTGCACATGGGCTCCGGTACCCTGAGGAAACAAATGGCGTATGAACTAATTATTGGTCACCGGCTACCATGGGACTGAATCTCCTGACGTTGCTCCACTGCCTTGTGGGTCAGACCTTTAGGTTAAAGGCTCGGGGTGTGGCCCCCTAAGAAAACCACCTGCTTCGGTTCAGGCACTATCACAGCCCACACACATATCAGATTAGATCTGTGTGGCGCATATGTATTTGGTGCCTCCTTGTACTTATCATTACTGTTTAAGAGGAGTATAAAGGTGTTGTATCGTCTTAACTAGTAATTATTTTCAATAATTGATGAATATCAATGATACACTGGGTGTTGATTAGATAATAACTTACTGGACTGTTTAAGACTGTGGCAACTATCATTTTCAAACTCTTTGGAATATGGAAATACAAATATACACAATTCTCATTGTTCTTTCAATGTATATATATTGTTTGGCATAAACATAATTACTTCCATACTCACCTTCATATCCTCTCTATCTATCTTAGATTGACTGTAGACGTGTTTATTCACTTATATATATGTATATATAGTACTGATACTTATTGTCGCTACAATGTTTTTCAGTCATCTAATCTCTATCACCTAATCGTATACTGACTACAGTTGTAAGCAGATGATGAGAATCCACAAAGTAAAGTCAACAGTGAAGATTGATATTACTCTATAGTAAAAAGAAATGATCGCATAGTACAAAAATTTGACTAAAGTAGGAAATGTGAATCACTGATTGGTAAAAAAAACTCAGTAGTCTTAAGGTAACGAACTTATTTCGAAACTATTAAATTCCACCATTAGGAGAGTATTGGGGAGTCGAACGGATGAAACATTAAAACACCACAAAAAAAGTCAGTGAGAAATTAGTTTTAGGATTTCAAAACGGTTATCTAGTCAAAACTAACTTATGGTGTCAACAATCTCTCTAGATTTCTCAGCAGTGCGCATCCACGACCCCGCGAGCAAGATTCGAACTCAGGGCCTACTGGCTTCGCGCCTGAGCATTTAACCATTAGACCACTGAGCCGGCATCCAATGGTGTTAGTGTCTAACATCAACCAATCCACGAAATTGCACGACCAACTTCCATTGTACTGAGGTAGATACCTGTCTCTACCCGACACGGATTAGCTCCGCTGGTCACGGCTTCTCACTAGAACTTCGAGAATTCCCTCTAGTGAGAAGCCGTGACCAGTGGAGACAGGTATCTACCTCAGTACAATGGAAGTTGGTCGTGCAATTTCGTGGATTGGTTGATGTTAGACACTAACACCATTGGATGCCGGCTCAGTGGTCTAATGGTTAAATGCTCAGGCGCGAAGCCAGTAGGTCCTGGGTTCGAATCCCGCTCGCGGGATCGTGGATGCGCACTGCTGAGGAGTCCCATACTAGGACGAAACGGCCGTCCAGTGCTTCCAGGTTTCCAACGGTGGTCTAACATCAATTGATTCATGATCTCAACCAAAAACTTAACAATCTCCACAACCCCCATACTGATAATCTCTCTAGAGTTATCTAAGTCAAAACATTAAGGACGATAGTCATTGAAATAGAAAAGAAATAGTATTTTCCATACTCACCGAGTTTACGTAAGTCATTGTATCGATTGTTTTTTAATTCCAGGAATCTTATATAAACCTCACTTGATTAATGCATAACCCATCCCTTATGTTTGTTTTACATTCTAACACCAAATGACCTCTGGCCTGTTCTTGCACATATATACATATAGTTATTATTGATAACCTTAGTCGTTTCAATTCTTTTCATTCATTCACATAAGGAATGATATCCGAAAAGCTGTGGAAACAGCAGTGATATCTGCAAGTACGGTAAATCGTAAGATTAGGGAGCAACACTGGATCTCAGCAGCATCTATCGCACTGATAGATGCTCAGAAACTCATTCCACCTGGCTCTGAACATAATGAAAAGCGGAGTCAACTTAAGCGCAAGCTGACGAGAAGTCTACGCAATGATCGTGAACAGTGGTGGGTAGCGAAAGCAAGAGAGACGGAAAAGGCAGCGGCAGTAGGTAATAGCAGACAATTGTTTAGACTTGTTAAGGAAACCGGTATTAGGAAACCGACTGTTAGCGAAATACTCTCAGAGAAAGATGGAGATATTATACACTCTCAATCCAGGAGATTGGATCGATGGGCAGAACACTTCAGGGATCAGTTCAACTGGCCTTCGGCCACACTTCGGTTTCCCACGATCTCCAGTCAACCTGAATGGTCCTCCGTCTCTTTACGAAGTTGAAAAGCCATAGGAAATCTGAAGCAAGGGAGAGCAGCAGGCCCTGACAGATTTACTCCTGAGATTTTTAAGGATGGTGGTTCAGTATTAGCAGTGAGGTTAACTGAGGTCTTAGGTAGAATTTGGGAACTGGACGTAATCCCATCTGACTGTTCTCAATCACTGATTGTGCCAGCCTATAAGAAAGGACAAAAGTCCTCTTGTGACAATCACAGAGGAATCAGACTGACTAATATAGTGTCTAAAATATTAGCTTCAATAATACTTCGACGCCTAACCAAAGTTCGTGAAGAGCAGATTAGAGAAAACCAGGCTGGTTTTCGACCTGGACGTAGTTGTATAGACCAAATATTCACACTACGTCAGGTTCTAGAACACAGACACACGTTCAGACGCCCCACAATGGTAGTATTTCTCGACCTTAAGGCAGAACTTGACTTTGTTGATCGTAAGGTTCTATGGCAGTGTTTGTCACTGAAAGGAGTACCAAAGAAATACATTAACCTTATTCAGGCTCTCTACTCGAACACAACTGGTAGAGTGAGAGCTTATGGCGAACTGTCATCAGAATTGATTACCTCAAGTGGTGTTCGTCAGGGCTGTCTACTCTCTCCTTTCTTGTTTAACTTTGTCGTTGACGTGCTTTTAGAGATGACACTTTCCTCATCTAAATTTACAGGGGTTAAACTTCTACTAGGAGCTTCACTTGTTGACTTAGAATATGCTGATGACAGTTTTATTTGGCGAAGACGCTGACAAAATGCAGAGTCTTCTGACCACTTTAAGCAGCAATGCAAGCATGTTCGGGATGAGGTTCTCCCCCTCGAAATGCAAAATGTTGCTTCAGGATTGGGTTGCATTGACACCCGAACTAATGATAGGGAGTGAAGTAATTGAGCGTGTCGATCGCTTCACTTATCTTGGAAGTCTCATCAGTCCTTGTGGTCTGGTATGTGACGAAATCTCAGAACGGATACAGAAGACTCGACTAGCTTTTGCTAACTTGCGTCATTTATGGCGTAGGCGAGATATCTGTCTATCAACCAAAGGACGTGTTTACTGCGCACCAGTTCGTTCCGTCCTGCTTTATGGAAGTGAAACATGGCCGGTAAGAGTAGAAGATATTCGTAGGTTACTAGTATTTGATCATAGGTGTCTTCGAAATATTGCTCGTATATCGTGGGACCATCGAGTAAGTAATGCAGTTGTTAGGAAACAGGTACTAGGTAAGGATGGCAAATCAATTGATGACGTAGTCAAACTTCATCAGTTGAGATGGCTTGGACACGTGTTACGTATGCCCAACGACCGACTGCCTCAACGTGCAATGTTCAGTGGTATAGGAGTAGGTTGGAAGAAAGCTAGGGGCGGCCAGACCAAAACATGGAACAAGTCCATGAAGTCACTGACAAGTGGACTGAGTCATGTCGGTAGGTGTAAACTACCAGGTGCATCAACTCTTTGTGTTCTCCCAAACTTTGATCTCCTTATTCCTTCTTGTCTCTTTTTTTTCTCCTCTCAAATTTATTTCACCGTATTATACTCTTTAAGTAACATCTCCAAACATTAATCTTCCCGATTACTGCTTATACTCTTATTACCTCTACCACTACGGGATTTGAATCGACCACTGCATCTTTGTGCTAATGTGGTGTGACAACTCGACTTGATGTACGTACGTACGAAGTTCTACGTTGTTACTGACTGACTGACTGATATATGTCAATTGTTTCACTCTATGTATTACCTTGATGTAGACATGCAATACATATATGATTGTAGGTAGCTGATAAGAAACCACAAAGGATAATGAATTCATATTATACTTTACCTTTTGTTGTCTGAATCATATCCATATTGTGAACCCATTTTTGAACAACAGCGTAACTTCCACCGGTCTTTGTATTGATCGCCACTTCAGCTCGTTCATCAGGATCTGCCGGATTCTCTGTGCCTTATTATCAAATAAAATAAACGTTGGAGATGTTATGTTTTAAGCAGCTTAGTGATGGTATACTGTATAAAGACAATGGCTACTGGTTCTTTACTTAAAATCCGATTAATTTTGATTGAACTAAATGATGGACATAGACACACAAAGTGTAAAAACTGACTAATCGTTCAGTTCAGTTGTTTTCTTCCATTATAACCTACTTTCAAGTGGCTTTCTACGTATAATGAAAATCATACATTTTGTCATATTAGTTCAGATTTGGCGACGTTGAGGTTATTTCTGCTGGAAAATAACAGGTGAAAGTCAAGTAGATGAGGAGAGATCTGTGTTTTACTTGTGAAGCCCGCAAATGCCCTGGTACGGCCGAAGGTGGGGGACTGTTAAATCTCCCTCCCGAAATGCCCTGACATGGCCACGCGTATACAGCTACTGACAGAGAAGTCCTAATGACTGCTTTCTCGTAGCTGGGGTGTTTACGAAATTGAGAGGACGAAAAGCGAATGTCCGATGTTTTAACTGGGTTGTTGACAACGGAGGATACACCTAAGGGAGTTGAAGAACCCTGATTCCAAACTAATAGTGCACGTGAGCTCCAGGATCCTGAGGGAACAAATGGCGTATGAACCTATTGTTGGTCATAGGCTATTATGAGACTGCATCTCCTGACGTTTATCCACTGCCTTTTGGATTTGACATCTAGGCCAAAAGCTCAACGAGTGACCCCCAATAGAACCACGTGCTTCGGTTTGGGCGTCCGGGCAGTACTCCAGCTCTTACACAAATCAAATGATGAAGTGTGGCTCATATCTGTTTGGTGTCTCCGTGTACCAATGTTTATATAATTAAATAGATAAAATTTTATTTCTGAAACATGCTTCCTCTAAGCCAATGATGTCAGTGACTCGGTGCTTTTCATTACTGCTTCCCCTGAAAACTTGCTTACATTTGGTACTGGAATGTAACTAATGTCGAGATCTAACAACGTGTTTGATTACAATGAGGACAATTCAATTGATTTCGCCTTATTTGAAGATTGGTTTAGATAGTATCGGCATGTTTTATAATTGTCATCCCAACGACTTATACATCAAATATTTTTTGCTGACAGCGATACGGGATGGATTAATCAAAGAGGTAACCAGTTTATGATACTGCGCTGTAATACTGAAGATAGACATTTGCAACTAGCAGCTGCTCGTCCATCACCACCACACTCCGTGAATATGGTACTAACGACCATGATATATTAGTGGCGTGAGACGTTATGAAATATAACTAAGAATACAAAGCATTGTTGAGCTAAACCCAAATATCTTAGTGTAACTAATAATGTAGAAAGTTTACTGTGCCACTCGAAACGCGATGAAAAAAACCCACACATACATGGCCTTTCAGAAAGGAGTTCTACTTTTATCTTTCATGTAATAATGAGTGTATTCTTAAAATTAATAAGACGAGGGTGAAGATCTGAAGTTTAAACTGAATAAACAAATTATAATACATAATTTGTAGCAGTCTAACCGTTAGATCTATGTTCTACAATTTAGATTAGGAATGAGGACTACTTTTCAAGTTTTATTTAACAGTTAAATCACATTCAGTTGTAAATATTAATCCCATTACGAATATAATATTAAAGATAGAAATATATATATATATATATATATATATATATATATATATATATATATATATATATATATATATATATATATATATGCAATATGAAATAAAGTGTAGAATAATTTTACCATCAATGAAACCACTCAAATCTCGTCCATTACGATAAACCCATCCGTAGATATCTTCAAATTTGATTACAGATCCATTTGGTAAATTATTGATAATAGCTTGTGTCAATTCAAACAATTTACCATATTCATGACATTTAGCATGAATAAATATATCTCCACCTATGAAATTTATTAAAACAATAATAATCTGTAATCAACTTATTAAGCTAATAACTAATTATGTGTTTGATGCTATATAAACTACCGTTCAATTTCGTTAGCTAGTTACTAGTTGTAAGATACGTGAAACTGTTATATGCATACTGAAACCGTTCATTAAGCTTCATCTTATCAAGTTAATTATTACATAAGTCAGTTTTTTTTAATACATCGGTTTTAATTGCCATAAGACATTAGCATATAGATACAATTCTCAATTCAAATCCCATAGTGGTAGAGGTAGTAAAAGTATAAGTAGTGATCCAAAAGATTAAGGATTGAAGATGTTATTCAAGGAGTATAATCCAATGACATGAAGAGTTCGCAAGATTAGAATTTGAAGGAACACAAAGAGTGGATGCACCTGATTCATTAAAAACGATTTTTAATCATGTCATTCAAGGTCTCTAACCATCAGTTGCTATCGTCTCACAGATCCCAACCAGGTAGTCTACATCTACCAACATGACTCAGTCCACTTGTCAGTGACTTCATGGACTTGTGCCATGTTTTGGTCTGGCCGCCCCTAGCTTTCTTCCAACCTACTCCTATACCACTGAACATTGCACGTTGAGGCAGTCGGTCGTTGGGCATACGTAACACGTGTCCAAGCCATCTCAACTGATGAAGTTTGACTACGTCATCAATTGATTTGCCATCCTTACCTAGTACCTGTTTCCTAACAACTGCATTACTTACTCGATGGTCCCACGATATACGAGCAATATTTCGAAGACACCTATGATCAAATACTAGTAACCTACGAATATCTTCTACTCTTACCGGCCATGTTTCACTTCCATAAAGCAGGACGGAACGAAGTGCTGAGTAGTAAACATGTCGTTTGGTTGGTAGACGGATATCTCGCCTACGCTATAAATGATACAAGTTGGCAAGAGCTAGTCGAGTCTTCTGTATCCGTTCTGAGATTTCGTCACACACCGGACCGCAATGGCTGATGTAATAGGATGACTGCTTAATAATACTTTTAATCAATCCTAAAATTACAAAGTTCTAAAATTGCATATAAATACCACTAGATGAAAATGATTTCCTGAAGTAAGCAGAGAATCATACTCGGAAATAACTCCACGAACATGATCAACCATTCGTTTGTTAGGTTATAAATTATTGCTTACAATAAAAAAGCAAGTAACAAACCGACAACTGAAGCTGAATTTACCTGTTTTAGGTAATTTACCAAGATTTCCTGACCGTTCACGGTATTCGTAATTATTAATTCCTCTAGACTGAAAATTAGGGCTAATTTTTTGTAGAAATTCAAGTCCAAAGCCAACACCGTATAGAATCTCATCTTCTTCACTTCGTGAGTCAGGTGGACAAATCGCATCAACATATTTCTAGAATTAATAAATAAATGTATGGATACTATACTTAAAGTGTAAAAACAACTTAACTATAGGTACATGTCATTGATTCAAACATAATTAACGCAGAACCTGTTACGAACATGCGTCGGCCCAAGTTTATACGCCATATCAGCACGAAGAGAGTGACTTAACAAGATGAATGAGAAAGAAATTAAAATAATCTGTTTGTAAGGATAACAAAAGAGGCTGAACATAAAGAATATGATACGAAAAGATATGACGAAGAAGCTTATATAAAGTAATATGATTGGAGTTCTAGTGTACGGAGCTGAAATCTGGAGAAATACCACAAACATCATCAAAAAGGTACAAGTATTTATAAACAATTGTCTACGCAAGATGCCTGTTGGCCGAAAATAATCAGCAACACACTACTGTGAGAGAGGATAAACCGGCTTCCAGCTGAAGAGTAAATTAGGAAAAGACGCCCCAAGTGGATAGGACAAACACTGAAAAAATCACCAAACTGCATCACGAGACAAGCTCAAATGTGAAATTCTGGATGGAAACGGAAGAGGAAGTTCGAAGAACGCACTACTTTTGAAATTGGAAGCAGACATGAGGAAGATAAATAGCAACCGGGAAGGACTGTCGAGAATAGAATTAGATGGAGAATACTGAAGGTTGGCCTATGTTTCTGCATTGGGGTAACAGGAGGAAGTAAGATCATACAATGTTCAGTCTACAGGTTTCAATCTTTACTAGCAATATAAAAGTCGAAAGATTTTCCATATGAATGTTATTCATTAAGTTTTATATCAGTAGCTTATTTAAGCAACTGTAGTAGTCTAAACCTAAAGGATGTTTGAAGTTTTACTTGATATCGAGAACACTTTAGATAGTTCACGACATATTTAAAGAATGTTCGCAAACCGTTCACAATCAATTCAATAAAAGTATTTACTTAAGTATACAATAGAAGTAAAGGCTCAAAAACTAGGCAAGTAAATCAATTGTCGAAGAAAGCTATCAAGATCAAACTAGAGAAGTGCTTTCAAGCAATTGCAAGATTGTGAATGTACCAAAATTTACTGCCTTTTACATCACAGTAGACTTTATACAACTATAATTAAATAACATTCAGTAAATTACGGATAACAGCAATCAAATTAACGAACAAAAAGTTACGAAAATAAGAATTTGCCTACAATTACGTCGAAGCAATTTTTCAGGCAAATTACAAATTTGGAAGCGAAAACGTTTTCAGGAATATCTAATGAGAAATATATCATACAGACTATTTGGTTCTAACACGAAATTTCTTGTCCATCAAATAACAATCTCAAAAATAACAGAAAAATCACCTCAAATGTAAAGCATTATTGACATTTTCAGCTGTAGAACGTGATATTGTAATCGTTTGTTAAAATACATCATGAACAAGTGTTTCTACAATTGACGACCACGTCTTTATAAAGATGTAACAAGATGCAAACAAAAACACTTATTCAGATTATTCAAAATACCAATTAGGTGTTCTCTATTGCTGATAATAATAATCCGTTATTAATTTATCAATTTTAAACTTCGTTGAACAGAACTACAGCGACTATCATCACTTTTATTATTAGTGAAAAGCACAAAAATAATATTATTATTTCCCGAGATATAGTCAGTAAAATTTAAGTTGGATGGAAACATTATAATTTCCAATCAATATGTCTAAACTCAAAGATCTTACTGACCATACAACTTACCAATATCCCTATCCTACTTACGATAAGATTACATATTAAACAGAAACAACATTCCAGTAGCTAAATTTAGATACGAAAAGTTTGGAAGATGGTATCGTCCAGAGAAAACTTAATATGAATAAGAGGGCAACACATTTCACAAATGTTAGCTCATTAGGAATATGGTGGAAAAAGCACAACTCTTTCCATAGAGAAAAGGATGTGTTTACGAGTTTGTGTTACAAAACCACAGACCCAATGAGGATGTTACCTTCATCTATTATTCCGATAGCTAGGAAACGATTAATGCATCGAAAGAGTCACTAACACTTTTTCATAAATCCTTATCTGGGTTAATTGTTAAGGCATTTTTCCAAAGTCTATATATGAAATTATAAGATCAGATATTTTCCTCTAACATAACCACAAACATTGAGTCGTATAAATGGACAATGTTATATATAATACTTAAGCATCTGTCAACATAGATTGAAGTTTGACGAGATCACAGATTTACAATCAACATTTTATCACCTAAGATAGAAGAAAAACAGGAATACATACATTAGAAGCTACTGAACAACGTATTTTATTAGCCTCTAGTTTGTAGAGCTTTGAAGCTTAGTGGAAAAAATAGATGTTTTTGTTAATGAGACATATTTATATGAATAAGTATGTTATGTGTCTGCGAATGTGTCATGATCCGTTAAAAACACTAAAAAATTCAACGAATCATATCCGATTACCTACAAACTTCATGAGTGTATATATCACTCACATTACATATAAACGTCAGAAAAATGTGGAGAACATTGCAATACCTTGATTTGTCCAACAGACTTCAAACATTCTTGCGGTGATGCCTGGGGATCCAAGTGAATGGTCAGGTATAGAGCATGTGACTTAGTCTCACTAACAACCTATGTAACGAAATATTGACGAAATAATAAATTTACAGATCCTTGAGGAGCAAATCTAGTAGCGCACGCAGCATGAACAAGTAGTCTTTTACTTAAAAGTTCTTTCTTTGAATAAACAGCATACGGAAGAAGGAAAGTCCCACCTACAAGTAAACACTCAGTAATCGGTGTTTTTCTTGTTACACTGCGAATTCCTGAAACAGTAAGACGTGAAATTGGGGAATCACTTGCCTTTAACGAGAAACGACAAAAACTTCATGTCCTTGAGATTGTAAATGACTAGAAAGAATTTCAATCTTATTTGAGTAAGTAAAACACTTTCGCTAATTGATAACTTGCCTTAGGCCAGTGAAAGTTTGAATCTTTTCTAAAATGAAGTTCACACAGTAGTTTTTATAATGAAATTACCGTCGACGCTATAAAAAGGGTTCAGCTCAGTTGTATAAATCCACCTCCGTTTGTTGTTTCGCTTTGGCTAGGTACAACCGTATCCACATTAAAGTGTAGCAGTAAAGTATGATACAATGTGGAATCGTAAGAACTGGTGACTTAACTAATTATAATAACAGAGGATGCCAAAGTTATATATATATGAGTTGATTAATAGGAAGACAACCCTTATATATGTATCGAGCTTGTATGAACCATTTGGTTTCTCTGCAACACGCTTCTTGTTGTTTATTTATGACCTCAGATTTTTTATAATCCTCAGAGAGTGCTGGTCTAGCCAATAAACTGCACTAATTCAGATAGTTATCGGTGGATTTGTATATCTTTTAACTTCAGAAAGCCTTCTATGAATGCGTCAAGTTTTCTCCAAAAGGACTCCTGGGAAGTCTCATGGACGAACTCATCCAGCAGCGAATTCCAGCATTTGACTACTCTTAAGAAGTAGAAGTTTAGTCTGCCATCCGTTCTGCTGTGCTTTGTCTACAGGTTCTGGGCGTTACCCTTAAGTTTTATGTTGGAACCTAGCTTAAGTAAGTGTTTAAGAGGATTCCAAAATAAATTTGGATGCTGTAAGACATTAGGTCACCTCTAGTACTCCTGCACCCTAATGGGTAAAGGGTCAGTGATTGAAGGTGCTCTTTATATCGCTTGAATTCGAGTCCTCGAACTGATTTCGTGACTCACCATTAGATACGTTCCAGAGTATTTTTATCCTTTTAGATTAAGCTTTGAAACACTATGATTCAGTACTCTAAATGGGGATAAGACTGTTGAAGATTATTTGGAACGTTTTTCCGTCAAACTGGCCAAAAGTGAGCTCCAATGTTACCAGTGCAAGATTTTCTCGAAAGGCATTTCCGTCGAAATCGGAGTAAGACTTCAAATCGTAGGGTTCTAACATTGCTATATCTTTTGCAAATTGGGGCACTTCTTGAGAAAGGTTGTCTAAGTTGTAGCTGTAGTCTGACTTGCTCATCTGGAACTTGTGATGTCAAAACATTTCCAACTCTTATACACTCCATTTACCTGGGTTCGATGTGTCCTGTTCTCTAAATAGTTTTGAAACCAAGATATAGGTGTTTCTGTTAGAATGTGCAGAAAAATATACCAATAATTATCATGTTAAGTCTAATGTTATTCTTGGATGTTAAATGAACATTCACTATTGGTCGATATTTGTTCACTTGTAAAATATTGCACAAGATGTTGTTTTCTGTTTTATGGTACGATGTAGTTTGTTTGGTTGGCATATAAACAGAGTATGTCTGAAATACAGTGATTCATAACTCAGAGGCTGAGACTTGTGTTCTGTACTCAACTGGCTGGGCTAGACAGCGAAGCGGGACCAATCAGAACCCTACGTCGTTCGTACGTGTTCTTACGTGTCATTATTCCGAATGATAAGTCGCTGCACCATAATCCGCATTTACCCGTTACAACAGTTTCAGTAAAATCAGTCTTCAGTTTTCGTTATGAGAAGTATAAACGGTACTGCATCAATGGGATTGGCGAAGTGGATTAATATTAATTACCGACCAACAAGCATTGATGGTGAGAACGATGACTTCAATCCACCCATGAATGTGGGACAGGATATTTTGTTTGTTTCGCGCACATTATGATTTAGGATAAGGCAACCTTCATTAAAACTGCGGATATTGTCCCACGCTCAGTATCTAGACTCATGTTCTCAATGTTATGTTGGATTCGCTATTCTGCTAAGATGATATACAACATCGTAACCCAGACTCTCAAATTATCATCTAGTGACTGGCATCAGATGAAAGGAAAAGAAAAGAAAAAACCAAACAATAAGTGACATAGTTATCAGCTTTCCTTAACACTTTACTCTCGTGAAGCATTTCCAATTATGAAAGTCTTTTTATTCTAAGTTCGACTCTCCTTCAAATATTTTAACCCATTTCACTTTGTTACATATCACAGTTCACTGTCATTTATCACTGTATTCTCTTATCTAAAGACATAGCCACGTTTCACTCTAGCAACAAATTTTAGTATGAAATTTACCTACCAATTTATCATATCTTAATCTGTTCCACTACAAACTTTTATTCACCGTTCAGAATTCATATCCAAATGCCCTGCTGCTCCTTTTTTCTCTATTTTCAACAACACCCTCAGTGAACAGCAATAAAGCTTCATACGCCTTAAAAAAGCAAATTCAAGGCTCATACATTACATTGATCAACACCCAGTGATCAACCAATTATGAGACTGATCAGTGGCAGTCCTGAACATCAACGAAGCCTGAAAATAAACAGTCAGTGGCTGCATAATTGAAAAACTTTATTGTTATACAACAGATGTATTGTATTTCATATCTTCAACCTTGAGCAATGACTAATAGCTAAATAACAAAATAATACAAATAATTCAACTAACCATATCGTTTTTTAACGTCACGCTGTAAACTCGAAAGACGTCGTGGATGACTATAAATAAATATCAACTAATATAGAATATTTCTCCCAAATTAGTAAACAATATAATAATGAAGGAACTTATTTTGATGATATTTTGTTAATATTTGATTAATCATAGTCGAAAAAGAATACAACTCTTGTCATACGAGTACGAGTTTTTCGAGTCTCCCCATAAAGCCTGTCGAATGTGATGCTCTCTTTTCATGGTGTTATCTTCTGCGATGTGGCTAAGTGGGTAACAATCACGTCTCTTTGGAAAATTCCACTCGTGACTACGTTGTTGTGCAGAAGCGGACATCCCCATCTAGCAGCTGATTACTCGTCAGTAAGTGATCTAAGTGTAAAGTTTCTCGATCCCAATCCCATCTCGTGGCACAATCTATCTGTCCAGTCAGTCCTGAACCCTTGTTGATTGTGACAAGCCACTTATAGAACTATACTGTAGAGGTTGCATCTTGATTGCTGAGATTGAAGGATGGGGCATTTTAGGCTGCATTTAGTAGAGTTAAGTATAACTCCAGGCCCGTCCGTTTCAGGATTTTAGCATCGCCTGTATTATCTTAACGTTTTACTTGTTAGGGCGCGTCAAAGACCAGAATATTCTTTCAATCAAGCATTTTGTGCCGTTTGCACTAAAGCAAAATCAACATGATCCTGTCAACTTGGTTTAATTCGGCAATGTGTTGTGTAGAAACTTTGATATGATTGTTAATGTATGTTACCACACTACTCGTATTGTGTCTCGTATAGTATTAGAGAAATGAAATGTCTTGATATTTCACTTATTCGTCCGTGACGCGGAGTGATAACTATGATTCAATTAGGACTGCGACTTTCAGATCTAACCCAAGGCCCTTGTTCTTGATACTTTTCTGTTCACCTCATGGTCCCCTTACGTCACGACATAGGCTCTCGACGGTTTGCCTCATTCCGTGACCCTCCTCCATAGCAGCATCAGCCTCCTGGGTTTACAAATACATTGTTGTTTATAGAGTTCTGACCGAATGCGTGAGGAATGGCTGAAGTAGGCCTTTTGCCCACAAAGTATGTCCCGTTAGAGGGACTGCAGTCGAAGTGTTTCGTTTTGTGAGTTGCTAATCAACGCTGAACAACACCATAAAGTACTTTATTGAGCTCATTTGTTGTTGCCTTGCCGATTCAGGTCGTCCCTAACAACATTTGATGTGAATAAAGAAGCCATCACTTGATGTTTATCGCACCTGAAGGGCCTCAATTAAATCCTCTCGCTTTCTGAAGTTAACAGTTATGAAACGAGAAGACTAAATGGTCGCGAGATGTGACGAACAAGATAGTCCGAACCTGCTCAATATTACGATGATGTGAGATCCTAGGTCATGTGTAAACCGAAACCACTATCGCCTACCATGTCACTATTCTCCATCATCACCATCACATACTAACTCGGGCACTTCGTAAACCACTATGCTGGTTTTTCTTAGGTGTTTGTTGACCTTATAACAATATCTCTTGTGCCAAAGGTTTAACGTGTCGGATTCGAGTTTGAGAGGATTGTCTCACCGAAGTTATCCAGGGTATCTGTGGTACGTTTTGCGTAACGTGTGTTGAATCTATACTTACTCTTACTGGACGGGATTATTCTTTCTCTGCTTTTTACTAAGCTACTATCAGACATTAAAACGTTGAATAAAATCAAGCAGTTTCAAGTATTTGTCCCCTATTTCTAGAACTTCAGGGGTCATGCCTTTTTCAACTCACCTCCCGATGTTCACCCAACGTTCTACAGTATCAACTTTTATTGTGGTATTAGCAATAGATGGTAATTTCACTAGTGTATGATTTCGTGTTGTTGCTCTCATAGTCGTGTGTTTGGTCGAGTCTGCGTGGGGTTTTAAATAATTACCTCCAGTGGGGTCTTAAGCTTCGCTTTTATTAGTTCCCTTGACCTGTTCGCTGTAAGCAAAAGTACAGCAACGATGAACAGGGGTGATCCGACACAGACTCGTACGATATCATGACAGTGAGGTACTACAGAGGCAGTGAACTTGTCCAATGCAGAAATCACATTTGGAGGTCAATTTCAAGAAACTAGGACCAGGGCAGCGATTAATTTGGGAATGACAGGTTGAATTGTCGGACACTACTTCCTACAAGACGCATTTGCGAAACATAAACCAATGAGCTGGCAAATATCTGGAGTTTCAAACTCGTAAGATGCATAGCACTGACTGTGCGGTGGACTAGACGATATATAAACGCAAAATGCATCAACAAAGTTAATAAAGATCAATAGAAATGTTAATATATATAAGTTAATTATTACAAATACAATAGAAATTTGGGACTTTACTTAAGTTCACCTAAATGATGTGTGTTCGGCTTTGGTTTGGTACTAAGAAACAACAATTATAAATACTTGGTAATTCCAATCTGGTTGACGAACTCCCCAGCGATATAATCCAACGTAGGATGTGATATATCCCTATTACAGTCTATAAATGTAGATAGTATTTGATTTAGACTTCAGTTAACTCAATCACAAACGAAGATAGAACGAGGAATGTGTGAGTAGTAGTGTATTTGTTAGACAGCAAGAGTATTTCACGCTATGTGGTTGCACAACGGAAAAGTGTGTTCAAGGTCATTTACTAAAACAACAGTCACAGTCATTTAAAGTCAAATATACATACAGTGGAAGGTTGACAAAATAAATACAAATAATAATAAAAACTATTTACAAAATAAGCTTGTCAGTCATATCTCCACATAGCTCCCTCCAGAGTGTTCGGAGGTAACACTGGTTATGATAACAATAAATGTAAGGATATGCTATATACATGCATACAAAAATAATATTTACAGTTATAACCAACAAAAATGCAGAGATGAGTATGACGTATACGTCAGTAAGATGCAGATTGTTATCGTTTGAGAATAGCAATGATGTTACTTACTTACTTACGCCTGTTACATCTCGTGAAGGAGCATAGGCCGCTCACCAGCATTCTCCATCCAACCCTGTCCTGGGCAATCCTTTCTAGCTCCGTCCAGTTGTAATTCATCGTTTTCATATCTGCTTCTATTATCCGACGCAATGTGTTCTTTGGCCTTCCTTTTTTTTCGCTTCCCTTCAGGATTCCAAGTTAAAGCTTACCTCGTGATGCAGTTTGACGATTTGCGTAATGTAAGTCCTATCCATTTCCATCGTCTTTTCCTAATTTCTTCTTCAGCTGGAAGTTGGTTTGTTCTCTCCCACAGAAGGCTATTGCTGATGGTATCCGGCCAATGGATGTTGAGTATCTTGCGAAGATAGCTATTTATAAATACTTGTACCTTCTTGATGGTGGTTGTTGTAGTTCTCCAAGTTTCAGCTCCATACAGTAGAACTGTCTTGACGTTTGTATTGAAGATTCTCACTTTGATATTGGTTGGAAGTTGTTTTGAGTTCCATATGTTTTTCAATAGTAGGAATGCTGTCCTTGTTTTGCCAATCCTTGCCTTTACGTCTGCATCTGAACCTCCTTGTTCATCGATGATGCTTCCTAGGTATGTGAAGGACTCTACATTTTCCAGAGTTTCGCCATCAAGAGTGATTGGATTGTTGTTTTCCGCTTTGAATTTGAGGACTTTGGTTTTCCCTTTGTGTATGCTGAGGCCTACTGATGCAGAGACTGCTGCTACACTGGCTGCCTTCATCTGCATCTGTTCGTGTGTACGTGATAAGAGGGCTAGGTCATCTGCGAAGTCCAAATCGTCTAATTGATTCTGAGCTGTCCATTGTATTTCGTGTTTTCATTCAGATGTCGAGGTCTTCATAATCCAGTCGACCACCAGAAGAAAGAGGAAGGGAGAGAGTAAACAGCCTTGTCTGAATCCGGTCCTTACTTGGAATGCATCTGTCAGCTGTCCTCCATGCACGACTTTACACTATAGTCCGTCGTATGAGTTCCGGATAATGTTGACAATCTTCTCAGGAACTCCGTAGTGTCGAAGAAGCTTCCATAATGTCCTCCTATCTACACTGTCGAATGCTTTTTCATAATCAATGAAGTTGATGTATAGTGATGAGTTCCACTCAACTGATTGTTCGACGATGATCCGTAGTGTTGCAATTTGGTCTGTGCATGATCGATCCTTACGGAATCCAGCTTGTTGATCTCGAAGTTGGGCGTCTACTGCATCTTTCATCCGGTTCAGCAACACTCTGTTGAAGACCTTCCCTGGTATTGACAGCAGTGTAATGCCCCTATAGTTTTCACATTTGCTCAGATCTCCTTTCTTTGGAATCTTGACGAGGTGCCCTTCTTTCCAGTCCATCGGCACTTGTTCCTCTTCCCAAATCTTTTTGAATAGAAGGTAAAGCATGTTTGTAGTTGCTTCGATGTCTGACTTCAGTGCTTCAGCTGGTATGTTGTCCGGACTCGCTGCTTTCCCGTTCTTGATTTGTCTGACGGCCATTCTGATTTCTTCCTTCGTTGGTGGGTTGACGTCTATGGAAAGATCTGTGTGTGCCGCTTCGACGTCCGGTGGATTCGTTGGAGCCGGCCTATTCAGGAGTTCTTCGAAGTATTCTACCCATCTGTTCCGCTGTTGTTGAATTTCGGTGATTGGCTTGCCTTCTTTGTCTTTGACCGGTCTCTCTGGTTTACTGTATTTCCCCGATAGTTTCTTCGTTGTATCGTAAAGCTGTTTCATATTTCCTTCTCTAGCAGCTTTTTCTGCTGTCGTTGCTAGTTCTTATATGTATTTCTTCTTGTCGACTCTAATAATCCTCTTCACTTGTTTATTTGCTTCTATGTATTCAGCTTGTGCTTGAACTTTCTCTGCTCGTGTTCGGCTGTTGTTAATTGCTGCTTTCTTGTTCTTCCTTTCTTTGATCTTGTCCAGTGTTTCTGTAGAGATCCATTCCTTATGATGGTATTTCTTTAGACCCAGAACCTCTTGACACGTTGAAGTTAATGCTTCCTTGATGCCTTTCCAGTTGTCCTCCATACTAGTTTCTTCTTCTTTCAGTAGATTTTGTAAGGCTTGGAACCTGTTGTTGAGAGCTATCTTGAATTCATTGAGTTTGTCAGTATCTCGAAGGAAGGCTGTATTGAACCTTTGTAGTGCTGTTTGTCCACTTGTCCAGTTCTTTTTTAGCTTCAGTTTTAAATTGGCCACAACTAGATGGTGATCTGAAGCTACGTCAGCGCCTCTCCTGATTCTCACATCTTCCATTGTCCTTCTGAATTTTTTGTTGATGCAAATATGATCTATTTGGTTCTCTGTAGTGTGGTCCGGTGAGATCCATGTAGCCTTGTGTATACGCTTGTGTGGAAATATTGTGCCTCCTATGACCAATTTGTTGAATGCACATAGATTTGCAAATCTTTCTCCATTTTCGTTTCTTTCTCCCAGTCCATGTCGTCCCATAATATCTTCATATCCAGTGTTGTCTATTCCGACTTCGGCATTTAGATCTCCCATCAGAATAGTTAGGTCCTTTCTTGGGCATTTCTCAATGACTGACTGCAGCCGCTCGTAGAACTGATCTTTAATGTCGTCGTTGCTATCATTTGTGGGTGCATAACATTGGATAATATTCATTAAGATCCCCTCCTTCTTTGTCTTGAATGATTCTTTGATGATTCTGGATCCGTGAGATTCCCATCCTACAAGTGCATTTCGTGCTACTTTGGACAACATAAGAGCGACTCCCTGAGTGTGTGGAGCATTGTCCTCTTCGTGACCGGAGTATAGCAGCATCTCTCCCGGAGCTAGTCTTTTCTTTCCAGCTTAAGTCCAGTGGGTTTCGCTGATTCCCAGTACTGCTAAGTTGTATCTCCTTATTTCCATTGCTATTTGACTGGTCTTCCCGGTTTACCACATTGTTCGAAAGTTCCATGTACCTATAAAAATTTTTGCTCTGGTTGTTAGAAGGGGCATCGGCCTCGTGGCTTCCGAAGGAACTCGGCTTTCACCATGAAGCGTCACAATTCTTCTAAATGAAGACCTTCTAATTCCCAGAGCAGAGTTTAAATGGTTTGGATTATTTTTTCTGGTAAGCGTTTTTTTAGCGAGTTAGTTTTCTACGGGATGGGGACGCTAACCCCATGCCCAACCCTCCTCATTTACCCGGGCTTGGGACCGGCATTAACCCTATAAGAGCTACAGGCGGAGTTAGCAATGATGTACCATAGCATAACGAACACAAAAAAATGAAAATACTGTCAATTAATGTCTTGTTTGGCTAACAATGATAATAATGTGCAAAACTGCTAATCACCCACAAAAAAAATTGATCTGTTTATTTTTGTGTACAATGAATACGTAATTACTCGTTTATTATTGTAACAAAAAAATGTGACAAAAGAATAATTGTGGAAAAATGTGATTAATTATGTACACTGTTAAAAATTTTTTAATGGGATTGATAGTGTAGGTCCTCGATAATTGTTTGCTCTGCTCGTTTTAGTTTGTTTTTTTGTTTTTTTTATACGGCAAAATGTACGTAACGCTTTGGTTTTTTTATAAGTCTCCCAGAATGTGTTAAACAAGAGGGTGTACTGCTAAGTTCTTCCTCTTCTTCTTGTTTCTTAGCAATTGTTGGTAGTGATTGTTTGTTCTCAGTATTGTCTTCTGTGTCTTGAGGGACTTCGTAGAAAGCTGGTTTTATTCGGTCTATAGAAATCGTCTCATTGTTCTCATTTTTGTTGATGATGAAATATTTGTGAGTGCGTCTTATTACTTTATAAGGGCCTTCATATGGTGGTGTCAGTGGCTTTTTTACCGCGTCTACTCGAACAAAAACAAATTTGCACGTTTATAAACGTTTATCGAGATGGACTCGGTTGTTGTGTTCTCTAGGTGGTATTGCTCTAATGTTCTGCATCATTTGTAGTAATCTGCTTACAAAACGAGAAGGGTCTACTGGCGTTGTGTGTTCATTCTTGACCAGTTGTCCTGGTAAGCTTAATGTCATTCCATAGACTAGTTCAGCGGCCGTGCATCCGATGTCTTCCTTTACTGACGAGCGAATCCCAAGGAGAACGAGCGGTAAAGCATCGCTCCATTTAAAAGAGTCCGGTTGTGCCATCAGAGAGATTTTTAGTTGGCGATGGAATCTTTCAACAATGCCATTAGCTGCCGAATGATAAGCTGTCGTTTTAAAATCCATTTTGAATGCTTTGTGTGTTTGCGAAAATCTCTCCATGTATATACTTGCACCTTGTTCCTATTGATCCTCTTAGTTGCACGTTGTTAACTTTTTGACTACATTTGAATTGTTAATATTTGTATTTTATTATAGTTTTTACTACACTTTCACTAATTCCCCGTGTTTATTCACGGACTGCGCTTATGTTGTTTTACTTTATACTAAGTCTTGGCGGCAGCCATATTGGTTTGTTCCTGCTTTTGATCGCTTGACCTGTGTTGACTAGAATTGTGCATTTTGGTTGTGAATTGAGGCACTATTCCAGAATTGAAAACACACTGTTATAGAGCCACCAATTATTATCTTTTGAACGAATCTGTACGTGATCTATCCAGGCAGGAAAGAATCACATTTATTTGTGGTGATTGGTAATTTTCTTGCATCCTTTATCAACTTTCTTATTTATTGTAATTTAGATTTGATCAATTGAACAATTATTGGTTGGATAGCTGAGTGGTTATATTTGTTCAGGTAATAATGTACACTTAAATTTATGACGAATTATAGAACCGCTATCTTACCCAATTACTTTGTTTTGGTTTCAAACGGGCGAGGGCGCGTATCTAACTCATCCAGACAGCTGTCCATCAGTCCAACCGTAGTTTGGATCTTACAGTGGTTTTGACATGATTTACTTAAAGAAGCTTCGGGAACTCGTGAAATAGGACGGATTGGAATTGGAGACCGCGATCTGTTGTGATTGTTGATGGTACGCAATAGTTGGATATCCAGCGGTCGAGGAAAACTGAAGCCACTGTCTCTGCCGCTGTGTCTTTAATGGGTCATGCTATGGCCCATCTCGTGAACCATTCTATTGCTATGAGGATATGTGTGACAGAGTTTGATGGTGGCAGAGGCCCAACTAAATTTAAATGCACGTGCTGGAAGCATTTGTCAGGAATAGGGAACTTCCCAATTGGACTGGAGGTGTGTTTCTGCGTCTTACTGCGTTGGCACTGGAGACAGCTACGTGTCCAACGTTTAACATCCAAGTTGATTTTCGGCCACACAAAACGTTCGGTAATGTTGTTGTTGTTGCTCTGATGCGTGGATGTGAAAGACTGTGCAAGTGCTGAAATATTTTTCGTCGGCAGGCGTGTGGGACAAACGGACGATTGTTGCCTGTTGAGGTGTCGCACATAATGAATGCATCTGAAAGAGGAATTGGTACAGGTTTTAGATTGAAACTAGATTTTTCTTTGCTGACTTTCACTTCCGCATCGTCTACTTGAAGTTTAGCCAAGGTTTCAAGGCTGATGTCATGATTGAGTACCATCGTATTGATATCCCTCCTAGATAGTGCATCAGCGACACTGTTTGTGTGACCTATGATAAACCTGATGTCTGTAGTAAATTGGGAAATATATAATCAAGTTGTCTTGCTTCTCGTGGGGAGTGTTTGTCATACGATGTGCTAAAAGATTGTCAAAGGGGTTTATGATCTGTCATAATGATTAAATCACTACCCTGTAGCAAAAATTTGAAATATTTCACTGCTAAATACATAGCTAGAAGTTCGCGTTCAAAAGTACTATAACGTTCTTGTGCTGGAAATAATCTCTTGGAGAAAAACGCGATGGGGGTAATCGTGTTGTTAACCCGTTGTTTTAATATTGCCCCGACGGCTGTTCGTGAAGCATCCGTGCATAGTATCAACAGTGTTGCGTGGTCAGTATTTAGGTGTTGGAGCATGGTAGCATTGGCAATCAGGGATTAAGCTTTTTCAAATGCTACTTTGGCATCAGTAGGTAACTTGAATATTTGGTTCTTTTCTTTCTTGGTACCTGATTTATCGTTTTTCAGTAAATCTGTCAACGGCTATAGTACATCGGCGCAATTTGGTAGAAATCGTCGATAAAAATTGCAAGTTGCTTAGATGCTTATGTTCAGTTTGGTTTTTTGTGCCCAGAAATAGACAAATAATCGTTCTTGTTGAAATCTTGATGCTAACATCATTTTCTGTTCGAATTATTCGTGTTGGTATGCTGTCCGTATGGGTAGACTTCCAGTTGCATCTGGATTAGTAGGCTAACTGAAAGAACAAGCATAGACGCGGAGTGAATTCAAACTAGTGGTCCAGTTAGTTAGTTAAGTTTAATGCGGTTTATTAATTTGAGGGGTTTCCGCAACCTTATTATCGTTTGGCCTCGACAGGACTTGTTAAAACAACTAATACATGCGGATCGTTATAAAAATTCATATACTACGTCAAAATACTGGTAATTATGGGAATTTAGGACAGATAGTCAGCAGTAACTCGTAAAAGACATGAGTGGATTCGAGAAAGACGTGCTCTAACCAATAAATGTTGTAATTTATAGATCATGCCTGTAAAAACGGTGTGTACCTGCACATGCAGAAATATATTATTATTATTATTAAACTCAAATGCGTTGACGTGTAATATACCAAATAAAGGATGCCGATTAACTGCGACAACTAGCTTTGAGGCGGAAAAAATTGACCGGTTGTGAGCAGCGTCAATATGCAAAGCGCCACACAAATGGCGATATTATAACACATCCAAACTGTAATAGCTGCAGCAAGCTCACTAAACCAGAGGCAGATGGATACACTATCCATTATGTTTTACAGAGGTCATGATGCTGAAAATAACCTACATCAAAAAACACTAAAAGATATGTCATCTGTCATTCGAAATAACTTTTGTTAGATTATGATGGATCAGAACAATATCGTTTCGTAGGATGCTAAGGGAGTGTGCAAAGAAGCGCGCGTGAGGTAGTTTGGAAGACGGAAGAATAATGATGAAGATGATACAGGTATTCAGTGGGTGTAATTACCAAGGTTTGATTTGATAATTTCGAATAAATTGAGCATTGGGTTCATTGTTATAAATAAAAATAATATATTTGTAATATCCCAATGAGTAGAAAATTGGATTTTCTGACGTTTCGTGACTTAGTGTAAGTCACTTCTTCAGAGAATAAATAACCAAATTAAAATTAATCCAAGTTTAAATAGTACAACGGAACAATGCAAGAATAATATTGGATCAATCAAAAACAAGTCTGAACAAGTTGATGTCATGTCATTTCTATCAAGGTGATTCATAAGTGATATGTATGTAAATTTGTGTGTATGTATATGTGTATTGTTTAAGAATGAAAACTTGTGTGACCTTTATGGTAAGAAAGGATATGATAGTGTGAAATTGTAAATACGATCAGACTGAGTGGCTCGGATAGATGGTCCAAGTAGGATGTATAGTAAGACCTTCCTTTCTATTGAGAGAAGTAGGATTAAGCATTATATGGAACGCCTCAGCTACCCTCCTTTTTTTGTAGTTAGAAAAGCCTTTTTGCAATATTTTGATATTTTTAAAATCGATTTGGTGGTTATTGAAAATGGCATGAACTGCTATTGCCGATTTAATTGGAAGTTGGTTCAATTCTACAGGATTGTTAGGAGGTTTCTTTGTGTACCTAATATATTCTTTGTCTCTAGTTAAGATTTCGCGGGACGACTCTCCAATATAATAGGCATCACAATCGATACAACCTAATTTGTAGACGCAGTTCTGTGTGGACATGAAAGGGATTTTGTCTTTCAGGCGAACTAAAGTATTACGTAGTGTGTCCGATGTTTTGTAATACACTTTGATTTTGTGATGTTTTAAGATTCTTTGGATTTCTTCTGTTGTGCCATGACGGTATGGTAGAACTACAGTACCAATCCACGGCATTTCATTCGAATCATTATTAGACTGTAATAAACTGTTTTGTTTTAATATGCTTCTAATAATCTTCATAGGAAAATTATTAAATTGTAAGATGCTAACTATATTCATTTGTTCTTTTTGTTTGTTTTCCTCTGATGTGATGATCTTGTTAGCTCTTCTAAAAAGATTTAAGGCTAGTGAGATCTTTGCACTGAAAGGATGTGCTGAATGGAAGTCAATATAACGATTTGAATGTGTCGGTTTTCGGTAAATGGAAAGGTTTAGACTTCCAGTTGGATTTCTTTTTACGAAGCAATCCAAGAATGGTAGCTCACCATGTACATTTTCATTTTCATTCGTGAATTTGATGTGCGATGAAAGTGTATTTATTCGTTTTGAAAAAGATCTTAGATGAGTCTTTTTTTATAATAACAAATGTATCATCTACATATCTAAGCCAAATTCGTGGTATAATGTTGTGGGCGAAGATATCTGATTCTATGTATGCCATAAAAAGTTTGGCTACAATCGGGGACACGGGGGATCCCATCGCTACACCGTTAGTTTGTTTAAATAACATACCGTTAAAAGTAAATAGCGATCTAACAGCGTTTCAAACTCATCCATTATAATTGTATAAATTAGGTGAAACTACGGAATATATAAATATTGACTAATCTCATTTGTTGACTACGTTGACTACCTACTGGGTAGGTAGTGAAAGTTAACAATGTACAACAGGGCAAGAGTTTGATAATCACGTTACCTTTGTCACACTCTTGTTGTCGTCTGAGATAAATGATGTAAATAACTACTTCTGGGAATAAGGTTTTATATTCTAGTTTGAAATTTATGTATTAAGGATACACTGCCAGCTTTCTGTATGAGGCTGGTGGTTTTTGTTAACTTTTTATCGGTAAGCTCCCATGCGTTCCTAATTGTTCATTCACTAGGTTATTTGAAGATATTTACACCTCTCAATGTAGTTCCAAGCTTCAAAGCTTGGGATGGAACTGATTAACTTCCGGTAATTTTTTAGGAAATAAAATATATATATATATATACATAAGTTTAGAATTTAGCTCCCAGATTTCTCCAAGACCTGAAATTCATTACAAGATTCACCGAAGTTCGCCAAAATGTAATCCCGACATTGGTAGATTGTCTGAAAACTACTTGTATGAAGAAGAGATTAGAGAATAGGTGAGCGGTTTATGGTCAGTGAAAAGACTGAATTCATGACATTCGATGTAGTGTTGAAAATGACGTACAGCACAATGCATAGCTAGGAGTTCCCTACTGAATGTGCTGTAACACGATTCGGTGTCTAGCAACCGTCTAGAGAAAAATGCCAAAGGTTGCCAGGAGTTGTGGACCTATTGTTGTAAGACTACTCCGATTACTGAGTCGGATGCGTCTACTGCGATACTAATGGGTGCTCGGGTGTCCTGATGTGCAAGCATTATTGCTTTAGCGATGGAGAATGCTTTTCGTGCGTTGTCTTCCAAATTAATGGATTTCGCATTTCCACGAAGTTGGTCGGTTAGAGGTTTCATGAGTAAGACGTATTTCGGTATGAACTGTCTATAGAAACTTACAAGGCCGTTAAACGTTCGTAGTTGCTTGATCGTGGTCGGTTCCGGGTAATCCAGAATTGCCGCCACTTTTGTCCTAAGTGGTCGAATTCATTAAGCATCTATAGTGTGTCCTACAAAGTCTAATGCGTTTGTTTTGAATTGGCATTTCTGAACGTTTACAGTAATGCCATGTTTATGTAGTCGGTCGAAAACAAGATCCAGGTGCTTGAGACGTAATTCTCTGTCCGGACTTGCGATTAGGCAGTCGTCAACATACGCATGTACGAAGTTGAGACCTCGAAAAACGTCGTCTATGAATCTTTGGAATGTTTGCGCAGCGTTTCTTAGACCGAAAGGCATTCGCGAAAATTCATAGAGTTCGAATGGAGTAATGATAGCTGTTTTCGGTATGTCGTCAGTGGCCATGGGAATTTGGTTATACGCTTTAACCAAGTTGATTTTCGAAAAAACAGTTGTACCTTTCAAAGTAGCTATCAAATCGTGAATGTGAGGCAACGGGTAACGATCGGGAATGGTTTTCGCATTCAATCGCCGATAGTCGCCGGTTGGACGCCAATCGTTGCTGTCCTTTTCAGGGACCATGTTCAACGGAGATGTATATGGGCTGTTTGACGGTCGTATGATTCCTAAGTCTATCATGTGATCGAATTCGTTTCTCGCTAACCTTAGCTTTTTCAGGAGCTAGTCGTCGTACTTTAGAGAATACAGGTGGTCCTGTAGTCGTGATGTGATGTTTAACGTTGCTGGTTACACACGGTAATTTCGATTGCGTTTGATGAATCCCAGGATACTTATCGAGTAGTGGTTGATAAAGTGGATCTATCGTATGTTTAAGTGTGACTGGGGATAATCTGCAACCAGAAGAAGAAGTTACGCAAACGGATAAATTAGTGTTTCCCTCTACAAGCCTCCGTTTGCGCGCATCGATGATTTGATTATGGTGTTATAGGAGGTCCATACCAATGATTGGCATAAAAACATCTGCAACAATGAAGATCCAGTGAATGGGTTTGCGTAAACCCACGTTCAGGCAAACGAACCTTTTGCCACACACAGCGATCGGTTTTCCGATTGCCGCCTGTAAGTTTAAAGTAGATTCGTGAGAACGCTAACTTCTGCGCCAGTGTCGACTAGGTGGCGAACTCTCGTTGTCACATCTGTGACGTACAACAGACGGCTGTTTTCGCAGGTTACGGTTGCCGTTAACGCGTGCTGGCTTGAAAGTTTCCCGAGTTGTTTTTCGAGTCAGTCGTTTTCGTGTTGGGAAAATTGCATAGGTTTTCTGCAATTTCAGGAAGACTTTCCATACTGGTTATGATACCAGCACCAGTCGGGGTTATCCGTCTCTCGTGGTCTAGAGACAGATCGCTTACGTGAAATGCTTCTACGTGAGGTGTGTGAGCGACTACAGTCGTTACGAAGATTAAGATAACACGTGAGTGTATGACATAACTCGGTTATGTCATTCTGTCTCGCGTGAAGCTTTTCTTTGACTGAAAATACCTCGGTAGTAGATTTTGTAATTTCTAAAATACGATCGTCAGATGCAGCCAGCTCGTCTTAGGCGTTGTTTAGAAAAGAGACAAGTACAGTTAGCACAAGAAAAGTTGTTTAAATAGGCCATCATCGAAAGTTCTTAGGCCTATAAACTCTCTCATTCGTTGCAACATGTCCGTCGCAGAACTGTATTGTAAGTCGATGTTATCGAAGAGTTGATCTAACCTTTGTCGTTCGGTTAGGTCTCGTCGTTTAAGAATCGAACGCTTTAAGATTTCGTAAGGTTCGGAAACATCACTAGTAAACATTCTAGGTGTTACGTACCTGTTGAATTCCCGCGGTAGTGCCCTGACTACTGAGAGGAATTGTGCACGTGTGTCGATCACGCCGTGCTCGGAGAAGTCGGTTTCTGCGTAGCAGAACCAGGCTTCGATATTGTCGGGTCAGAAAGGCATGAGTTGAAACGAAGGCGGGGACAAAGTGTTAAGCTTGAGTACTTTGGGTGTCTGTTCAGTCATGATAAAATATGAAGTACGATAATGAACGAGAGGAAAATATATATATCCAAGAAAAAACACGAAAAAAATCACAATGTTTAAAAAATAAAAAATAAGATGATGATATATAAAAATCCCAAAATGGAACAGACCCACAGTTGCATTTAGGTGTATCAGATCACGTCGGTCTCCCCAATGAGGATGATACAGGTATTCTGTGTTTGACAGCGCTTTTACCAGCAACACCTTCTTATATAAATTGTACCCACCGAGAGAAATCAAAGGACAGAGTCCAGGAGATCGGAAGAGTGTATTTGGCGATAACCAATATATCGGAATTCTCTGATCTAATCTGGCTAGCGATTGCGATAGATGTTCAGCACAGCGTTACCACACGTGATCTGGTGCGGATGCATGACCGGGCGCCTTCAGCTAGACGAGTCCACTAAAACATATGATCAGCATCCAGTGTCGAAAACTTACAGAGCTATTTAGTTTGGGGATTTATTTACCCCTACAATGAAATTAATGAGCCGATGACTTAGCAAACGAACAAAATACGCAATCTTTTAATAAGGAAGATAATCGACGACAGTTTGCAGCCATAAAAGTGTGAAATCGAGACAGTAAGGATCGATATTTGATCACGTAACGCTTTGAACCCGACACAAATATGGCATAATCAAACATGTTTGACTGCAGTCCTGCAATACAGGGAAATCTACATAGCGATCTAACAGCGTTTCAAACTCATCCATAATAATTGTATAAATTAGGTGAAACTACGGAATATATAAATATTGACTAATCTCATTTGTTGACTACGTTGACTACCTACTGGGTAGGTAGTGAAAGTTAACAATGTACAACAGGGCAAGAGTTTGATAATCACGTTACCTTTGTCACACTCTTGTTGTCGTCTGAGATAAATGATGTAAATAACTACTTCTGGGAATAAGGTTTTATATTCTAGTTTGAAATTTATGTATTAAGGATACACTACCAGCTTTCTGTATGAGGCTGGTGGTTTTTGTTAACTTTTTATCGGTAAGCTCCCATGCGTTCCTAATTGTTCATTCACTAGGTTATTTGAAGATATTTACACCTCTCAATGTAGTTCCAAGCTTCAAAGCTTGGGATGGAACTGATTAACTTCCGGTAATTTTTTAGGAAATAAAATATATATACATTATATATATATATATATATATATATATATATATAAGTTTAGGATATAGCTCCCAGATTTCTCCAAGACCTGAAATTCATTACAAGATTCACCGAAGTTCGCCAAAATGTAATCCCGGCATTGGTAGATTGGCATAGGCTCTGTTAATATTCAATACGGAAACCTGTGTATCATATGGATATTGTCCGTTCTTGACTTTCGAACTCACTTTCTATGTTCTCGGAGTTTTCCCAACATACGTAGAAGTAAAAAATGTCAGGTTCGATATCATTCTTTCGTACTTTATTTGTGAAAGCCATATCACAACATTCTGCTGTAACACGAAATAAGCATGTCAAAAACCTTAAACCTTAGTGTGTACGGTAAACCTTGGATTTTTTCAGTTACTCGGTTAGCTGTTTTCTCCATTTTGTTCAACGTAGCGGAAATACCTTATAATCTGGGCTTGCAGTCCAAGATCAATCGGGATGGAAACACTGCAGTGAATTTTCGTGTCTCACTTAGCCAATATATATCCTAGCGTTCTACACCCTTTTACTGCAATCAAACAACTGCGTGCTACTGTTCTTAGGTCAAAACCTAATGTCACTAAATATGACTAAAGACATTGACGCTTCTTTGTTGTATGTCCTTACATTAGCGTAACCACTGTGCATGTAAAAATCATGACCAGTTGATAGGCATTAGTTGCAATCTAAATCAGCTTAGTAGTACTTTCAGATCATTTTCGAAACTGATAGAAAGGGTTTGGAATGTAGTTTTCTTGCTGTATTACCCATCCAAACATGACTCACAGAAATATTGGTCAGCGACCAACACGAAATATCTTGATACTCTGTTGTACATTATACCTTAAGAGTTATATATCTTTATTTAAAAGCAGGTGATATATCAATGTGTGATATATTTGATTGCATACGCCTGTAACCCTTAGTGGATCATAGGCTGCCGACCAGGACTCACCAACCAACTCTGTCCTGGGTTCTTTTCCCGTTATTTCCAGCTGTTACTTATTTCTTTGACGTCTGTCTCGAATTCTCGACGTAACATGTTTCTCGGTACCCTTTTTCCCTCTGTCTTTAGGGTTCCAGGTTAGGGATTGCCTCGTGATTCAGTTTGATGATTTCCACAGTGTATCTCCTACTCACATCTAGCGTCTTTTCTTAATTTCCTCTTCAGTTAAAAGTTGTTTTGTTCGTTGCTATGGTGGGTTGTTGCGGATATTATTAATCCAATGGATAAAGTATCTTGTATAGATGTATAGTACATATATGTAAATCTAACTTCAGAGTTTAACCATCGTTCAGCTAGAAGGCTTTTGACGTTCTTCAAGTTTTAATATTTCTTGTGACAATATAATTGTCAGAAATCCCTTACTTGGTTGTTATGGTAGGTTCCCCTGGATGTGGTCAGATTATAACATTTAAGTCGTGAAGCTACGAGCGTTCCTACTATAATTGCACCATTAGATGTATTATTTTTACAACACACGTTGTCAACTATTGGTTCTTAGAGTAAAAATTATTTATCGCCGTACTGTTAGAGTCATAAACATTCTGTTTACTTAGCTAATTTGTTCCGTAGTTAATTTCATTTTTATTCCGCTCGTTTTCACCTGAAGCTGTTTTTTTGAACGAGAGTATACTAAATGGTAGATTTTCTAAAGTACTCCTTATTTGTAAACAACGTTAAAATATTTACTTACATTCTGGATAATCTAAAAGCATGGTTTTTATGGTTCATTTATTTACTGTAATATTTGAATACACTTGAACATTCATGTGGACTGCACGATTAAAATATAATCTACCCTTATTTACCTTAAACACAGTTCATATCACTTGACAAATCCAAAACCAAGATTGCTTTTGTTATGTATTAAATAGATGAAGCTAAAACTATTCTTATGTATATAACTCAGCCTTACCACTCTAACTTTAAAGAATAAGTGTTGTATCATCCCTCAGACTCACACTGTTTTTATTGATGTTTCTGCCTGTTTGGATTTCTATTAATGAGATATGAACATTCACAAACCACTTAGTTCGAGTAAACTGTTAAAGACCTACTGACTTTTGCTTACATCTGATCATGAATTAATTATCTTTGTTATTGTTTTTTATAGCGAAATTTATATGTTAGCAGGTTATCTTAATATGTAAGTTATTTTAATTTCCTCAGTATCTATTTCATCAGTTCCCCTATGAGTACAACTATTGTCATGATCTTTAGATAGGTCGTAAAGAGGAGTCTTGTTGACCTATTTCTTGTATATACTCAATAGTCACTAGTATCTCAACTCAACTTAGACAATAGTCAGAGTTCAGGATGATTTTCAACGATAGTCAACAGTAATACTCTCTTTTTATCTATATGATTGTTTTAGATAAGTTCAAAGTTAAGTAAAAAAATCTCCCTGCGTTTAATTCTATAGTCGTTCAGAGACAATTTTCAGTTCTTCATTTTAAATCACAATTTCATGCAATTGGTTCCCTTTATGAATTTGAATAGAGCAAGAACAAACATTGATGCAGAATAGTATGAATTCATATTATTTCGAGGTTTCTCGTCAGCTGCTTACAAACCAGAATTGTGATAGAATTTTTACATGGAGATAGTGTGAAAACAATTGACATAAATGAGTGTAAATAACTGGATTACAATAATATATATATATATATATATATATATATATATATATATATATATATATATATGCTAGAAACAGGTCAGAGGTCAAAAGAGGGGGGGGGTTAATCCAGGGTGGGTGGTGTAATAATTTAGTGAAGTTCATAAATTGTGATAATTGTAGAGATTAATGAAATTAAATAATGATAAGGTAGATTACGTAATAATAATTAAATAGAATTTGGAAAGTTAAAATAATTTAAGAGGATCAGGTGGTGGAAATGTGTGAATAAAATTTATTTTAAAAATTAGGTAATAGGGGGGAGTATAAAATATCTTAGAATAAGTAAATGAACAAAATAACCAAAACACAAAACAAACAGAAACAAAAAGATTACCAGGGTAGTGATAAGTTCTCCAGGTTTCTGCCCAATACAGTAGAACTGTCTTGACATTTGTATTGAAAATCCTGACCTTGGTGTTGGTTGACAGTTGCTTTGAGTTCCAGATGTTCCTCAGTTGTAAATATGCTGCTCTTGCTTTGCCGATCCGCGCCTTCACATCTGCATCAGATCCACCCTGTTCATCAATGATGCTGCCCAAATATGTAAAGGTTTTTACATCTTCCAAATCTTCTCCGTCAATTGTGATTGGATCGGTGCATGCTGTGTTGTATCGGAGAACCTTGCTCTTCCCTTTGTGTATATTGAGACCTATTGCTGCTGAGGCTGCTGCTACACTGTTCGTCTTCTCCTGCATTTGTTGTTGCGTTTGGGATAGAAGGGCCAGATCATCTGCGAAGTCCAGATCGTCCAACTGCATCTTAGATGTCCATTGTATCCCGTGCTTCCCTTCAGATGTTGACGTCTTCATGGTCCAGTCGATCACCAGGAGAAAGAGAAAGGGTGAGAGTAAGCAACCTTGCCTAACAACGGTCTTCACTTCGAACGACTTTGTCAACTGTCCTCCATGCACGAGTTTGCAGTGTAATCCATCATAGGTATTCTGTATGATATTGACTATCTTCTGAGGTATGCCGTGGTGTCAACGACGTTTCCATAGTGTTGTTCTGTCCACGCTATCAAATGCCTTTTCGTAGTCAATGAAGTTGATGTAGAGTGATGAATTCCATTCAATTGATTGTTCCACAATGATCCGTAGAGTTGCGATTTGGTCTGTACACGATCTATCCTTACGGAATACTGCCTGTTGGTCACGAAGTTGGGCGTCTACGCAGTCCTTCATCCTGTTTAACAATACTCTGTTGAAGACTTTTCCCGGTATTGAGAGAAGAGTGATGCCCCTGCAGTTATCACACTTGCTGAGATCGCCTTTCTTCGGTATTTTGATCAGAAGTCCTTCTTTCCAGTCTTTTGGTACTTGTTCGTCATCCCAAATCTTATTAAAGAGAATGTGGAGTATCCTTGCAGTTGCCGCTACGTCTGCTCTTAGTGCCTCTGCTGGAATGTTATCTGGTCCTGCCGCTTTGCCACTCTTGATTTGTCTGATGGCCATGCTGATTTCTTCAATTGTTGGTGGGCCAACGTTGATTGGGAGGTCCGTGGGTGCTGCTTCGATGTTGGGTGGGTTCAGTGGAGCTGGTCGATTCAAGAGTTCTTTGAAGTGTTCTACCCACCTGTTTTGTTGCTCTTCAATGTTGGTGATTACCTCGCCTTCCTTGCTTTTCACTGGTCGTTCTGGTTTGCGGCGATTTCCAGAGAGTTTCTTTGTTATGTCATACAGTTGTCTCATGTTCCCTTCTCTTGCAGCCTTTTCCGCCGTCTTTGCTAGATCTTCCACGTATTTACGTTTGTCGGTTCTGATGCTCTTCTTCACTTGTTTGTTTACCACTGTGTATTCAGCTTGTGCCTTGGCTTTTTCTGCTCTTGTTCGACTGGTAATGATTGCTGCCTTCTTGTTCCTCCTTTCTTGAATCTTATCCAGTGTATCAACAGTGATCCATTCTTTGTGATGGTGCTTCTTGTGACCCAGGACCTCATGACATGTTGAAGTGATTGCCTCTTTGATCCCCTTCCAGTTGCTCTCCACAGTAGTTCCTTCTTCATTGAGTAGATCATGAAAGGCCTGGAACTTGTTGCTGAGGACTATCTTGAATTTGTTGAGTTTGCTAGTATCCTGAAGAAAGGCCGTATTGAACTTTTGTGATAGTGTCCGCCCCATTGTCCAGTGCTCCTTGAGTTTCAATTTCATCTTGGCGACCAGCAAGTGATGATCTGATGCTATATCAGCTCCCCTCTTGGTTTTCACGTCCTCTATAGTCCGCCTGAACGTTTTGTTGATGCAAATATAGTCGATTTGGTTTTGCGTGGTGTGATCCGGTGAAGTCCATGTGGTTTTGTGAATGCGTTTATGTGGGAATATGGTGCCGCATATGACCAGTTTATTGAAGGCACATAGGTTTGCAAATCTCTCACCATTTTCGTTTCTTTCTCCCAGTCCATGTCGTCCCATTATGTCTTCATATCCAGTGCTGTCCATTCCAACCTTGGCGTTGAAATCTCCCATCAGAATGGCCAGGTCCTTTGTTTGGCATTTCTCGACGATTGACTGCAGCCTATTGTAGAATTGATCTTTAGCGTCTTCATTGTAGTCGTTGGTAGGCGCATAGCATTGGATGATATTCATTGTAATGCCCTCCTTTTTTGTTTTGAACGAGGCTTTGATGATCCTTGGTCCATGAGATTCCCATCCAATAAGCGAATTTTGCGCTTGTTTGGTTATTCATTTAAACACATAAACATTGGTACAAGGAAGCACTAATTAGATATACGCCACATAAATCATTCGATTTACATGAGGGCTGGGATACTGCTCGGTTACCCAGACCGAAGCAGGTGGTTTTCTTAGGAGGCCACTACCCGAGCCTTTGACCTAAAGATTTGATCCATAAGGAAGTGGAACAACGTCAAGAGATGCAGTCACGTGATAGACAGTGATCAACGATTTGTTCATACGCCATTCGTTCATTCAAGATCAAGGATCGGATGTATACTATTGGTTTGCAATCACGGTTTTCTAACTCCCCTAGGTGGATCCTCCATATTCAGCAACACAGTTAAAGTGCCGGACATTCGCTTTTCGTCCTCTCAATTCCGTAAACAGCAGTAATGCCGCGAGAAGGCAGTGATTAGGACTTCCCTGGCAGTAGTTGTATGTACGTGGCCATGTGAGAACATTTCGAAACACAGAGAGAGCTGACTCTCCCAACTCTCCACCGTACCATGACATTTGAGGACAATTTATTGCATTAATAATCACCCATTTTAAAGTTCAGTAATATTGTCTTCAGTGGTTTTGATATTTAAGCTTTCAACTTGTGACTCATATATTCTCTTGCAATAATCTATTCTAATCAAACTGATAATTTCAAAAGAAAAATTTGATTTATAGATGATTTGGAATAATACTATGAACATATCTCAAAAGACTATCTCAAGACTATTTAAAACACTTGGAAAATTATCATATCGTCAAGTTAACACATTATCAGATGATATAAATCAGGTAATTTCCTAATTATTATTGTTTATTTCCATGCAGGTAGTTCTGTTAGGTAAAGTGACTTTTTTACATTTGAGTGAAAGCGCTAATGATAAAAATGTCTATGCATCTATTGGGTTAGTAACGAAAAATAATTATATGACTGCGAATGGATATTCATCTACCTTAGCTTTTCATACGTAAGTTTACTGTAATTAGTTGTTTATTTATTTAAACACATAAATATTAGTACAAGGAGGCACCATATAGATATGCGCCACATAAATCATTTGATTTGCATGAGGGCTGGGATACTTCCCGGTTGCCCAAATCGAAGCAAATGGCCTTCTTAAAGGGCCACACCCGAAGCCTTTGACCCAAAGGTTTAATCCACAAGGCGGTGGAGCGACGTCAGGAGACGCAGTCCTGTGGTACCCAGTGGCCAACGATTGGTTCATATGCCATTTCAGGATCATGGAGCCCATGTACACCATTGGTTTGTAATCAGAGTTTTCCAACTCTGGGTGAACCCTTCGTGTCCACCGACCCGTTTAAAGCACCGGATATTCACTTTTCGTCCTCCCAATTCCGTAAACAGCAGTAATGCCGCGAGAAGGCAGTGATTAGGACTTCCCTGGCAGTAGTTGTATGTACGTCGCCATGTGAGAGTATTTCGAGACAGAGAGGGAGCTAACTCTTCCCACACTCGGCCATTATAAGTGCATTTGGAGGCTCTAATTAGCCAGTTATATTATCAATCAACATGGTTTTTGCTATTTCAAGATTATTATTATTGCCATTATCATTGTTACTACTGCATAGTTAAATGACTATTTTTTAAAGCTTAATAGTAGTGGTTAATGTGTTTGACTTTTCAGCCCATAAACCATGCTATTTCGAATCGAAAACCGGTAATATCACTGTCATTCAGACTTAGATTGTGGTTTAAAATCAGAGACATGAATCTGTGCGTGATAAACGAGTTATTGTAGTTAATTGATTACTGGTGTTTGTTTAACTTAAACATTGCTAAAATATTTACTAGTGTATTCAGTCCTCATTTTCCTTAAAATCACTTTTCACTATTATATTTATTAATCAGGCTGATAATTTGCTCTCAAACTGAATTGGTTTATAGTGTGAGCAATAAGACATTGGGTTAGGTATATATCATACTTCATGACGGTAAAATCGCTACCATCGCTAGTCCTAGAAGAATGGGCGTCACACTAGCCTTCTCGGCAAAACTTATGTCATATCAGTATTCATTCATATCCATATGTTTGTTCAGGTTAGGCAGAGTTTACTAGGTAAAGACGGTAATTTAACTAATAAAGGTACTAGCCTTCGTTAATTGGGGTAGTATAAACGTGACACATGTCTAGACACTAGTCACATCAACATTTAATGTTCGGTAGTATGGAAGTAAGCAAGAAAACGGTCAGGGTTGACCAAACAAAACACTGCATCACTTCATAAAGTTAGTGGCTGTTTGAATAAACCACGTCCAGTGGTCTCTACGTCTTGATTAGATTCTAAGCAGGCATTGTTATCAATAGTTAAAAACGTTAAGTGATATGGATTAAAATCGATTACAGTAACATATATATTCATCAATCGTAATCTCTTCTTAATTTTAGAGCTTTAATAAAACAGTCGAAATAATTGAATTTAGTGAACGATGTGTAAAAATTGCTGTTATTACTATTTAGTCAACTTAACTGTAACTAGTATATAAAAATTGAGTGCTTAAACCATTAAACCATCTCGCCAAAACATGCACAGCTAAATGATTGAATCTTATCACCGACATTTCAGCAACATGTGTTTGTTTTGTCTTCTCATGTTTTATTGGTACATTCACTGTGTTCTTTTGGACTATGGCCCATGTAGGTGGGTGCAGAATATCTGGTGATGGTCCGCGTAATTATCGTAACCAACGGTTAGAGATTGGCTGATATGGCTCAAAATCGTTCGTGTTGGTGCAATTGTATATACTTTTTATCTCCCCCATAATCTTTATGACCTTACAATATATTTTCCCACTAACTTAAATTTTCTACTCTGGAATCGTACTTTTGTTGCGTAATATTTTCTGTTACCACTATTAGGTTGTTATTACATGTACTACTCTAGGGGTGACCCTGAAAATGTCATCTTACTGTGCATATTTATTTATTTAAATACAAATACTGACACAAAGGGGCACCAAAATATATATGCCACAATAAGAAATTGAGAGAGTGAAGAAATAGAGAAGAGAAGGTGAGTATAATCGTAAAAGAACAAAACAAAAAGAAGGATGAAAATAAATGAATGAAAGTAAAAAAATAAGAGAGGAGCAGTTCAGCTAAGAAAAATACGACCAACACTGACTTTTATCCTGATCCATATCTGATAATGTTTCAAGCAACTGTGTTACACTGTCTCTAAGGCCTCAATTAAGCAGTCGTGAAGGACCGACATATGCTAGTCCTGTACAGTTTACCTTCATGCCACAACATTGTGTCATAAAGTGACCACCTCTCCACTTTTGCCAACCACTTCCGGGATGCGCAAGTAACCCACGTTGTGGAATTCGCTAGAATGACATTTGTGTTACACGTCCAAGCCACCAACTTCGGTTATACCAATTCAATTATCGTTACTATGTCTGAATTTATGTTGCCTATCCTCCGCATTACTAACATATCGTTGATACTTGAACCTGTCTACAACAGGTTCTTAGGTGCGCATAACTAATTAGCTGACTGTTCTAATTAATCTATTGTTAACTATGTGACATGAATATCATGCTTCTTAAAGAACTGTCAGGGTTTCTTTCACTGTCCTTAAGTTTTAACATCGAGTTATTCCATGTTAGTTTAGTTTTACACCTTAACATGGAGATAAGCAAGGGTAGAATCATTCTAATTATTACTTTTTTGCTAAAATAAATGCTAATATCCCATCTGAAATCTATTCAAGTTTCATCCATTTATTTTCTCTTTGTTTCTTTTACGAAATAACACAAAAAATCACCACTTATTACAGTGTGTTTGTTTTCAAGCAATCATTTGTGGATAAAGTTAAACATTTAACTAAAGGTGATCGATTATGTATTATTGGTCAATTGAACTCTTATTCTAATCCTAATGGTTATTGGCGTTCTAGTGTTACAGCTGAAATAGTGAGTCCACTTACTGGATTATCAACAGTTGATACCGATGATGATGTTATACAAGCTGAAAAAGTTGAAGAAGACGAAGAGATTTTAACAGATGAAATGAATGATAAATTTGATACTGAAAAATAATACACTTCAGTATATATATATATATATATATATATATATATATATATATATATATATATATATATATATATATATATATCATAGATTTGTACAATATCTTGTGTGTAATAATAAGAAATTCCAAATAGGATAAATTTATCTTGTCTGTATAGTATAATAGCTTGAAAGTGTCAAATTATTCTAAGCATAAATGGGTGATGGTTATCAGTGGAATCTAAGAATCGCATTTCATCTTACTTTGAACTCGTCAGCTAGATGCGCCTGCATTTCAAAGTTGATGTTCACTCAAAAACTCGTAACCAGTATCGCTCGTTTTAAACACCTCTTTATCTAATTAGTTACTACTCTATTGGACAAGCTAATGGTTATCTGGACTCAATAGCTAAGTGGATAATACTATGGCTAACATACAATTAGTAGGTAACAACAGCTTCAACAGAATAGATCCGGTTGATTAAGTACATGAAGTTCCGAATAAATTGAAGGGGTTCTAAGCGTTCTTAAACACGTCATTATTACATTATATATACTGAATGAATATCGTCCATATTGTTGATTTAGACTCTCCTTATAGAAGAAAATATAGGCCAAATACGAACAGGGATGAGTAAGCCATAAACATTAAGCTGTTTATTCGTCTACATGTCCTGTTTATTCAAATATATCAATCAAAACTTTTTAACTGATAAGTCTGGTACTCGAACACTTGATAATGACTTTAACCACTGCCGAATTTCTCAGGGTGAGACTATAATTTATGGACGATCTTTGAGCGACGCTAAAGTGACCTTGAAAGTGTCCACTTACTACCTAGGACCAAATGAAGGTTATAAACCAGTGTAAGGAATTAGATTAAGGGTCTTCATCACGAACTGACATCATCTAAAATACTAGTTAGCTGAATGAATTTCGCACCAAAATCCAAGACCCGTTATCTTAAGTCTGACTGGTTCGTCTACAGATTGTAGTCTCGTCAGCAAGAATTTTTATAGGTTCGTGAGTGACCTTGTCATTCTGTAAGCTTTTTGGAACATGCTATTTTGTCTCTGGAGCTTTTGAGGAGTTTTCGTTAAATGCTGTTCTTTTGAGAATGTAGTGAACGAGAACAACAGTAAGGATAACTGAATGTATTTGAATACAGAATTAGTAAAATCTAAGAACCATACAATAAATACTTCATTTGCAAAGTGTCAATCAATCGTCTTAGATTTGATTGTTCCTTCGTTTCCACACTAATCATCCTCTGTTCTCGTTCTCTTTCCTTCGATCTTCTTAAACTTCTGTTTCTAGGCATTTAACTTTCGATTGATGATACATACTACTTATATCTGTCTACATCAGTAGCATACCACAGTAAACTGTGTCTTTATTCACTCCAACCACTTTTGGAACTAAATTACGATTAAAATCAGTTACACAATCCACAGACAATCGTCTTTCCTCTTTACCTGGAATGTTTTTTTCAAGGAAACTGTAATCATTAAAGATTACGACAAATAAATCTGAATGAGTATTAGTTAATATGGTAAACAAATGCCTGGATGAAATGTTTCTTCTCATAATCAGTGTTGTGTGACTGAATAAATTCGTATATCTTTTTCGACAGATTAATGGAAGATGTATTAGGATTCTTTCATATATTCTAAACGAAGGCTATTATTGACAAAATTCAAGAATTCTGGCATATATATATATAAGTTAATTACTTACGCCTGTTAACCCTCGTCAAGGAGCATAAGCCAACCACCACAATTCTCCATACAACTCTGTCCTCGACAATCCTTTCCAATTGCTATTTATCCTTTTCATGTCTGCTTCCAATTCTTGGCGTAGCGTGTTTTTTGGCCTTCCTGTTTTCCGATTCCATTCACGATTTCAAGTTAGCGTTTGCCTCGTGATGCAGTTTGGTGATCTCCCCGGTGTGTGTCATATCCACCTTCAACGTCTTTTCCTAATTTCCTCTTCAACTGGAATTTGGTTTCTTTGCCCCCACAGTAGGCTGCTGCTGATGCTATCCGGCCAATGGATGTTGAATATCTTACGTAGACAACTATTGACAAATACTTGCACCTTCTTGATGATGGTTGTAGTAGTCGTTCAAGTTTCACCTTCATACACTAGAACTGTCTTGATGTTCGTACTGAAGATTGCGGCTTTGATATTGGTTGACAGACAGTTGTTTTGAGTTCCATACTTTCTTCAATTATAGGAATGCGGCCCTTGCTTTGCCAATCCCCGTCTTTACGTCTGCATCAGATCATCGTTGTTCATGGATTATGCTTCTCAGGTACTTGAAGGATTCCACATCTTCCAGAATAGAATTTTCAGTAAATATCGTCATTTTCATTTTATTTGTGTGTAGGCTGTGATACTGCCTGGGTGCCCAGACCGAAGCGGGTGGTTTTCTTAGGGGGCCACACCCCGAGCGTTTGACCTAAAGGTTTAATCCACAAGGCAATGGAGCAGTCCTGTGGTAACCGGTGGCCGACGATTGGTTCATACGGCATTTGTTCTTTCAGGATGCTGGAGCCCATGTGCACCGTTGGTTTGGGATCCGGTTAAAGCGCCGGAAATTCACTTTTCGTCCTCTCATTTTCGTAAACAACACCTCCGCCACGAGAAGACAGTGAGTAGGACTTCCTTGGCAGAGGTTGTATACGTGTGGCCATGTGAGAGCATTTCGAGACAGAGATAGAGTGCTGACTCTCCTCACTCTCGGCCATACCAGGGAATTTGGGGACTGAAAATTCTATTCACGCTTAGATTAACAGCCAAACAATAATAATTATTATTTACTACATCATTTATTCACTCTCTTTTATTTCCACTTTATGTATCCCTATTTTTTTACTTATACAGCGGCTCGCCTGTGGTGGAAACTTGGTTCTATCTAAACGTTCTCGATTCACTACCTGGTTGAAAATTGTATGCTACCACCAAATACGAATACTGAAGCAGTTTTTCTGAAACCACGTGCACCATTCAAGCTGGCTGTCTTCAACGTTCGCACACTTATGCAGGTCGGACAATAGATAGGGCTGGCTATGTCTTTGGAAAGTCTTAATAACGACGTTTGTTGTCTATCCGAGACCCGTATTCAAGACTTTAGTGAAGTACAACAAATTCTCTCTCCATCTGTCGCTTCAAAAAGCTTGTTTTACGTGCGTTTATCCGGGGACCTTGTGGCATCTTTGTCTGGTACCTATCTGGACTCTGATCATACCCTGGTCTGCGTCAATCTGACCTTACTTTTCAGTGGCCAACGAAGTGACCGCCACCAATGGATTGATGTTAGCAGGTTGGTTGCAACTTCTGTTGCTAGTAAGTATCGAACTGAGCTAGTTTCTAGACTAGGTTGCAATTGTATGACGCCATGAAAATGGCAGGAACAGTCAGTTGTGGGTTCACTAAACGTCCCGCTTATAAGCACTGGGTTTCTTCTGGCTTCTTACAATTCATTGAAGCCCGTCGGTCTACTCCGGGTGACCGTGAGTTTTACCACAAACGAAGGATGTTGCGTAATCAAATTGGGTGAAGCTTGCGTAAGGACCAAGAAGCCTGGTGGTCGGAGCGTGCTAATGAGCTGGAAGCAGCAGCTGCATCTGGTAATTACTGGAAGATCTTCCAACTCATCCAAGCCACTGGCAGCAAGAAGTCTGGTGTGAGCGAAACAATCTTCGAGGATGACGGGATGCCAATCACTAACCTCCATCGACGTCTTGGACGATGGCAGAATTATTCGAAGGGCAGTTCAACTGGCCTGCTGCTCCGGCAACATCGGTCAGACTGTCCTGCTCTCCATGGCCTTTGACGACTGATCCACCAAATGAGGCGGAAGTCCGCAAGGAACTCCAACTCTTGAAGCGCTACAAATCACCTGGCCCAGATGACTTACCTCCGGCTCTTTTTAAAGATGGTGGTGACTTTCTGACTAAGGAATTGACGACGTTGTTTACAAAGGTATGGGAGCTAGAGAGTGTACCAACGTCATGGAATGAGTCGATAGTTGTCCCTATCTTAAAAAAGGGTTCACGTCGTTCCTGTAACAACTATCGGGGGATAAGTTTACTTCCGATTGCGTCCAAGCTATTGGCTTCCGTCATACTTCGTAGGTTGTTCAAAACCCGAGAAAGATTGACTCGCGAGGAGCAGGCTGGGTTTCGTTCTGGTCGAGGATGTATTGATCATATCTTCACCCTCCGCCAAATGTTAGAACACCTTCATACTTATCAAAGGCCAACAATCGTAGTGTTTCTTGACATCAGGGCTGCCTTCGACTCGTTGGACAGGACTGTTCTCTGGGATTGTTTATTGAAGAAAGGGTGTGCCTTAGAAGTTTATTAACATCCTAAAAGCCCTATATACAAACACCTCAGGCAGAGTGAGGGCATACAACCACCTCTCACCATTGTTCCATTCGAGCAGTGGGGTTAGGCAGGGTTGCCCAATCTCACCATCCCTCTCCAACATTGCCATCGACGACATTCTAGAAACAGCTCTGATAGATGTAAGTAATGGTGGTGTGGATCTGTTGCCTGGAGAAAGACTTCTCGACCTTGAGTATGCGGATGATATTGTCTTACTGTGCGATAATGCCCAAGCCATGCAATCCGCACTTAATCAGTTGGCTAATCAGTGTCCGTAGGTATGGTATGTGCTTTACACCTTCGAAGTGTAAAGTACTTCTGTGAAACTGGAAGGATTCTAATCCTGTACTCACCCTGGATGGTCAGCGGATAGAAGTAATCGAGAAGTCCGTGTAACTAGGTAGCTGCATAAGTATTGGTGGTGGTGTGAGTGACTGATGAGATCAATCACGTATAGTGAAAGCCAGAACGGTTTATACCAATCTGGGCCATCTTTGGCGCCTTCGTGATGTTAATTTGGCTGTAAATCGTCGGATCTACAACGCGTTGGTAAGAACAGTTTTGCTCTATGATTGTGAAACTTGGCCTCTCCGATTTGAGGATGTTAGACGACTCTCTGTGTTCGATCATCGTTGTCTCCGAAGGATTGCTGACATCCATTGGCAACACCATGTTAGTAATGCCGAGTTTCAGCATCGTGTGTTCGGGCGCAGAGATGATAATCCAATTTGTGTCACCATCTTGAAAAATCGATTTCGGTGGCTTGAACATGTTCTATGAATGTCGTCCCAGAGAATTCCACGTCGTGCACTATTTGACGACGCTGGGACTGGTTGGAAAAAGTGGAGAGGTGGTCAGTGCATGATATGATGTCGGGGTATGAAGGAAAGCTGCAAAGGGCTGGCTTGTGTCGGTCCTTCACGACTCCCTGGCTGGGGTCCCAGAGATGGTGTGACACTGACTAGATACGTTATCGGATGTGGCTCAGAATAGAAGCCAGTGGCGATCCCGCTGTAACCTTTTACTTTCTTCATAAAAATGGTTGTTTCTTACTTAACTGAAAGATTTCTTCCGATTGTGCCTTTCCGTTTCCCCCATTATTATTATTAATATTAATATTAATATTAATATTATTATTATTATTATTATTATTATTATTACACTAATCTGGTCGTTATTGTTCTTTTTCTCTTCCACGCTCCTTACCTTCTTTCTTCTCTTCATATTCTCATTGTTTTGTGTGTACCAATATTTATGTGTTCAAATAAATAAATACATCTTCCAGAGCTTTTCCATCAAGTGTGGCTGGGTTTGTGTTCTCCGTGTTGTATTTGAGGACCTTGCTTTTTCCTTTGTGTACATTGAGGCCCACTGCTACAGAGGCTTCTGCTACACTAGTTGTCTTCATCTGCATTTGTTTCTGTGTATGGAATAGGAGGGCTAGATCATCTACAAAGTCCAAATCGTCTATTTGGTTCTGAGCTGTCCATTGTATTCCGTGCTTCCCGTCAGATGTTCAGGTTTTCATTATCCAGTCGATCACCAGAAGAAAGGGGAAGGGAGGGAAGCAGGCAGCCTTGTCTGATTTCGGTCCTCACTTACAATTCATCTATCCTCCATGCATGGCTTTGCATCGTAGTCCATTGTATGGATTCCGTGTGATGTTGACGATCTTCTCAAGTACACGATAGTGTCAAAGGAAGTTCCATGGGATTCTCTTATCTATTCGTTATATATATGGTAGTGTGATTAGTAGTAGTAGTATTGATAATAATATTTATAGTAGTGTTTTGATGTTTCATCATAACTGTTACAATGGGTATCTGCGTAGACATTAATCAGTTTTTTATATATCCTGTATATCATTATTTATTTATTTGAACACATAAATATTGGTACAAACGGGCACCGAATACATATGCGTCATATAAGTCACTTGATTTGTGTGTGGGCTGTGATACTGCCTGGGTACCCAAACCGAATCAGGTGGAGGGGGCACGCCCAGAGATTTCAACCTATAGGCCTGATCCACAAGGCTATAAAGCAACATCAGGAAATGCAGTCACATGGTAGCTGGTGACCGAAAATTCGTTAATACGCCATTATTTCCTTCAGGAATTTGAAGCTCTTGTGCACCATAGGTGAACTCTCCGTGTCCGCCAATCCGCTTAAAGCGCTGGACATTCATTTTTCGTCCTCTCAAGTTCATAAATGGCACCCCTGTCACGAGAAAATAGTGAGTGGGAGTACCCTGACAGTGACTGTATACTCGTGGTTATGTGAGAGCATTTGGAGAGGATAAGCTGACTCTCCCTACCCCTTCATTTGTATGTATCACATCTTTTTTCCATTGTAATATTAAACAAGCAAGTTTATTTTGTGTTTATAGTCTTAAGTTATTGAAAGTAAATGAAAAATGGATTGGCAAATAATAAAAAATAATCTACTTTGTTTAACTATACAACTTAATAGTTTATGTCTATAATAATGTTTATTTGAATTGATAAATATCATTTTATCATTTATTTACATAATTCTATAATCATAACAACAACAAAAATATATTTTATTGAATAAATATAATCAGAGAGGGATTTTTGTAGAGATGATAGTAATTGAATGGTTGAATTCACGAATCAATCTAAGCTAGATCATTATTGAAAACTTGAAATATTGGATGGTTGTTTCGTCCTAGTATGAGACTCCTCAGTGGTGCGCGTTCATGATCCTGTCTCGCGAGACTCGAACTTAGGCCTCGTGATTTCAAAGATTGAAATCACTATGATATCTACAAAAAACCCCTTCTGATATTAATCAACATATGCTCACTAGTGGATTGGCTTCAAGAGGTATTTCCTGGAGTTCTGTTGAGAAGCAGTGACCAGTGTAATCCAACCGAGTTTGTTGTGAGATAGTAACCCACTGAAGACAATGATGGATGTGTCACTCAATTTCGTGGATTAGTTGAAGTTATACATCAAAACTGTTGGATGCCAGCTCAGTGATCTACAGGTCCTCGGTTCGAATCTCGCAGGGGGCGAGGTCGTGGTTGCGCACTGCCACGGAGGGGTCCCATAGTAGAACGAAATGGCCGTCCAGTGCTTTCAGGTTTTCCATGATGGTCTAGCTTCAATTGACTCATAATCTCAACTACTGAAATCACAGAAAAGTTTTGTTGTTTGATTTGTCTACCAGTTCGTGGTTTTGAAATTTTCCACTGTTCTCAAGGAAATCTATCATGTCTTAAATCATTTTAATTATGAGTAACTTAGCAAAACAACAGTAAAGTTGTAAAAATTGAGTATAGAATAAATTACATTGGTTAATTATACTGCCGCAGGTACAGTTGGTTTCATTTGTAACTTTACGTAGTGGGATAATTGCATCAACAGTGACTGATATCATATTGGATAGAGTTCCTGCCCTTGTTACTTATGCGTTTATGAAGATCGTCTGGTCAGTCAGTCAGTCAGTAACAACGTAGAACTTAGTACGTACGTACATCAGTTCGAGTTGCCATACCACATTAGCACAGAGATGCAGTGGTCGATTCAAATCCCGTAGTGGTAGAGGTAGCAAGAGTATAAGCAGTAATCGGGAAGATTAGGGTTTGGAGATGTTATTTAACGAGTATAATCCAGTGAAATAAATTTGGAAAGAGGAAAAAAAAGGGGCATGAAGAATTCAGATAACTAGAATTTGGGAGAACATAGAGAGTGGATGCACCTGCGCCATTGCAAACGATTTTGAGCCATGTCATTCAGGGTCTCTAACCATCGGTTAAGAGACAGGAATTCAACTGGTGAATTTCCAGGTCTTCGGGTCATGCAAACCATAAGAGTACTAAAAAAATTTCTACAAGCTTGATATTCAAGTTAATATAGAAATTATACGTAATTCGATAAAGGTCCAGTCTGTCATCTATTGAGGAACAAGTAAATCATTCATGCGATCAGCTTTCAATGGGAATATTAATTGATATAATTTATATATTATTCTTTATAGGGTTAGTTTCAATGTAAGTACTGGGATTTATTCAAAACCTGACACTATCAACTTTTAGTGTTGACTATTAGACTTTCTTAATCTTATACTCGTGTCATTTCTGATTATTGTTAATTGATTTCATTCTTAAGTATCAGGGCATTCTGTGTGCTTGTTGTGGTCGGGTGACTTCTTTTCCCTAAGTCTTTTCTCTTACAGATTCTTTCAAAAACTTCTCATATTTCCCCAACAGACAAGGTACCTTTAGGCTAAATGCAAACTTACCAAAGCTATAATGTTACAATGCGAATTGGAAACATCTTCAATATGAAATATGATCTATGTGAGATTAAATTAGTTGTGTGAATAAAACATAATAAAAACAATGCATTGTTAACAAATCACGCATGAGTAAGTAGAAAGAAATTAGGAGGCTTCAAGAGAGGTGTTTTGTTTCAAGAAATAACAGTTATATTGTATACAAGACAAACAGAATATAAGCCTGAGTGGATAACGCGGTGGCGTTTGAAGCAAACGGTACTCAGAGGGCACATCAACTCTGAGATGCAAGTACATCCAGCTGACGAGTCTCAAATAGGAAGAAACGCGTACCGTGGATTCCACTGCCAGCCACTATCCATCTTTCTTTATAAAACGATAACGTGAGATTCAAAAATAAAGTGACCTATTTAAGAGAATTAAATATCACTAAATATACATAAAATTTTCTGATGCGATACAGATATCTGGTGCTTCTTGACCTACAGTGATACTTCGGCAGATATCAGTTCAAAATGAAGACGATTCGCAGCACATTCAAATAGTTATAAACCAGCTAATTAAAAAAATTCTTCCATTTTTAACTCTCTATTTACTGTTGGAACAATAGAAACTTTACAACTGACACAGATTACCATGACATATCGCTAATGCGTTTGTAGGGCCAGTGAAATGTCACGGAGTTCCAGCCAGATCATCTGGTAGTTGAGTCATTGAATATCGAACAGTTCATCAATTCTCGTCAATGTCAAGGACAGTCAACGCGCATCAGTTCATCGTATACCATGGACTGGAACATGTGGTGGTGGTGGTCTCACTATCTTCTCTGTACTCATTCTTACTAATATATTTCCATAATAACGTCCTTTGTTTTATACGGTCTCCAAAGCGGAAATAGTATTTTGATGCGTCGATTGGGTAATCCACGTTAGATACTTACGGCGAGATGTGACTTCAAAGTTATCTGGTTCGTCACATCATTCCCATCTAACTCGAGCAGAGATCATCAACGTTGATGATCTACATGTTTTTTTATTAAGAAAATTGCACAATTCAATATCCATAAATTTTATTGCCGAAAATATACTACTGAAATCACTAATATAAAAAACTTTTATGTAAATACAACTGTTTTCCACATTTTAACATTGAAAATTATTTCATCGATTAAGATTATAACTTACAAATATTTAAGTAGTATCGAGTGTATTCAGTTCATTTTCATGATATGTGTTTATGATTAAAAGGCTTAGTTATTTATGGAATGTAAACCAAAAGTATTTAGCTTACAGATGGTAACCTAATTTTAAGGGTAAATATGGTAATGAACATAAGGTACACCTTTAATTTTATTTGAACATAAATATTGGTACAAAGAGGCACCAAATCTATATGCGCAACATAAATCATTCAATTTGCATGAGGGCTGAGATACTGTCCGGGTGCCCAAACCGAAGCAGCGGGTTTTCTCAGGGGGCCACACCCGGGGCCTTCGACCTAAAGGTACAATCCTTAAGGCAGTGGAGCAACGTTAGGAGACACAGTCCTGTGGTAACCGGTGACCTACGATTGGTTCATACGCCATTTTGTCCCTTCAGGATCCTGGAGCCCATGTACACCATTTGTTTGTAATCAGGGTTTTCCAGCTCCCTCAGGTGGACTCTACATGTCCACCGACCCTGTTGAAGTGCCGGATATTCACTTTTCGTCCTCTCAATTTCGTAAACAACAATACCCCAGTGGCGAGAAGGTAGTGATTAGGACTTTTCTGAAAGTGACTGTACACGTGTTGTCATATGAGAGCATTTTGAGAGGGAGAGCTGACTCTCTTTACTTTCCGCCGTATCAGGGCATTGTATTAAAATCTCCGATAATTTAGCGATTTAATCAAACGTAACAACATCTCTGTTTCACAAGTCCCATCTTCTTGAAACAATAAAGTTTATTTTTTAGCATTCTTGATCTAACAATATTTGAGTTCAGAAGTTTGTTCAACTTATGTGAATGAATGACGTTTATTTTCATTTGGACAAACCTACAAAACCACATTCTGTGGTTTGTGGTTTTGTGGTATGAACTACTTATATTCACATAAGTAGTGTATAACGATAATCAGGAATGGAATGTATTTCAGTAGAAGATGGAGAAGGAAAGAACGGGAACAGAAAGTAATTTGTATGAAAATACAGGAACAATGAAATTTAAGACAATGAACTGATATTTTCAAAAGGAACAGTCAAATTTGAGACAATGGATTGATATTTTGCAAGTTAAGTATTCATTGTATGGTTCTCAGATTTCATTGAGATGTTCTGTGTTCCATTACATTCGATTATCTTCATCCGTATTATTGTTCACTACAATATCCTTATAGCTAATCTGTAGATTCAAGATGATTTTATTAGAGCAAACCTACAACGTTAGGTGCCCAGAATCTGTTTATTGACCAATGACATTAAATAAAGATTCATTCAATGTCGAAAAATTGAGTACAATTGAAAATATATGAATTGATTATATATCTGAATGATATTACATTCTATCAATGAGATAGTTAACAAGTTTTCGTATGATTCTTTTGTGTTAGAACGTAATGATAAACTAATACCATATATTTGAACAGTTGAGATCATGAGTCAATTAAAGCTAGACCATCATGGAAAACCTGAAAGCACTGGACGGCCGTTTTGTCTTATCGCGGAACTCCTCAACAGTGTGCACCCACGACCCCGACCCGTGGGATTCGAACCCAGGACCTATTGGTTTCGCGCCAGGCGCCTAACCGACTAGACCACTGAGTTGGCATTTGACGGTGTTAATGTTCAACTTAAACTAATCCACGAAATTGAGCGACACATCCATCATTGTCATCAGTGAGTTTCTATCTCACAATTGACCCGGTTGAACTCCACTGGTCACTGCTTCTCAATAGAACTCCAGGAAATACCTCTTGAAGCCAGTCACTAGTGAGCATATGTTGATGGTGGTCTAGCTTCAATTGACTCATGATCTTAACTGTTGAAATTACTACGATCTCCACAAAACCCCTTCTGATACTAATACAATATAGTTAGAATAATTGAAATACCTATAAACATATAGTTTACAGTATAAATCTCTGTAAATAGTGTAAAATACATGCAGCAGTTCAATACTTACTTACGCCTTTTGCTCCTCATGGAGGAGCATAGGCTACTAATCAGTCCTCTCCATCCAACTCTGTCTTCGACAATCCTTTCCAGTTTTATTTCCATTTGCTATTCATCCTTTCATATCTGCTTCCGATTCTCGACGAAGTTTGTCCTTTAGTTTTCCTCTTTTCGGTTTCCATTAAGAACTCCAAGTTAGTGCTTGCCTCGTGATGCAATTTTGATTATTTTCTCAGTATATGTCTTATCCACTTCCAACGTCTTTTCCTAATTTCCTCATCAGATGGAAATTGGTTTGTTCTCTTTAACAGTAGGTTGTTTTTGATGGTATCCGGTAAACGGATATTGAATATCTTACGTAGACAACTGTTTATAAGTACTTGTGCCTTCTTGATAATGATTGTAGTAGTTCTTCAATTTTCAGCTCCATACAGCAGAACTGTCTTGAATAGCATTTCAATAGACTAATTAATAAAATTTAATAAATAAAATATCGATACCTACATGGGATTGATAACTAGATTGAAAGCAGAGATAATTATTTTAGTGATTATGTTATAATTTGTGTCCTGTGTCCTATTAATGTATGACGTGATGATAACAGTGGTTTATCGACCGGACCAATGACGCATAAAACACGTACGAACTGTCTACTGTCCTTATCGATTCTTCTTCCCAACTAGTCCTGCCTGTTAGGGTCCAGAACACCAATCTCAGCCTGTGCGATATGAATCATGTGTTTCAAACATACTAGGTTTATATACAAACCAAATAGACCACATCATACCATAGGAGACAACATTTGTACATGATTTAGCCAAATCTGGCTATGAATAAGGGAGATAGCATTTGGTAGACTGGACATATCTCAAAAACGGTAAATCGTATAATAATAGTTCATAGATCAAATAAAGCTCATAATAAGAGGGACACGAATGTGAATAGTTTAGCTAATTAACAATTATACAAAAAATATATATGTGTGGTAATAGCCAAGAAATAGATCCCAACAGTTATCATTCATTATTCTCATCAGGAAATAACAGATTAGTTAAGTAGAACAATGAGATTTATCATTTATTTATTATCACTTTAGGGGTTGTGGAGATTGTTAAGTTTTTGATTGAGATCATGAACCGATTGATGTTAGACCACCACTGAAAGCACTGGACGGCTGTTTCGTGCTAATCCGTGTCGGGTAGAAACAGGTGTCTACCTCAGTACAATGGAAGATGGCCGCGCAACTTCATGGATTGGTTGAGGTTAGACATTAACACCATTGGATGTCGGCTGGCTCAGTGGTCCAGTAGGTTGAGCGTTCGCGCGCGGGACTAAGGGCCCTGGGTTCGAATCCCGCACGGGATGGGATCGTGGAGTTCAGTTAATCGACATCCATATGCATATTACCTGCTAGTAATCACAATATCTCTGATTGGACATTTCTTTAATTTGTACAATGAAAGGTTGTATTCTTTTCAGAAGCGAACATCCATAAGTTGTGCGATTTATAGATATGATGATGTAAAAGAACAAACAAGGAAATAGGTAACTTGTTGAAATGTCTAGATGGCCGTAATAGCTAACCCTGATGTTTATGCAGGTCGCAAAATATGGAGTTGATCTGAAAAAATGTAATATATTTCCGCCATACATTTCGAACAATCTAGTCACATATATACTTCTCAATAGTTGAGATTATGAGTCAATTGAAGCTAGATGATCATGGAAAACCTAGAAGCACTGAACAACTGTTTCGTCCTATTTCGGGACTCATCAACAATGTCCGTCCACGATCCCGTCTCGCGAGATTCGAACATAGGACCGATATATACTTGTCAAGGCATTTTATATGAAAACCGATAAAAGTCAATTAAATAAAGGTTCAGGTAAACAAAGTAATAAAGGAGAGAGAAAATTAACATTGCATAGAAAGTTTAGGAAATTGTTGAATTACTCTAGGCCATAAAATGACTTAAAGATTACCAGGATAAATTCAAGGCTATGACAAGTTGTTTTTTGTACACATAACGGGGTGGGGTAAACTTACGAATAGTCGAAGCTTCTATAAACCTCAGAATTTGTTCATGACAATTTCTGTACAACGTTACAAAAGCTGTATTGATGTCAATTGTGTGCCTCGTTTCGATTGTGTGTTTTGCTATGGATTAATATGGTTTTCTACTTGACACGTTGATTGGAACATTTGATATTAACTGGTTCTGAAGTCATCTAGGCACATATTCCATAACTCTTGATTACAATGCTCAAATACTATCTCCTGTGTTTGTGTGTCCGTATAAATTTGTAGATTGGTAACTGCAATGGCATGTGATGTAATCATTCGTGTACTGTCTAGATCTATTTGAAGTCATGAGCTTATTCCTTTCAATCACAGCGTAATATGTTTTCTCGATAGCTGCTTTTAACCTCTGTTTTAAAACTATGCTGTTAGATTCACCTCTAAATGGTAGAGAGATATAGTTGGCCTTTATTCATTTGCATATACAATACCTTGACAAGTAACTCCGCCTGAATTCCCTCCGGGAGCTACTGCCGGTCCCATGCCCGGATAAACGAGGAGGGTTGGGCATGGGGTTAGCGACCCTATCCCGTTGAAAACTAACCCGCTAAAAAAATGCTAAAAATTATTCAACCTTGACAAGTATCTGTGTGACCAGATTGTTTAAAATGTATAATGCAAGTACAATACATTTTTTTCAGATCAACTCTATCTTCTCATTGCTCTATCGAAATCTATAGAAGGGACTAATTGCTTAAACATTATGAACCATGATTTCATGTCATGTAAACATGTAGCCATGTTTACAAAGTGAATGACTGAATTTGATTTACAATTCGTACCACACAAATAGATATTGTATGATCAGTCAGCACTGATACTTTTGTAATACAATTTGAATTACAAATGAAATACTATGGACGATAAAAGTTGAATCAAAGTCTTTCACAGTTATCTGACCATAATAATTATGAGCAAAATTACTATTATTGGTCAGCGTGTTATACGTATATAAGAAGTCTCATCAGTTCTGATGGGTTAATGTCTTATGATAAGATCTTTATACAAACTGAAAAAATTCTTTTGACTTTAACTGAATTGCTAAATATGTGATGTAAGCCAGATTTCTGTCTTTCGTCTACGAAGAGAGTATGATGTACAGCAGTTCTCCCTATATGATAGCTTTTTTCTGTGAAACATGGCCTATAAGAGTTGAAGACATGCATGGGCTACATGTTTCGATCATAGGTGTCTTTCCAGTATACTTAATATATCATAAAAACAACTGAGTGAACAGTGTTGAGGTTAGACGCAGGCTATTAAGTAAAGATAACAAATTGGTTACTGAGATTTTGAACCTGTATCAACAGAGGTGTTACAATATGTATTACGTTTGCATAACAACTGGCTAGCACGACGAACTATATTAATTAGTGTAGGATTAAATTGGAAGAATGCTAGTGGTGGCCAAACTAAGAAGTGACATCAGTTCATGAAACCACCAACCATTGATCTGATCCATATAGTTAGATGCAAAATCTTTGGTTGGGGTTCACTGGATCATCGTAATCAATGGTTATAGAAGCCGTATGATGGCTCAAAATGTTGAGAGCCCATTTATTCTTTAGCTCCTTTCAGACTTTCAATTTCAGTATCAATTTGACTATTTGAACACAAATTCTTTCAAGTATGCTCAGTGAAGCATCTTGAATCGTTCAAGTTCCTGTTGATCAATAGTAAGTTGTTATTCGGTATGGATCTCTAAGTAGCTATCGATCTATATAGCGAATTTATCTGACTGAAATATTATCTGAGAGAGGAATGATTGTGATCTGATGGGAAAAGCATCTATGAACTGTAACAGACAAGAACCAGAAGTTTCTTTAGCTTTTAGAGTGGCACATAACTTATTGAACTAAATTTAATCTTCTTTACAGAAGGAATTCAAAGTATGTTGGTCATATCCTTCATATCACTATGTAATACATGCTCATCTGATATTCTGGCATTTTTCTTACCTTTTATACTAACAAGATACAAGAGTGTCCGGAAACTAAGAGTCAACTGTTAGCTAACTGACTACTGATTATCTCCTGAAATCAATAATGAATGAATGGGTAGTTGTATACAAAGCCATTTAAAAGAAAATAATCTTACTTCGATAAAGTTCCTTTGGCGAAAAATAGTCGATTACAAACCTTATAAGAATGCTGTGAAAATTTTGAGTCGTCCTTATTTACAAAAATGTGTCGCTCAATTTCGTGAATTAGTTGAAGTTGGACATTGACACGGTCAGATACCGGCTCAGTGGTCTAGAGGTTAAGCGTTCGCGCGCTAGACCGATAGGTTATGGGTTGAAGTCTCGCGAGGCGGGATTGTGGATGCGCACTGCTGACGAGTTCCACAGTGGAGCGACACGGCCGTCCAGTGCTTCCATGTTTTCCATGGCCATCTAGTTTTAATTGAATCATGGTCTCAACTATTGCAATTACTTCACTTGATATTGTTTTATTTGAATCTTCCCATTGATGTTTTAGGACTGAAGTTGATCAGTCTCTTATTGGCATATGTGCATACTGTGCGTATGCCTCGATATTGCCTTAATTTACAAGCATTATAAGCAGAGATGGATAGTGGCTAGCAGTGGAATCCAGGATGCGCGTTTCGTCCTGTTTGGGACTCGTCAGCTGGATGTACCTGCATCTGAGAGTTGATGTTCACTCTGGGACTCGAACTCAGTACCGTTCGCTTCAAACGCCATCGCGTTATCCACTTAGCTACTGAGTCCTGATAGCCACTTGCTTGTGCAATGGGGTGAAGTTTAATTCACTTGATATTGTTTTATTTGAATCTTCCCATTGATGTTTTAGGACTGAAGTTGATCAGTCTCTTATTGGCATATGTGCATACTGTGCGTATGCCTCGATATTGCCTTAATTTACAAGCATTATAAGTATGCACATATGCCAATAAGAGACTGATCAGCTTCAGTCCTAAAACATCAATGGGAAGATTCAAATAAAACAATATCAAGTGAATTAAACTTCACCCCATTGCACAAGCAAGTGGCTATCAGGACTCAGTAGCTAAGTGGATAACGCGATGGCGTTTGAAGCGAACGGTACTGAGTTCGAGTCCCAGAGTGAACATCAACTCTCAGATGCAGGTACATCCAGCTGACGAGTCCCAAACAGGACGAAACGCGCGTCCTGGATTCCACTGCTAGCCACTATCCATCTCTGCTTATATTGCAATTACTATAATGTCCACAAAACCCCTTTTGATATTAAACATTTATTGGCCTGCGAGGTCGTGGATATGCACTAGTGAGAAGTCTCATACTAGGAGGAACCTGTCATCTAATGCTTTCAGTTAGTTGTTTAAATGAGATCGGTTCATGAAACTGATCAATCCGATAATCTCTTATTGGCAAAAAATGTATCTATTAAGACCATTTGTGCACTCAGATCACCTAATGTTTGGCCAATTACACTTCATGAACACCTTAATGTTATTTGTAATGTTTTGGATTATATCATTGTTGATATTTCGAGTGAAATTCAATCAAACTCACTTATGATAGTTAACCACACCCCATCTTTTGTACAGAAATGTTTTTCGTAATGGCTATATTAACGTAATCTACCCAGGTTGCTCATGTGCCAATTAAGACTGATCAAATTTCATTCAGAATATCAGTGGTGAGATAATCCTAACCAATACAAATTAAATTAAAATTCATTTCTGTCGCACACGTAGGTGACAGTTTGAACTAAGTAACTGAGTGGGTAATGCTCTAGCATTTCAAGCTGAATATATTGGGTTCACGTTTAGAAGTGAGAGTCAACTCTAAGATCCAGGTACATTCAGCTAACGAGTCCCATATAAAACAAAACTCTCGTCTTGGATTCCAGTACTGGCCGAATTTTAACCATTGTAAATAGCACGAAAATTTATTGCGTAATGTATAGTCGTTCACAATAATATTGAAGATATTTCATAATTAATAGTATTTCTTTATTTAAAATGAATTTCAAGGGTTTAATCATCAGTGATAAAAAATATTTGCTCAAGATCTCTTTTGAGATCTATACCAACGTGGATGATCTATGTCTATTGATTGGAAGTCTGCTCGAGTTAGATGAGAATGATGTGACGAACCAGATAACTTTGAAGTCACATCTCGCCGTAAGTATCTAACGTGGATTACCCAATCGACGCATCAAAATACTATTTCCGCTTTGGAGACCGTATAAAACAAAGGACGTTATTATGGAAATATATTAGTAAGAATGAGTACAGAGAAGATAGTGAGACCACCACCACCACATGTTCCAGTCCATGGTATACGATGAACTGATGCGCGTTGACTGTCCTTGACATTGACGAGAATTGATGAACTGTTCGATATTCAATGACTCAACTACCGGATGATTTGTTTAGGACCTAGTGACATTGCACTGGCGCTACATATACCTCAGTCAACCAATAAATAAAGGAAAAAAATGACCAAAAATGTTGAACCATATTGATCTGTTGAAAACTGTGCCAGTGAGATTAAAAAGTTCAATAGCCTGAATATATCGTACTCACCATAGGGGGCTGAACGTTCCATGTTTAGTCTTCTTTAGGATTATTAATATATGATGATGAGTATAACACAAGGGTTAAAAACCTGTTCAGTGCCCTCAGATTTTTCTGATACCTTGTTTTTGATACTTTATTAGGCGATAACAACTCCTGTTTGATATTGGATCTCTAAAGTTTGACTTATTGTTTAAAACGTTTTGAACATTATGCAAAACATAATGGTAAAATCATTTGTTTCAATAACAGAACAAACCGTCTAATAAGAATATTCCATCTTTGTTAAAACCTGAATAGCTCAATTGTATAGAATCTACTAGGGTACATAAATTCCCTCAAGATTGTAGATCTTGTTTACTGAACGTATACCTAATAAAGTTTCCTGTACACTTCTTTTAATCATCTCACATTGTAGTGAATGAGAACACAAGTGGGGACAATTGAATGTAATTTGAACACAAAATTGCAAGAAAAACCAAACAGTAAATACTTCATCTGCGAAATGTCAATCAATCGTCTTAGATTTGATTGTTCCTACGTTTCTATACTAATCATTCTCTGTTCTCGTTCTCTTTCCTTCGATCTTCTGCCTTTAGACATTTCAGTTTCGACTGATGATACATACTACTTATATCCATCGATATCAGTAGCACATACCACAATATATCATCATAATACATACGACACTGGATCACTTACACTAGTCTATTTATTTAGACACATAAACATTAGTACAAAGAAGCACCAATTATATATGCGCCACACAGATCTAAATTGATATGTGTGAGAGCTGTGATACTGCCTGGGTGCCCAAACCGAAGCAGGTGGTTTTCTTAGGGTGGCACATTCAGAGCCTTCGACCTAGAGGTCTAATCCACAAGGCAGTAGAGCAACGTTAGGAGATGTAGTTCCATGGTAACCGGTGACCAACTATTGGTTCATACGCCATTTATTCCTTTCAGGACCCTCGGGCCCATGTGCACCATTTTTTTGTAATCAGGGTTTTCCAACTCCCCGAAGTGGATCCTCCTTATATTAATGGTTTCATTGCAATTTGATCGGTAGAATCTTATCACCACTACAAAAAATAATCTAGACAAATATGACAGTGATCAATCAATTGTATAACACATAATGATTTAGAGGAGTTGATTCATCTTTAATGATCATGAATGCAGATTCACTTATACAGACGCATGATTATAATGTAAATATTAAAAAAATACAAACTGACTTGTATATAAACTTTAGTTTCTAAGCGTTTGGTGTTTGTCTGTTTGAATTAAGAATTGTTTAACATAGAATCTAATTGATAAGAATTGAATGATTTACCATTGTTTAATGAACAATTCCATTTTCATTAATATATACAATGTAAAGTGAAAACAAATCATTCTAATATATGATCTGATCTATGTTATAGATAAGCGAAGATGGATAGTGGCTAGTAGTGGAATCCATTACACATGCTTCGTTCTATTTGAGACTCGTCAGCTGGATATACTCGTATCTCAGAATTGATGTTCACTCTGGGACTCGAACTCAGTACCGTTTGCTTCAAACATCATCGCGTTAGCCACTTAGCGACTGAGTCCTGATAACTCCGCCTATAGCTCTTCCAGAGTCATTGCCGATCTCAAGCTCGGGTAAAGGAGGAGGGTTGGACATAGGGTTAACTACCCCATCCCGTAGAAAACTAACTCGTTAGAAACATACTGAGTCTTGATAGGCACTTGCATGTGCAATGGAGCGAAGTTTTAATTCACTTGGTATTGTTTACTTGAATCTTCCCATCGTAGTGTTTGAAGCGGATGTTATTGGGTTCGAGTCCCGGAATGAACATCAACTCTTGGATGACAAGTGCATCCAGTTGACCAGTCCTAAACGAAACATGTATCCTGGATTCCATTGCTAGCCACTATCCATCTTTGCTTTAATAGTTTATGACTTAAGGCTATATCGAGGCAATTCGCACAGGATGCACATATATCAATTGATTCTGATCAGTTGCAGTCCTAAATAACAATGGGGAGATTCAAGTGATCAATACCAAGTGAATTTATGTTACACTTACTTACTTACTTACTTACTTACTTACTTACTTACTTACTTACTTACTTACTTACTTACTTACTTACTTACTTACTTACTTACTTACTTACTTACTTACTTACTTACTTACTTACTTACTTACTTACTTACTTACTTACTTACTTACTTACTTACTTACTTACTTACTTACTTACTTACTTACTTACTTACTTACTTACTTACTTACTTACTTACTTACTTACTTACTTACTTACTTACTTACTTACTTACTTACTTACTTACTTACTTACTTACTTACTTACTTACTTACTTACTTACTTACTTACTTACTTACTTACTTACTTACTTACTTACTTACTTACTTACTTACTTACTTACTTACTTACTTACTTACTTACTTACTTACTTACTTACTTACTTACTTACTTACTTACTTACTTACTTACTTACTTACTTACTTACTTACTTACTTACTTACTTACTTACTTACTTACTTACTTACTTACTTACTTACTTACTTACTTACTTACTTACTTACTTACTTACTTACTTACTTACTTACTTACTTACTTACTTACTTACTTACTTACTTACTTACTTACTTACTTACTTACTTACTTACTTACTTACTTACTTACTTACTTACTTACTTACTTACTTACTTACTTACTTACTTACTTACTTACTTACTTACTTACTTACTTACTTACTTACTTACTTACTTACTTACTTACTTACTTACTTACTTACTTACTTACTTACTTACTTACTTACTTACTTACTTACTTACTTACTTACTTACTTACTTACTTACTTACTTACTTACTTACTTACTTACTTACTTACTTACTTACTTACTTACTTACTTACTTACTTACTTACTTACTTACTTACTTACTTACTTACTTACTTACTTACTTACTTACTTACTTACTTACTTACTTACTTACTTACTTACTTACTTACTTACTTACTTACTTACTTACTTACTTACTTACTTACTTACTTACTTACTTACTTACTTACTTACTTACTTACTTACTTACTTACTTACTTACTTACTTACTTACTTACTTACTTACTTACTTACTTACTTACTTACTTACTTACTTACTTACTTACTTACTTACTTACTTACTTACTTACTTACTTACTTACTTACTTACTTACTTACTTACTTACTTACTTACTTACTTACTTACTTACTTACTTACTTACTTACTTACTTACTTACTTACTTACTTACTTACTTACTTACTTACTTACTTACTTACTTACTTACTTACTTACTTACTTACTTACTTACTTACTTACTTACTTACTTACTTACTTACTTACTTACTTACTTACTTACTTACTTACTTACTTACTTACTTACTTACTTACTTACTTACTTACTTACTTACTTACTTACGTTTGTCGGTTCTGATGCTCTTCTTCACTTGTTTGTTTACCACTGTGTATTCAGCTTGTGCCTTGGCTTTTTCTGCTCTTGTTCGACTGGTATTGATTGCTGCCTTCTTGTTCCTCCTTTCTTGAATCTTATCCAGTGTATCAACAGTGATCCATTCTTTGTGATGGTGCTTCTTGTGACCCAGGACCTCATGACATGTTGAAGTGATTGCCTCTTTGATCCCCTTCCAGTTGCTCTCCACAGTAGTTCCTTCTTCATTGAGTAGATCATGAAAGGCCTGGAACTTGTTGCTGAGGACTATCTTGAATTTATTGAGTTTGCTAGTATCCTGAAGAAAGGCCGTATTGAACTTTTGTGATAGTGTCCGCCCCATTGTCCAGTGCTCCTTGAGTTTCAATTTCATCTTGGCGACCAGCAAGTGATGATCTGATGCTATATCAGCTCCTCTCTTGGTTTTCACGTCCTCTATAGTCCGCCTGAACGTTTTGTTGATGCAAATATAGTCGATTTGGTTTTGCGTGGTGTGATCCGGTGAAGTCCATGTGGTTTTGTGAATGCGTTTATGTGGGAATATGGTGCCGCCTATGACCAGTTTATTGAAGGCACATAGGTTTGCAAATCTCTCACCATTTTCGTTTCTTTCTCTCAGTCCATGTCGTCCCATTATGTCTTCATATCCAGTGCTGTCCATTCCAACCTTGGCGTTGAAATCTCCCATCAGAATGGCCAGGTCCTTTTTTTGGCATTTCTCGACGATTGACTGCAGCCTATTGTAGAATTGATCTTTAGCGTCTTCATTGTAGTCGTTGGTAGGCGCATAGCATTGGATGATATTCATTGTAATGCCCTCCTTTTTTGTTTTGAACGAGGCTTTGATGATCCTTGGTCCATGAGATTCCCATCCAATAAGCGAATTTTGCGCTTGTTTGGACAGCATCAATGCAACTCCTTGTGTTTGTGGAGCATTTTCTTCTTCGTGGCCGGAGTATAATAAAAGGTCTCCTGAAGTTAGTCGTTGTTGTCCAATTTGCGTCCAATATGTTTCAATGATTCCAAGTACCTCTAGGTTGTATCTTCTCATTTCTGCAGCAATTTGGAAGGGTCTCCCGGTGTCCCACGTTGTACGAACATTCCATGTACCTAAATAAATGGTTGCTCTGGTTGTCAGAAGGGGCGTCGGCCTCGTAACTTGCGAAGGAATTTGGCTTTCATCATGAGGCGTCATGGTTCTTCTAAATGAAGACCTTCTGACTCCCAGGGTAGAGGGTAAAAGTTTTGAATAATTCTTTCTGGTTAGCGTTTTTTTAGCGAGTTAGTTTTCTACGGGATGGGGACGCTAACCCCATGCCCAACCCTCCTCCTTTATCTGGGCTTGGGACCAGCAGTAGCCCTCGGAGGGACTCGAGGCGGAGTTGAATTTATGTTATAAATATTTATTAATCTGTTTAGTCGAATGATTCCAGTTGTTTTTGAATTAAAAACAAATATTACTTAAGTTAGGATACATTAATTAAAACAAACTTTATATCTACCCGTTCGAGGATTGGCAAAGCAAAGTGCGAATTTCTACAATTGAAGAATATATGGAACTTAAAACAACTTAAAAACAACTGAAGTCACAGTCTTCAATACGAAAGTCAAACGTGGAGTACTACAACAAACATCATCAAAAAATTACAAGTATTTATCAATAGTTGTCTACGCAAGATATTCAACACCCATTTGCTGGATAAAATCAACAACAGCGTACTGTGGAAGCGAAGAAACCAGCTTTCAGTTGAAGAGGAAATTAGGAAAAGTCTTTGAAAGTGGATGGAACACATATTACGGAAATCTTCAAACCATATCACGAGGCAAGCGCTAACTTGGAATCGTGAATGGAAACGGGAAAGAAGAAGGTCAAAGGACACACTTCGCCGATAATTAGAAGCAAACATGAAAAGGATGAATAACAACTGGAAAGGACTGGAAAGGATTTTCGATGACAAAATTGGATGGAGAATGCTGGTGGTTGACATATGCCCCATCCATGATGGGTAAAAGGCATATGTATGTAGGTAAGTAATAAACAGAATGAATGTACAATCAGTATGTAAATCAGTATATTTTCGACTAAAGGTGTTGTTGTATTTTTGGCTGAATATATCTGAACAGGAAAACACTATGGAAGCTTCTTCGACACTACGGAGTGCCTCAGAAGATAGACAATATCATACGGAATTCATATAATGGATAAAACTGCAAAATCGTGCATGAAGGACAGTTGACAAAGTCATTCGAAGTAAAGACCGGTGTCAGACAGGGGTGCTTACTCTCACCCTTTCTCTTTCTCCTGGTGATTGACTGAATTATGAAGAAGTCAACACATGGGAGGAAACAAGGGTTACGATGGATAGTTAGGATGTAGCTGGATGATCTAAACTTCCAAGATGATCTGGCTCTTCTGTCGCACACGCAACAATAAATGAAGAAGACGACCGGTGTAGCAGCAGTCTCAGCAGCAGTAAGTCTCAACATACACATAGGAAAAAACAAGATTCATCAACACAACACAACATGCACCAATTAAATCAGAATTGATGGTCAAACAACCGTGAACCAATACAAGAGTTAGAATTTTCAAGACAGTTCTACTGTATAGCTTGGGAACTTGGAGAACTATGAAAGCCATCATCCAGAAGAAATAAGTGTTTGTTAACAGTGATCTACGCAAAATACTTCGGATCCGTTGGCTAGAAATTATCAGCAACAACGTACTGTGGGAGAGAACTAACCAGAATCCAGCGGAGGAAGAAATCAGGAAGAAGTGCTGGAAGTGGATAGGATACATATCGATGAAAGCATACAATTGCGTCACAAGGCAAGTCCCCACATGGAACCCTCAAGGCCAATGGTGAAGAGGAATATCGGAGAACACGTTACACCGAAAAATGGAGATAGACGTAAGAAGAATGGACAAAAACTGGGTAGAACTAGAAAGGAAGTCCCAGGACAGAGTGGGTTTGAGAATGCTGATTGGCGGCCTATGCTCCATTGTAAGTAACAGATGTAAGTAAGTAATTTTGAACTACTTGGGATGCCTTAATACTTTCAACTTTATTCTTTCACTCACTCACTCTCTCTCTCTTTACCTCTTTATTGCCAAATTACAAATATACACAAAAACATAGATACATTAATGTATCCAACATTCGAATGATCTTATGTAAGTTACAATAAGTATGTATAAATATAGATTCACCATAGAGATAAACATAATTTGTAGTTACTGATGATATTACTAATGATTAAATATATGTAAAGATTTGAATTTTCCGGTTGTTAATATTTTAAGATTAAATTAAACAGTTACTATTAGTCTTTGTACATTCGGAGTGAATTATTATAATGTCTTAAAAGACAAGTTTTCGGTATATTAAAATTTTAGCTAATGAAGGGAGAAAGAATGCATTTTGTCTTATATTTGGACTTATCAATTGTATGTAGCTTCATCTTACTTTTCATGCTGTAAACGACCTTATGACGTACACATAGAAAATGGATATAAAGAATACTACTGGCATACTGAAATGATAAACAAGGGTATGATCATCTTCATTGTAGATTTATGTAAAGGTTATTGGTAACGCAACTCCGCTTGTACCTTTTCTAGGGTTATTGTAAGTTCAAAGCCTGGGTAAAGGGGAATGGTCAGGTACGGGATTAGCAACCCCATCCGGTGAAAATAACCTTTCTAAGAAAAATGCTAACCAGAGTAGACAAATCAGTAGTGGTGCACATATGACGCGTTATTTCCCTCATAACTGAAGTTACACTTAGCCAACGCGATTTGACTGAATTCATACCTAAGTTTAGAGATGACTGCTCATAGTTTCCAATAGTCTAAAATCAAGATATAAAGGAAATAACATCGAATCACTTACACTAATGTTTGAACTGCAACTTGATCAATAGAATTTAACGAAAAACACTAAGATCAGTACGAACATATCAATGGTCACCAGTCGATGATCAATTATTTCCCGTGTCTCACTCTTACAAGAGATTAATTGCTGTTTGAATAGCTCATCTGAAACACATTTGATTGTGAAGCTGGGTAACGTTGGTGTTAATTTCACAGGAGGACATAAGTTCTTTAAATTTCACAGATTCATCCCAGCAAAGAGTAATAACTAGAATCGATCCTAGAAACGTGGTGTCATACGGACTGCTCTCACCTACTCATCAATTCAATACATTACACTCAAAGTGTCCATACTAAAGCTTTGTTGTTAGAATTAAATTGTCTGTACAATGCACAAAATGGGTTAGAAGTTCTCTACTGCTCGATAAAAGGAACTTCAGTTTACATGGATAGATGATCTTATACTTTTAATATTTTTCCTATTCTCCAAACGGAGAACAGCAATCCAGTCACTCTTGATGGCGAGACTCTGGGAGAGATAGAATCCTTCACATACCTGGGAAGCATCATCGATGAACAAGGAGGTTCAGATGCAGACGTAAAGGCAAGAATCGGCAAAGCAAGGAGAGCATTCCTACAATCGAAGAACGTATGTAACTCAAAACAACTGTTTGCAAGCCAACATCAAAGTGAGAATCTTCAATATGAACGTCAAGGCAGTTCTACTGTGCGGAGCTTAAACTAGGACAACCATACTACAACCATCATCAAGAAGGTACAAGTATTTATAAGCAGCTGTCTACGCATAATACTCAACATCCATTGACCGGATACCATCATCAACAGCCTTATGTGGGAGAGAACAAACCAGCTTCTAGCTGAAGAAATTAGGAAAAGACGATGGAAATGGATAGGACGTACATTACGCAAATCACAAAACTGCATCACGATGCCAGCCCTAATTTCGAATCCTGAAGGGAAGAGGAAAAGTGGAAGGCCAAAGAACACATTACGTTGGGAAATAGAATGAGATATGAAAAGGATGAATAACAACTGGAAGGAGCTGGAAAGGATTTCCTAGGACAGGGCTGGATGGAGAATGCTGGTGAGCAGCTTATGTTCCATCACGAGGAGTAACAGGCGTAAGTAAGTAATTTTCCAAATGCTTCCTTTATGAAACAAGGTACTTATTTTCAATATTACTGATATAACCATCTTTATCGATTTAAGTAGTTTATTTGGATCTGATCAACTTAAAGAGATGTTAGATTAATTTTTTTTGTTTTAAAAGATTCTCTAATTGTGTATCCTTACTAATTCTAATAGTTGAGATCATCATGAGTCAATTGAAGCTAGACCATCATAGAAAACCTGGAAACACCAAAAACCTATTATGATATCTTTACTAATCTTTAAGAGATATAACCATATAATTATCATATTTCAGGTTAAGTATATACAATACAATAATACTATCTGTTCACTTGGCAATCAAAATACCGACGATACAAATTAATAATGAAGTTAATCCCTAGATTTTACTTAAGTGATCTAATAGTCTAGTAATATGATTTCTAGTCATAACAATATAAAGTTAATCAGTTAGCTTAAATATGTTCTAATTAAGCAAATAATGAATAGAAAGGATATAGTCAGTTTTAATAAACAATAATGAGAATTAAGTTCATGAGTGTGTATAAATAAACTCATCATTAATAGACTGTGGTGGTTGTATGAACTGATTATTCTTTTGTACTTGTTAACTGCTTGCTTTTGAATTCCAAATACAGCACATTCGTTCGTACGTATCTAGTACTTCTTGATCCGATTGAGTTATTTCTCGAACTCTCAGTTTGTACTATAATTCAAATACTTCAAACTATCATATCGGTGTCGCTATGGAGCCTGTAATGGAACAGTTGGTCATTCATTCAACTTCTGAAAGTTTCGATAATTATTTAAAAAGGTTTGAAATCTGGAGCATGACCAAGAAAGATATGAAAGGTGATTAACTTATGGCACACTTCCTTACATTCATCGGAAATGAAGTCTACAGTTTATTAAAACCTTTGGAATATCTAGAAAAGCCTATTTCACTTTCTCATACAACTCTCAAGGAACTACTGTTAGACTATGTTAAGTATAAAAATTTTGAATGCGATGAAGGGGGAAACTTTTGTAAAATGATTCATTAGAACATCAAAAATTCCACTGCATTACTACATCATCCCAATCCAAAGAGTACTCGAGGTTATGCAGATAATTTATTGAAGATTTGAGATTCATTTCACGAAGATGGGCACAAGTTTAGTTAATGTTTGTCCTATAGCAGATTTTACTCATTTAATTCATGGGTATTTTGTAATTTTAATTGCTATAAATGTGATGGGATTGGACACATTCAGTCAGTTTGTCATATTAAGCTTCATTCCTCCGTAACTATTGATAAAATTTGTAATTCTGATCAAACTAAGTTGGGTGTTTCTAACGATCATTTGTCTTTATCCACAACATCGAAAAGCGGTATAGAGTCTCATAGCAGATCAGAGTTAAATGAAACTCAGAATCCTTGTAAGATGAAAGTTTCTAATCAATCAACTTCTTATCGAATTTCTTATGTTATTGTACCAGATATGGTTTGTCTTATTGATTCACATATTTCTGATGAAATTCCTTATAAATCTGTGGAAAATATGTTGAATTAATCTAATCATGATCTTCGATGATGTAATATGAAGACGAAGATTAACAGAACTATGTGATGATATATTAGCGTAATAAACGTTTTCAATACAAAGTACGAGTATTAAATGAGCTCGATTTGGATTACGTTACAGATGATTTCATATCAACTGTTGTTTATCCTTATCATGAAGTCATTATTTATGATATCTCTGGTTGTTGTGAGAAGTGTATTTTACATGAAGCCACATTATTCGTAACTCCGTCTGGAGTCCCTCCGAAAGCTACTGCCGGTCCCAAGCCCGGATAAACGAGGAGGGTTGGGCATGGGGTTAGCGACCCCATTCCGTTTAAAATTAGCTCGTTAAAAAAACGCTAACCAGAGAAAAATTATTCACATTATTCATAACTTGGGGATATGAAAATCCAACATTATTTCGTGAGGGGAGGGGGGGTAGAATAGTGTTTGAGAATCTACGTTTCAAATTCTAGATATCAGTGGTTTCAGTACACAATCAACATAGTGAGTGTATACAATTCCAGGACCCAGATAAGTGCTTATATGTGAAAATTATATTTGAAATATTCTCAGTGGTTGAAATTTAAATAATTCCAACGTTTCGTCCAGCTAACTTGTCTGAACGTCTTCAGGGTAATAATCAAAATCATCAAAGAAATACATAGCTTTTTAACAATCGAAACTATACTGTGTTAAGCCAAGATAAGTCTTTTTCAATTTCAGTTGATTCTGGTATTAATGAGCATATTCTAAATCATACAAAGCCTATATCCAATACACGGTCGGACAGATAAGATGAACCTTAGGAAAAGAGGCACAATTGATTGCAGAAATTCGGATTCTTATTTAAGCTGTGGCGCATGTGGTATGAATTAATAATTTTTTTTGTACTTGTCTAATGCTTGATTCGGAGTTCCAAATACAGTACATTCATCCGCACTTATCCAGTACTTCTTCATTAAATTGAGTTATTTCTTGAATTCCTAGTTTGTAGTATAATTCAAATACTTCTAATTGTCACAGTAACACCTCAATAATTTTATTGATTTCGTAATGATGTATTTATGTGATTGCCCTGTCTTGGAATCCTGAAGGGAAGCGGAAAAGAGAACACATTACGTCGGGAAATACAAGCAGATGTGAAAAGGATGAACAACAACTGGAAGGAACTAGAAGGGATTGCTCAGGACAGGGTTGGGTGGAGAATGCTGGTGAGCGGTCTATGCTCCTTCACGAGGAGTAACAGGCGTAAATAAGTAAGTAAGTATGTTAGGATAAACATATATTGATTCAATGAAAGAAATCTATGGTGATCGATTTAATTTGTAAATAAGATTCGTTTCGGATTAAACTCAATTAGGGTAGTATTAAAAATATGGGAGCATTGGATAGTTATTTCGTCCTAGTTCAAACTCGTAACTGACTTTTATTTTACTTAAACACATAGACAATGGTACAAAGAGGTACCAAATAAATTTGCGCCATACAAATCATTAGATTTTTGTGAGGACTAGGATGCTGTCCGGGTGCCCAAAGCAAAACAGGTGGTTTTTTTAGGGGGCCACATCCGGAGCCTATGACCAAAAGATCTGATCCACGAGCCAGTAGATCTATCAATCAACCTTCATATTAGGCTAATTATGATTAGTTTACCATATCAATACTTTAACCGTGTTCACGGATTATTGAACCCTAGATGAGTTCCTGATATTCTTGTGAGAATTTCGAAACATAGGGAGTAAAATAATCGTCATTTATCACATTACACAACCACTTTACTATATCACGAATTGAGTGATATCCTAATTATGTTCTTCTGTATACCAAATCAGTGATGTAATGGTTAAGTAACCACTATTAGACATTTAGATTTTGTGTTTGATATCAAACGTAATCATGTATACATACACCACTGAGGAGTCCCATGTTAAGAAGAAATAGTAATGGGTAATGAGTTTCCTTAACTCAAAATCTATTAATTCGTTATTCGAGATCAAAAACATAGTGCATAACAACTGATCAAATACACAAAGGTAATTAGTTGATCTTTTATTGTCGTTTATTTAGTAAATACAACCGTTGGCTATATAATTACTTACGTATTTAAAATAATTCAATATTCTGATAAGGTGGTATAGATTAAGGTTTCATTCATTAAAATCAAATCATTCAAGATCAATCAACAATTATTATGTATGTACACTAATCAGTTCAAGCTAATTTGTTCTATTATGAATCCACATCTATTTCCTATTTACATTATTCGAAATCCAAAAAAGGAGTCAATTTATGATAGACCATTATTAAAAACCTGAAAGCACTGTTTTAAGTCTGTTTCATCCTGGTATGCGATTCTTTAATAGTGCATATTCACGATTCAACATGTGAGATTCGAAACCAGAACCTTCGGTCTCGCCTACGAATGCTCAAACTGTAGATCGTTGACCAGGCATCCAACAGTGGTAATGTCTAACTTCAGCCTATCCATAATATTGCGCAAACTTTCATCCATTATCTGAAGAAGATAACTGTTTCTACTAGACATGGTTTAACTCCACTATTCACGGCTTCTCACTAGAACTCCAGGAAAGCCATCTTGAAGCTAATCATTAATGAGCACATAATTATTATCAGAACAGAGATATATGGAAATTGTATTAAGTTTAACAGTTGAACTCATAAAATTTACTAATGCAATGTATAAATTGTTAACGTGACGTTTATGCTAAGTACTGTAACATTGAACTCCGAGTCGAAACAGAAGATTAATCTAATGTGCAGCAAAAGTTATCTCATCTTTAACTAACAGTTAAACCCGTAATTTTCATAATTTTTTTTCTATTGAATTCTTGAAAAGATTGCATTAACTGAATAATTTCAGTGATTTTTTAAAGTAATAATTACCTACCTGACGTGAATCATTTTAGTCAGTTAGTCAGCAACAACGTAGAACTTCGTACATACGTACATCAGTTCGAGTTGCCATACCACATTAGCACACAGATACAATTGTCGACTGAAATACCATAGTGGTAGAGTTAGTAAGAGTATAAGCAGTAATCGGAAATATTAGGGTTTGGAGATGTTATTCAAGGAGTATAATCCAGTGAAATAAATTTGGAAAGAGGAAAAAGAAAAGGGACATGAAAAATTCAGAAGATTAGAATTTGAGAGAACACAAAGAGTGGATGCACGTGCGCCATTGCAAAGATTTTGAGCCATATCATTCAGGGTCTCTAACCATCGGTTTTTATCATCTCTCAGATCCCAACCAGATAGTATACACATACTAACATGGCTCAGACCACTTGTTAGTGACTTCATGGATTTGTGCCATGTTTTCGTCTGTCCGCCCCTATCTTTCTTCCATTCTACTCCTACGTCAGAGAATATCGCACGTTGGGGCAGTCGGTAGTTGGGCATACGTAACACATGTCCCAGACATCTCAACTGATGAATTTTCATTACTTCATCAATTGATTCGCCATCCTTACCTAACAACCTTATTACTTACTCGGTGGTACCACTATATACGAGCGATTCTTCAAAGACACTCACAGTCGAATAATAGTAACCTTCGAATATCTCCTACTATTACAGGCCATGTTTCACAGCCATAAAGTAGGATGGAGCGAACCGCTACACAGTAAACCCGTCTATTAGAAAGAGAAAAGAAAGGTACATGAAGAATTCGGAAGATTAGAATTCGGGAAAACGCAAAGAGTGGATGCACCCGCGCCATTGCAAACGATTTTGAGTCATGTCACATTCATGGTCTCTAACCATCAGTTGCTATCAGTAATTAGTTTAAGATATCTGCAAAAGAATAGAAAACCAAGATCAATTTATAATCATGCATGTAATTCTTTGATTAGTTAACTACTGGTCATTATCATAAATCTGTCACAGATCTATATCGGTCTAGATACTTAGAATAAACTCCAGGAATATAATGAAGATATGGTGAAGAGATAAGACAGGGATTTGAGATAATAATAATATTAATCAAATGAAAGTCTGAAAAATTCCCATATTGTAATTTAAAACAACATAGATATAAGCGAACAACATTGTTTTCGACTAAGTCCTCATCAGGCTTTATACTAATATACATTAATGTATTTATATGCATACACAAAATTATTAAACCAATCAAGGTAGTTTATGAGTTAATGATAACAATGGAAAAGATTACATAATAAGTAAAAAGTACAAATCGATAGTATTATGACAGGTGTACGAGTTGTGATAAGCAATATTAAAGTAGCTAAGTGGATAACGCAATGGCGTTTGAAGCGAATATTACTGAGTTCGATTCCCAGGGTAAACATCAACTCTGACATGCAGGTACATCCAAATCAATGTTAAATAGTCGGAAATAGGTCAATGATTAGAAAACTATAGTCAGTAATATAACATTTATAAAAATTTTTGTAAGCAATGATGGATAGTGGCTAGCAGTGGAATCCAGGACGCGCGTTTCGTCCTGTTGAGGACTCGTCAGCTGGATGTACCTGCGTAGCATGACGTATTAAGAAGTGTTTAGATAATTAGACCATGAAGTGTATATTTGAGAAAGAAGAAAAGAACGGGGTGTTGGTGGGAGGGTGTGAAGAAAAATAAATGAACAAAGAGTATGACAAATAATAATAACAGATGGATTTTGTGGATATTATAGTAATTTCAATGGTTAAGAACATGAGTCACAAAACACCCTCCTGATATTTATCAGCATATGCTCACTAGTGAATGGCTTCAAGAGGAAATTTCTTGGAATTATAGTGAGAGGCAGTGACCAGTGGAGTTCAACTGGGTCAGTTGTGAGGTAGTAACTCACTGAAAACAATGGTAGATGTGTCGCTCAATTTCGTGGATTAGTTGAAGTTATACATTACCACCACTGGATGCCGGCTCAGTGGTCTAGTGGATAAGTGCTCGCGCGCGAAACCAATAGGTCATGGGTTCGAATCTCGCAGGGGGTGAGGTCGTGGGTGCGCACTTCTGAGGAGTCCCACAGTAGGACGAAACGGCCGTTCAGTGCTTCTAGGTTTTCATGGTGGTCTAGCTTCAAATCTCTCACGACCTTAAACATTGAAATAATAATAAATAAAGTCATTTATTAAGGTCAAGGGAGAAATAAGAGTGCTACAAATTTCTTATGAACATAAAGACGTGAATTGTTGGCTTGAATTCCTATAACTTCTGCTATGTATAAGAGATGAGATCGAACATTATAAGGAAAACTAATAGGAATACGATAAATAACTTTAAATAACTTATTTCTGTCTACTACATGACCGCTATCGATCAAGTGTGGTAGAACTGAGCTACGTATTGTCTTGACAGTAGCTTTTCCTAACCACAAAAGGAGGTACTCGCTAACTCGTTGGCTCAGTTGTCTGGTAGTAGGCCCAATATAGCTTTCTCCACAGGAGCAGCTGAACTCGTAAATACACATAGAAGTAAAATAACCAGGTAACTCATCTTTTAGTTGGGGAATCCCCATAGATCAGGTCGAGTACGTTAGACAGAGTTTGGCTTCATTAATGACAAGGTACTGTCAAGACAACATGCAGCTCAGTACTACGACACTTGAACGATAGCGATCATGTTGTAAACAGAAATAAGTCAGTTACTGTTTCATTTATCGTATTGAGGATGATACAGGTATTCAGTGTTTGACAACGCTTCTACCAGTAACACCTTCTAATATGCTTTGTTCCCACCGAGAGAAATCAAAAGACAGAGTCGAGGAGATCGGAAGAGTGTATTTGGCGATAACCAATATATCGGGAATCTCTGATCTAATCTGGCTAGTGATTGCGGTTGATGTTGAGCACAGCGTACAGCACGTGATCTGGTGCGGATGCATGACCGAGCGCCTTCAGCTAGATGAGTCCACTAAAACAAATGGTCAGCATCCAATGTCGAAAACCTATTGAGCTATTTAGTTTGGGGATTTATTTACCACTACAGTATTTATAAATTATTTTTTAATTTAAATCATAAACAGGTTTCATTGTTGTGCTTAGTTCAGATTATACGTTAATGAGTATTCAATTCATATCGCTAGCTATTTATTTTGTAAATATGTTATTGAGATTTCTATATGTTGGACTGGGATTAGAACAATATTCTCGACATGATTTATCTAAATTCACTATAAGCTAAGCAAAGCAAATGTTTGGTTCTGAAAATATGATCTGTATTCAAAGATATTGTTATGAACGGGGAATTAAGAAGCCCAGACAATCACGAAAGCTATTTTCTTGGGACGTTATTGTATTTCATTCAAACCCTGTAAAACACTTATATTTATTTTTGTCCCTATCTTATTCTACATAACACGAGCTTTCGTTCTATGCATCATTCACTAGCATACTCTTTTTGGTTCCGAAAATATTGTAATTTAAACATAATATTTTGCACTGTATTTTCTACCCTAATTCCCTGTTTCGGGCATAACTATATTTATCCAAATTATTGTACGTCGTAGTCAAGATATTCACTTATTTATTCATGTACATTTTTGTATTAATCCGAATTCAGAGAATCCAGAGTTCAGTGTTCCACCTGTCTTGCCTTCTCTCACTTGCGTGCTTGCCAACCAATCAGGTTCTAGAATAGTTATCTCTCTACCCCATCTCGAACTCACGCGTGATAGATTTCAAGGTTAAGCCGCTCACCCTATCGCGTCAAGGTCATACTTTAGCCTACACAGATCAAGGTCGAGTCATAACAAGTATCAACGGGGTAAAGCGATTCAAGGTCATAACAGATATACTCTTGAACAAATGTCATTCATTTATTGAACCCTATCTAACCAGTTATTGAAATTGTCTTTTACAAGTACTAAACATTAATATTTACAAGTAAAGATGATAAGTCGCTAGCAGTGGAATTGAGGACGCTCTTTTCGTCTTATTTGAAATGATTGGTTGTGAATTCAGGCAATATCGAGGCAATACACACAGTATGCACATATGTCAATAAGAGATTGATCACTTGCAGTCCTAAATAACAATGGGAAGATACAAGTAAAACAACATCAAGTGGATTTAAACTTCACTTCATTGTACATGAAAGTAGCTATCAGGACTCAGTAGCTAAGTGAATAACACGATGGCGTTTGAAGCGAAAGGTACTGGGTTCGAGTCCCAGAATGACACATTGACTCTGAGATGCAAGTATATCCAGATGACGAGTCCCAAATAGAACGAAACGCGCGTACAACTGGATTCCAGTGCCAACAACTATCTATCTTTGCTTAAAAAAGCTTGTGACCTAAGGCAATATCGAGGCAATACGCACAGTATGCACATATGCCAACATGAGACTGGTCAATTGCAGCCCTAAGTACCAATGAGAAGATTCAAGTAAACAATATCAAATGAATTAATATATTTACAATTGGATATATGTAAGGAACTATCTGTAAATTCATAAAACTATGAATTTCTGGAGCTCTTGACTAATTAAAAATGGCTCCCATAATCACTGATTCTAAATATTTCAACATGTTTTCAGTTTGATCTATTTCATATTCAGAATTTCAGTTGATCATTAAAAATATCCATTGTTTGTTAGTACTTTAGTAAACGAGAACACAAGTGGTGAAAAGAACCATAAAGCATATACTTCATCTACAAAATGTTAATCAATCATCTCAGACTTCATTGTTCTTGCATTACTATACCAATTGATTTCTGTTTCCGTTCTTTCCTTCTTGAACTTCTGATACTAGATATTTTATTCCTGACTAGCGTTATATACTACTTATGTCGATATAAGTAGAACACATTACAGTGCATGGATAGATACTGAATAAGATGTCCTTAAAGTTTAGTTAATTACATGAATTGTTGAAACGTTTGTGAGAAAAAACATGGTAACTAAAAATGTATGTGAAATTTCTCATCACTTTTCTGTTTGATAAAAGTTCTCATCTCATAACCTAACGTGTGACCACTGGTTTATCTTAAATCATAATGACTTTACTCATATTTGCTTATTATTTGTATGATAAGCTTATAGATAAATTGCTTGAAGTTCTGTTGCAAGACCATAATACGTTTAGTTCAATAAGTATGAAATGAAGTAGATATTAGTGTTAATTGTTGAGTTTCCAGGTAATTAAATTAGTTATTGATTGAGAGCATGAATCGATTGATGTTGGACCACCATTGAACACCTGGAAGCACTGGACGGCCGTTTCGTCCTTTTGTGAGACTCCTCAGTAGTGCGCATCCACGATCCCATTTGCGGTATTCGAAAACAGGGCCTTCATTCTTGCACGCGAACGGTTAAGCTATTTGATCACTGAGTCGGTATCCAACGGTGTTAATGTCTAACCTCAACAAATCCACAAAATCGCGCAACCATCTTCTATTGTACTGAAATAGATATCTGTCTCTACCTGTCACGTAATAACTTGACTGGTTACGGCTTTTCACTAGAACTCCGAGAATTCGCTCACGAAGTTAGTCACTAGTGAGCACATAGTAATTATCAGTGTAGGGTTGTGGAGATTATTAAGCTAATGATTGAGATCTTGAACCGACTGATGTTAGACCACCGTTGAAAACCTGACACCAATGGAAGACCATTTCGTCCTATTGTTGGACACCTCGACAACCATATACTGATAATTAAATTAGTAACAAGTTGTACATGCTATATGAAAGTACTTCAGTATACTTAGTTATCATACATAATTAGTCAGTTAAAATAAATCCAGAACAAGAGGTTTGTTCAATAAATTGCGGTTCCGGAGTTTTGACTAGGGTATTGCTTTGAATCAATAACTTTAAAATACCTGGTTTAAAATCTTTAATATGTCAGATTTTCATCACAGTTTGAAAATAACAATAAACCAGTATTATTTTTGGTAGTCATGAATGTCCTTACTTACTTACGCCTGTTAATCACAATGGAGCATAGGCCGCTAATCAGCATTCGCAAATCCACTCTGTCCTGAAACTTTCCTTATAGTTCTATCTAATTATTGTTCATTCTTCTTATGTCCACCTCCATTTTTTGGTGTAATTTGTTCTTTGGTTTTTCTCTTCCACTTTGATCTTGAGGATTCCATGTGAGGGCTTGAATTGTGACACAGTTGGATGCTTTCTTCAATATGTATCCTATCCACTTCCAGCACTTCTTCCTGATTTCTTTCTGCGCTGGGATCTCGCTAAAAAAACGCTAACGAAAACGAATTCACGAATATCCTAACTAACGATAAATCAATTTCTATTTTCACATTATTTATTCATTTGATGTATGTATGGAATACCGTTTAGCTTTATAGCCTTATTCTGACATTCTTCATTCATATGATCTATAAAGCCATATGAAAATAATCTCATGAACTTTATGTCTTGATGTGGGATTAATCGATGTTTCGGTGGATAAATCTGACCAATGAAGTCAATCACATAGGGAAACAGTCACTAAATGACAAGTACGGGTAATGAGTACATTGTATCACAAATAAACAATGCTTGAAAAATAAAGAAAACCAAATAGAAACATTTTAGTTGAATAGTACTCTATATGATACTAGATTTGAGGTTTTTAGTTCTATCCCGTGTAAAGCCTTAGATGGATACTGTTGTAGTATTTTACAGTCATTCAAAATTGACCACTGTTTACAGATTTCCAATGTTTATTATTTGACTGATTTCCTTAAAAGTAGAACTATTGTTCTTTATGTAAATATTTTTAATGGTTCAGTTCATATCCATAGATATCCGTTTTAAGTATTCAGTTAGTTGAGATGTCAGGGACATGTGTTACGTATGCCCAACTACCGACTGCCCCAACGTGCGATATTCTCTGACGTAGGAGTAGAATGGAAGAAAGATAGGGGCGGACAGACGAAAACATGGCACAAATCCATGAAGTCACTAACAAGTGGTCTGAGCCATGTTAGTATGTGTATACTATCTGGTTGGGATCTGAGAGATGATAAAAACCGATGGTTAGAGACCCTGAATGATATGGCTCAAAATCTTTGCAATGGCGCACGTGCATCCACTCTTTGTGTTCTCTCAAATTCTAATCTTCTGAATTTTTCATGTCCCTTTTCTTTTTCCTCTTTCCAAATTTATTTCACTGGATTATACTCCTTGAATAACATCTCCAAACCCTAATATTTCCGATTACTGCTTATACTCTTACTAACTCTACCACTATGGTATTTCAGTCGACAATTGTATCTGTGTGCTAATGTGGTATGGCAACTCGAACTGATGTACGTACGTACGAAGTTCTACGTTGTTGTTGACTGACTGACTGTTTCTGTTAGTTACATTTGGTTGTTATTCTATTTATCATCTTTTAAAATTAAATGAAATAAATTAATATGAAAATTTTCAAGTTTTTTCTGAAAGTATCTCAAAGACATTTTCATTATCACCAGCATTATATAATAAACATACTTAATTATGCCTGTTACTTCTCATGAGGTAGCATAAGCTAATCACTAGCATTCTCCATTCAACTTTGTCCTGGACAATCTTTTCCAGTTGTTATTCATTCTACTTATGTCTGTTTCCAATTCACGATGAAGTGTGTCCTTTGACTTTCCTCTTTTCGGTTTTGTTTCAGGATTCCAAGTTAATGTTTGCCTCATGATATAGTTTGATGATTTCTTCGATGTGTGTTCTATCCACTTCCAAAATCTTTTCCTAATTTCTTCTTCAGATGGAAATTAGTTTGTTTTTTCTAACAGTAGGTTGTTGCTGATGATATATAACTAACAGACATCAGTATCTTACGTAGGTAATTGTCTACAAATACTTGTACTACTTTGATAATGGTTATAGTAGTTCTCCAAATTTCAGCTCCGTGCAATATAACTCACTGTCTTGAAGATCGTATTGAAGATTGTGACTTGGGTATTGGTTCACAGACAGTTATTTTGTGTTCCATCTGTTCATTAAATATAAAAATACTTACAATAGTTGAAATCATGAGTCAATTGAAGCTAGATTACCATGGAAAACCTGAAAGCACTTGTCGGCCGTTTAATGGTTAAGCGTTCGCGTGTGAGACCGATAGGTCATGGGTTCGAATCCCGCAGGGGGAGCGGGATCGTGGGTGCGCACTGTTGGAGAGTCCCATACAAGGACGAACCGGCCGTTCAGTGCTTCCAGGTTTTCCATGGTCGTCTAACCTTCAATTGACTCATGATTTCAACTATTGAAATTACTAAAATTTCTACAAAACCCCTTGTGATTCTAAAAATACCTTCATTACTTAGCTAATCCTTACCTTTAAACCAACACAACTATCCCAAATAATATTCTCCAATGAAAATGTTTATTCTAACCTTCTATTAAAATCTATTATTTTATAATAATCAATAATAACCAATAAAAACAAACAAAACTTTGATTTGATTGGTTATTTACAAGGCTAAATTATTTCCCTCATTCTGATTGGCTGATCATAGATTATTATAAAATAATAAAAAATTGATTCAAACTTTGAGTTGATTGGCTATTTACAAGGCTAAATTATTCCCCTCATTCTGATTGACTGATCATAGATTATTATTTTTTTAAAATAAAGATGAAGTATATAACAACGTGACTAGTAACAACTGTGATACAAATAGGATTTAGACAGCAAATTCATCGTTGATGTTGGTACGGTATTTGATTTCATAAAATGAATATGTATATCATTCATTTGTATTTTTATGGATTATTATTATTATCATCATCATCATCATAAATTTCATGAATGAACATTATCCATATTATTACAATACAAATTCAATCATTCAAATTCGGAAATTATGCTTGCTAATGGTGAATATGTAGATGGTTCATGGTTATTATCAATCTATATACATGATTTAAATATTCAACGTGATATACGTGTACATGGTGAATGGTCTATTAATGAATTAATTACACAATTAATTGATGGTTTAATATATCCTCAAAGGAAATTATTACAATCCAATGAAATAAGTTTACATTCTAATCATATTAAAATGAATTGGGAAGATTATGGTTTATGGTGGCCAATAAAATCGAAATGGTTATTAAAAACTAAATTAAGTTTAAATCAATATGGTTTACAAGCAGATGCTAAATTACATTTTTTATCCATATATGGACAATTAAATATACAATTACCAGATTTACAAATACGTAAATTTATTGATATCAATTTTGCTGAACCAGTTTATCGTGTTACATTATCTATATGTCATTATTTAAATATAAGACATTCAGAAGAATTATCATTAGGTTATCCTATTCAACAAAATGATTTAAAACATTCACGTTTTATACCAAATTCTATAAATAAACATGATCAGACATTATCGAATACAAAGAAATATTCAACATTTCAACGTAGTGCTACTATAAATACAACACATTCACAATATAAAACATTACATAAAGAATCATTATTTCAAATGAATAATGAGATGAATGCAAATCAATCTCAACAACAAAATGATGAAGGATCTATGAAAAGTTCTTTATTATCAAAACATTCAATTCAGTTATATGGTCCACCAATAATACGTGATAAACGTCATCATTATTATTCTATAAGACGTAATTCAAGAAATTTGAATCATCAAACAACCTTATCATCAATTCCATTTAATTTACGTATTCTAGATGATCCATCATTAATTTATAGTCCTATTATTCATATAGATGAGGCTATACAAAATCATTTGATTGTAAGACCAAATAATTATATACAACGTATACGGTTAAATACAGTATGGTTAGATTCATCTAAATCATTATTAGAACAAGGTATAACTATGTTAGGGTATAATCCTTCTTCTTCTTTTTCTTCGTCTTCTATGAATCGACCTAATTCATCAGGACAAGTACAGAATGATGAAGATATACAATTATCAAATAACAAAGATAATAATACAATACCAACATTAATTCTACGTTATAAATATGGTATCTATTATGATTTAAATATAAAATATGATTTAATACGTATTAATCAATTATATGAACAAGCGAAATGGTCAATTCTATCAGAAATTTATGATGTAACAGATGAAGAAGCATGTTTATTTGCTGCATTACAATGTCAAGTATGTGATAATGAATATTGTTTTATAATATTAATTTATTTATGGATACTATGATACTACTAGGTTACTCAAATTAAAATAGGTGATTTTCTTATGTGCGATGGTGGTGGGGGGTTCACACACCTGGAGATTTCGATATAAACATCTAATCAACAAAGTAGTGGAGTAACGTCAGGAGATACAATCAAATGATAGACGATGTTTAATAATTGGTTCATACGCTATTTGTTCCTTCAGGATCCTAGAGCCCATGTATATCATTGGTTTAGAATGAGGGTTTTTCACCTCTCATAGGTGAATCCTCTATATCCATCAACCCTGTTAAATCATCGGAGATTCGTTTTTCATCCTCTGAAGTTCGTAAACAACATCCCCGCCACAAGAATGCACTGAAAATTAGTCACATTAAATACGATCATATGTTAGTGGAAAGTAGAATGTTCTAGAAGGATTTATTTGATTGAAAACCTCTAAATGTTAATTAGACATCTCTTCATTCTTATTTTCTCTTATTCATTAACCATAGATTTCGTTGAAATGATTTTTAAAAAATAAAGAATGTTGTTTATGTACTCACTTACTAAGTACAAATCTGTGTATTTGATTTGGAATAACAGAGACTACTGATATTACTCAACTACTAAAACTGAAATTTGTAAAGTGATGTTTGAGATTGAAACCTACTTGTTAAAAGCTGAATGCTTTGAATGAAGAATGATACTATGATGGTAACATTGATAGTAGGCATTTATAGGTACACATAATTGTTGAATAATTACTGTTTAAAAAACATTTTACATAAGTTGGATGACTGCAGAACAGGGAACTTTATATAATTTGTGTTAAGAATTGTTGATAGTAACTAAGCCTATATCTTTAAATCGAGTTTGCTTTATTATTACTACTAATTAAATAAATAACTAAATTACAGACTTTCCTTGAGATGGTGGGGAAGATTTGTAGCTCAGATGGATGATTTTGATACAGTTTTGTTTTCTGAGCTGGATTGTTTGGTTGTAAAGCTTTCATCGTTCTTCTGAATGATATCATCAGCAAAAACTTCAGATAGAAGTATAAAGTCTGGAGTTTGTGCCGATGATGTTGTTCAGAAGACTGATGAAAGCTCCATAACTAAATCATTCAGCTTATAAAACAAAACTCTATCAAAAACTTTCCTTATCAAGATCATAATACAACAACAGTTACATTGTCTTAGCAATTTCATAATAAAGTTATCACAACAGAAATTGTTCATTTTGACTGATTGAAATCGACAATAGTTTGGATTGATCAGTAGAAGTTAATAACTGATGCATCATTGCCCTCTTTTAATTAATTGATATGTATCATCTATACAGTTGGATTCAAGTGTACTTTATAGTTGTGTAGAGTGATGAAACTGTTACTTCCACATATTAGTCAGCTTCTTAATCTATATTCATTGTAGGTAAACTTCTCCAAATAAGTATTTTTATTCGTACTATAAACCGAAGATGCATTGAAATAGGTATTATTCAGTTTATAGATGTAATACGAAAACAAAATCCCTTAAGATTAGCCTGAAAACATTTCAATGTATTTACACAATACACAATGTGAACTGTCTAGTCGTACATAGTGTATATTATAGAAGTTGAACTTTTACTGGGAGATTCATTTGTTAACTTAAAATATGCCGATGACATAGTTCTATTTTATGAAAACCCTGACAAAATAGTCTTCTAACCACTATAAGAAACAATGCAAGCATGTTCGGGATGCGATTCTCCCCCTCAAAATGGAAAGTGTTACTTCAGAATTGTGTTGTATCGAAACTTAAACTAATGATAAGGAGTGACGTAGTTGAGCGTGTCGACCGCTTCACGTTTTTTGGGAATTCTCATCAGCCCTTGTGGTCTGGTGTGTGACGAAATCTCAGCACGGATACACAAGGCTTGACTAGCTTTTACCAACTTGTGTCATTTATGGCGTAGGCGAGATATCCGTGTACCAACCAAAGGACGGGCTTATTATGCAGCTCGTCCAGTTCTACTTTCTGGCTGTGAAACATGGCCGGTAAGAGTAGAGGATATTCGAAGGTTACTATTATTCGACCGTAAATGTCTTAGAAGAATCGTTCGTATATCCTGTGCCACCGAGTAAATAATGCAGTTGTTAGGGAATGAATACTAGGTAAGGATGGGAAATCAATTGCTGAAGTAATGAAACTTCATCATTTAAGATGGCTGGGACATGTGTTTCGTATGCTGAAACACCGACTGCCTCGACGTGCGATGTTTAGTGGTATAGGAGTAGATTGGAAGAAAGGTAGGGGCGGACAGACGAAAACATGGCACAAATCCATGAAGTCACTGACAAGTGGTCTGAGCCATGTTGGTATGTGTATACTATCTGGTTAGGATCCGTGAGACGATAATACAGGACTATTTAACTGTGTACATCTAAGATTCTGTTAGGGATCAAAATATGACATCTTAGTATCACAACCTATGGTTATGATTAGATTTATTGTTAAACCATTTTGATTTAATAATCAGATTAGATCCAATGAATTCAGTTTCTTCAGAAAAGGTTCAAAGTAACAAGAATTTGCTTTTAGTCATCTAAAATAGACTAGAATTAAATCATAACTAGAGATTCTTTAAGGTTAAGCATTTATTTGTAACAATTTGTACATTAAAAAATGTGAACGTAAATCTTCACTGACTGAGATGGTCGAGCCACGTGTTACGTATGCCCGAACACCAATTACCACGACGCACAATGCTGACTAGTGTTGAGGATGGTCAGAAGAAAGTTAGGGACGGCTAAACCAAAATGTGGCATCAATCCATAAAGTCACTAATTTCTAGTCTGAACCATGTTGGTAGATGCAGACTACTTGGTTGGAGTGCGCGTGACTATCGTAACCAATGGTTGGCTTAAAATCGATAACAATGGTATAAGAGTATACACTCTGTCTTCCCTTAAACCATGAAATTAAAATCACTCCATATCTTTCTTTCTACGAACTAATTTTTTCTTCCTGTACTATATCCTTATAGACAACCTTTCTTTTATATATTACTTTCATTAAAGTAACTAGTTTTATTAATTTGGTATTCATCTTGTTGTGCTAATGAGATGTGGCGATTTGGATAGATGCATCTGTGTACCTAGTTCTACGTTGTAGCCGACCGATCGACCGATATCAAAAATCAAATTCTCTGATATCTGTCTGGCTTTAAATGAATGTTTTTATCAAATTTTCTTGTCTTTTTTGGACATTATGATTTCAGTTACGTTTTTTATTCATTACGCCAAATGTCCCACTAATCACAATTACATATTCACTTAGAATAAACCGTGTATTCTCATGTCGGTAGAATTACAGATAGTCTATAAATGTATTTTAATTGATTAGAAGGTATTGACGAAACTATTTTGTAATTCTATTGTGAATTTCTTTCAGGTATTTGCTTATGATTTATATGATAAACGATAATTAGTTAATGCCTTCTAGTATATACATATGTGCATATATTCATGCGCTTATAAAAGAATATAGTCACGTAAACTGACCGTACACATTTATTTATTTATTTATTTGAACATATAAATATTCATACAAAGGGGCACCGAATACCTGTGCGTCACATAAGTCACTTGATTTGTGTGTGGGCAATGATAATACCCGAAAGACCAAACCAAACACAGGTGGTTTTCTTAGAGGTTCAGTCACCGAGCCTTTGGCCTAGAGGTCTAATCCACAAGGCAGTCGGGGAATGTTACGATGTGTAGTCTCATAGTAGCCGGTGACCAACAATAAGATTACAGGCCATTTGTTCTTTCAGGATCCTGGAGCTCATGTACACCATTCGTTTGGAATCAGGGTTTTCCAACTCTTCTAGGTGGATCCTCCATATTTACCAATCTGGTTAAAGTGCCGGAGATTCGCTTTTCGTCCTCTTAATTTCGTAAACAACTCCGCTGTCACAAGAAGGCAGTTAGTAGGACTTCCCTGACAATGGTTGTATGCACGTGGCCATTTGAGAGTATTTCGAAAGAGAGAGCTAACTCTCCATACCCTCTGCCGTACCAGGGCATTTGAGGGCACTCACATACATGGATTAACTTTTTAGTTCAAGTATTTCTAAGAAACGTAACATATAATTGCTTAGTTATGTGAATATAACTTCATACAATGTATTACCATTTATTTGATAATTAGCATTCATTATTTTAACTGATTTTTTCAGTAATATTATCAGACATTTTTGTATTTTTATAAAAAAATCAAGAATGCCAATTTTTGGTTGAGATCACGAACCGATCGATGTTTGATCACCATTGCAAATCTGGAAGCACTGGATGGCCGTTTCGTCCTTTTGTGGGACTACTCAGCAGTGCGCATCCACGATCCCACCTTGCGAGATTTGAATCCATGACCTGTTGTTCTCGCGCGCGAACGTTTAACCTGTAGATCACTAAGCCGGCTGGGATCTAACGGTGTTAATGTCTAACTTTGACTAATCCACGAAATTGGGCGACACATCCACTATTGTTTTCAGTGAGTTACTATCTCACAAGAAACCCAGTTGAACTCCACTGGTCACTACTTCTCACTATAATTCCAAGAAATTTCCTCTTGAAGCCATTCACTAGTGAGAATAAGTTGATGAATATCAGGAGGGGTTTTGTGGATATTATAGTGATTTCCAGGGTTGAGATCATGATTCCATTGATACTAGACTACCATGGAAAACTTAGAAGCACTGGATGGCTGTTTCACTCATAATTTCAACTAATAAAAAAAAGAATTACTATAGTATCCACAGAAACACCTTCTGATATATCTATAACTATTAAGAAACTTCTAAATTTCTGTGTTACCCCTAGATAAGTATTATATATATCTAAATAGGATTTACATTCGTAAAATATATGTGTTGATGTATATGTGTACATGTAATACTGATGTATATAACAATTTGATCCTAAAAAATGGACACTGATCATAATAATTATAAGATAGTTAAATATCACTTAATTTTAAAACAAATAATTTATTTATATTACATAATCATGTAATCAGTTAATTTATAACATACATATAGATGCTAGCAGATAGAGTCGAACTTATCACTTAGAAACTATACAAAATTAAGCATTTTAAATATCATGTTGTTACATTTCATTATGAATTTTCTTTCGGGGGGGGTGTTAGTTTGTCAATAATCTAGTTTTTATGTATAATTATCAAGAGTCTGTGTTGTTCATATGAATCCAAAGGTAATTGGTTCTCATTCATCTGTACATATACAATTTTTCCAAAGTTAATAATTGCCCCCAAATGACGGTTGAGGGTGGAGAGAGCCAGATCACATGGCCAGGTGCATACAGCCACTGCCAAGGAATCCCTACTAAATGGTTTCTTCCGGTTGGGGTGTTATTTACGAAAGTGAGAAGACGAAAGGCGAATATCCGGTGCTTTAACTAGGTTGGCGGATACAGAAGACCCAACTAGGAGAGTTGGAAAACCATGATTCTTAATTAATGGTGTATATGAGCTGCAGGATTTTGAGGGAACAAATGGCTTGTGAACTTATTGTTGGTCACAGGCTACTATGTGACTGCACCTCCTAACGTTTTTCTACTGCATTGTGGATTCGACCTTTAGGTCGAAGACTCGGGGTGTGTTTCCCCAAGAAAACCATCTGTCTCGGTTTGAGCACCCGGACAGTATCCCAGCAAAGCGAATGATTTGTGTGGCGCATATCTGTTTATTTTCTCTTTGTACTAATGTTTATGTGTTTAAATAAACAATAATAAATGGTTTTTGAGATATTATTGAATTTGTTGTTTACATTGACTTGAGCAGTGAAAACCAAGAAACACTGGAAAGTTGCTCGTTTCAAGTGAAACAAACATCAATAGTCTATGCCTAATAATTCATTATATGACAAACTCACGATCTTCACACCTAGAGGTTAGTATTTAAACTATAAACCATTAATTTGGTATCCGATGATTCCTTACGAGGAACATACAAATATCTAATACTTCTTGATTTCAAGTGGTTGCGTAATTACAATCGATGACTGATGTTCACACACACAAATTTACCATTTCTTGTCACAACTTATGTACTAATCACTAACCAGTCATTTTAGTAATTTACCTTATTTGCGACCAGAGTTTATTGTGTCATTAAGTTATTCATAAATGATATTACTTTTAACTTCATTGAAGTTATTAAGTATTACTTAATGATTTACTCATAATCTTAGTTGATTATTTTTACAGTGAAAGTTCATTTATTCTCAAAAATGTAGAAATAAAATTAATATGAGTACTCGTAAAAAAAGCCCGACCGTTGCTGTCACTTTGACGTGGTGGTTGGGCTAGCCTATCGGGATGAACCAGTCGAGCTATACTGCCTAAAACAATCGTTCCTTAAGGTCCTACCATGTCAGACAGATCGGTTAAACATCAGTAAGACTAAAAGCAACAAACCAACGGTTCGAAGGTGAAGTTTTACTGCTGACTGTACAGAGGTGTAACGGCAGTAAAGTATTTCTTTTAGATAAGCACTATAACATCGATGCTGTCTTCCCACAAGTAGGGATGGAGTTAAAAAAACGTCAACCATAAAAATGCACATCTCGCGTTATCTCACAGATTTCCGTCTCCGGTGGTAAGGTTCCAATAAGTAAAAAAGAATGATCACAGCAATTCAATAATTCTAATTCTGACATTGCTTTACATTAGTGATGAAAGTATCATGTACACTTTAATGGTTAAGATTAACTATAGATTTGCTAATAATTCAATTCTAAAATAGAATTATATAAAATTCCAGTTAAAATGTTTGAGAGGAAATTCGTACTTTTAATTCTATTGTGGTTTGTCAGTAGTAAGATGCTTCTGCCGTAGAACCAGAATCTGAGACAATACCGCCTTCACAAAACGAAAGAAAGGGATCATAAATATGATTTATATAAATTCGACATTCATCTTCCATCACTAATTTCAATTACCTAAGTCAATCCATGCAAGTACGGAGCTAAAAACATCAAGAACTTCTGATAAAAAAGACCTCATGTAACTGATCTCTAGTTGTTTTTCCACTAAGCACTGCTGTCTTACTTACAAGTAGTCAAGACCACTTCTAATCGCGTTTAATTTTTTAAGTACCTAAAGAAGTATTATTTATCATTGTGAGCAGTCGCTAAGTGACGACCTCATACAAATGCCTGTCAGTATTCGACTAAGTTAGAGACTATGAACTATCAATAAAGTTGGAGATGAGTCAATTATTCACTGATTAAATTATTTAAACACTGTACTTTATAAATATATTTAGAATGATGAATGTTTTCTAGAATATTCCGTAAGTCAATAATGTCAGTTGTTTTAATTTCTTATTATGTGGACATTGATTTAAAAGTTCATCAGTTATTCTAGTTTTCTCCGATGCTCTACTCATCATATTGATCTTAGTGAATTATTCATCTTTCGTTCTCTTTTCTTACTCACTGGTGGGTATTGGTTGTTTTTTATTTAAATGTTCGGAAATTTAATGAGTTTACCATACATTTTTTTTCTTAGTTTTTAATGTTTTGTAAGGTATTCTGAACTAACCACACTGTATTAAACTCATAATATCCTATGATCTTTTAAAGTAGAGTTGGATGGTTGTGACTTTATAGAACTATCAAGACAATCCATTTAGGTTGCATATATGTTAGAAAAAGAGTGATTAATTGCGGTCCTCAACATCAACAACGAGGGTGAGGTAGCCCGTGATCTGACTCCAATTAGATTGTATGGAAGATGGCTGGGAAGCCAACTCCATTTCAAGCTAGGCATTACTCAATATTTATAGGCAGACAAAATAAACGACAAACATGTGATGAGTCATGGGACCTGAAGTGTACACACATACGCTCATATGAAAACAGTCAAGGCTAATAAGCGAATAATTAACAAGGTCAAAATATGACTCAAATAGAATGAATAGAATGGAATGTCCGGAAACTAGAATAAGATATATTATGGGCTGAAACTAATGACTAACACTAGAAGGGGACTCGAACCGTGATAAAGGAACTATAAGTCTTTCCGGCTGCGTAAGTCAGAGCCCATCTGGACTCACTAGCTAAATAGATAACATAGATATTTGAGGCAATAAGTGCTGGCTTCGATTGTCAGGGATACAGGTATATTCAAATGAACAGTCCCATCTATCGGGTCCTACTGCTAGCCATGACATAATTTTGCTTAAAGAACAATTATCAATTGAAATGTTTTGTTCTAGAGTTTCATGTCGTGTTTGCCTGACCGAAGTCAGTTCGTAATGTAAGATGACAGAATTCAACAATCTCTGTAACATCTTACTTAAAGAAATATAACAAGAAATCAACTTTATGAAGTTTCTTGGTTCTAGTGAGAACCGATAACAAATTTAGTTCAACTATATCAAATGCGAAAAAAATATCTCTAATAACAATGACTGCTAACCCTGTGATAATGTGAGTTCACTGAATCCAAAAATGTGAACTGCTGAGTGTCAAGTCAGCGATCTGTAAGTTCAGTGCTCTCCAAGTGGCTTGAGTATTCTAAGTTACATCTCTGATAGGATCATAGATGCATATTTCTAAAGAGTCTCCTGCTAGGATATAACGATTGTCTAGTGTTTCCAGATTCCGATTAGTTGCATTACTAATTGTTACTCCATTATGCAAAATAGAGAAATTCCTGAATCTTCTACTTTACAACTCTTTATTGATGGTTTAAAAATAGACATTCATATATATTTAAACATAACAGGGTTACGCAAGATCAAAGATCCATTGAAGTTAGACATTAACACCGTTTGATTCTGGCTTAGTGGTCTGGAGATTTAGGTTCGAGTCCCGTGTGCTGGATCATGAATGCGCACTGCTGAGGAGTCCCATAGTAGGACGGAACGGCCGTCCAGTGCTTCCAGGTTTCCAATGGTGGTTCAGTTTAGATTGACTCATGAATTCAGCTGTTAAAATAACGAGAAAATTAGTTCATAGTTTCGTTGATCTAATAATGATTTATATACATTTGAAAGTCACCTAGTTACTAATCCACCTTAACTATGCTTATCATATAAAGATTTATGACAAATACTTAAACATCGATACTATAACCAAATACATATTGTCATTTTAATTTATTAGTTTATATATACATGTAATCAACGAGGAAGTTAAGGGCGTTAGGATTGATTGAGACTTGTGTATGTATTAATATGTGTGTGTGTGCTGTTTTGTTCGTTCGTAAATGAAGCAGTGTCTTATCACTAGAAAAAAGTCGTTTCATTATTTTTCAGTCCGATAATATATTTATCTGCATGAAATACAATGTTTACTTGATTGATGAAAATCTGAATACATGAAAACGATACAGTAAACTTAATAAGAAACGTGTTATTAGTACAAGTCTTTAGTAATTTGATAGGTCTGTCAATCGTGTAAACGTATGGTTACTAGTCTGAGCAATATGTGATTGATAATGACTCAGTTATTAATTGATGTAGCGTAAAAATATCTCAATCCGACGATAATTTAATCACAATCCAAGTCGATCAATGGTAACGTCTCTGACTATAACATTGAATTACACAGGTTTAAACCAATGGAGAAGGTTATTGCTATGAAGATTGAAGACATACATGCAGATGGTAATTGTAGACTATGGTTTTTTGATTATAGGGGTTATCGAAGCATTTTTAGTTGATATTGGGATTATTAGGTGAACACTGTCGATGTCAGATAAATCAGTAAAGAAGATTGAAGGTCGTCACTGACTGAAATGACTAGGACACTTATTACGTAATCCGAACCAACATTATCCTCGATGGTCAATGTATTTTAGTATAGAAGGGAACTAGGAATAGTCAAATCGAAGCATGATATCTGTTCATTATGTTATTAACTGTTGGCTTTAGCCATATCAATAGGTACAGACTACCAGATTGGAGTTCATATGACGACCCTAATCAGTGGTTGAAGAAGTTAGATGACATAAATCGAAATTAGTCACTGGGATAGTTACATTTACACCTTACCTCGTTTTTAAAATCTTGATTTTCGCCAGATGTTATAAGTGCCTTTTCATCCAGTCTGCTTAAATAACATTCTTGAAGCTTTAGCCTTCTCGTTATTATTTCAAAACTTTTTACCATTGATGTTGTTAATTTTATTCCGTTGTATTGATGTAATAGAACAATTTGAACTGGCCAATATTTTACTGTAATTTGTTTTATAGTTGTTGACTGAAATGTAATTTTGTCGCTGATACTTAGTCGACTATGGTAACTGAAAATACCAGAACCTAATCCTAAGTGACCAATGGCTGGATACTAACTGCACCTTTCCCCCCTTCCAAGTTGGTGAAGCTTTGTAGGCCCTTCTGGAAAGAAACAGGCCATATCGAAGCATAGCACGACTACCGAGGCTAGAATAGCTGTTTTTGCAACCAGTTGGAGTTTACCTTGTAAGGAGCAACTCCGTACATTACAAGCACCAGTTTGTCAATTTTTTGTCGTTTTTCCATTCAAGAGTAATTGTGCTGCGTTTTTTTGTAGAGTTCGTTATCGGTTTCAGGGCATCGATCGAGAGGGTGATTAGCCCGATCTCTACCACCCAGGTTACCGCTCATGCTAGTTCATGGGTCATCCGTCACACTATTAAGGAGGCACGACGCGGACGCGTGGATACTAACAAAAAAAGCTAAAAATAGGTAGAAACAATATTGAATAGTTTCCAAACTGTAAACAACACCGTACTGGAAATCATTTTATTAAATCAAATTGTATTAATTTTTTTAGATTGGGAATATTTATTTATTTTAATATCTAAGAACTATTTTATTACGATTGATTGACTGAATTGTTATATACTCTGAGATTTTGTATTTTGTAACAAAATTTGAGCTACAATTCATTAAAAGCGAAAATGGATAGTGGCTAGCAGTGGAATCCACGACGCACATTCAATCCTGCTTGGGACTCATCAGCTGGACATACCTGCATGTCAGAGTTGATGTTCGCTTCGGGACTCGAACCCAGTACCGCCCGCTTCGAACGCCATAGCTTTATTCACTCTGAGTCAGGGAGTGAACGTCACCCCTGACATGTACGTACGTCCAGATGATGAGTTCCAAATATGGCAAAACGTTCGTTTTGAATTCCACTGCTAGCCGCTATCCATCGTTTCTTATAATGCTTGTGACTTAAGGCAATATTGGGACAATCCGCATAGGATGCACATATGCTAATAACAGACTGATCAGTTGTAGTATTAAACAACAATAGGATGATTCAAACAAACAGTACAAAATGTAATGTTGAAGCGAACGAGCGCTCAAATGGAGAAGACAAATTTATTGTTTAATACAAGACTACAGAGTTCTTTCGTAAAATGTGAAAGACCATACATTAAATACATCATTTGCAAATCTTTTATCAACTGTCTCAAACTTGATTGTTTCTTTATTGCTATTACAATTAGTCTGTTTACATCGCTGTTTTCTTCAATTCGATCTTTTCAACCTTTCCCTGCCAGACATTCCACTTCTGATTAGTGTTACATACGACTTATGTCTGTTCACATAAGTAGCATACACCACAATATCACTTAACAAAAGTGTGGTTCAAAGTCAAGTATGTGAACTTAGATTTAATGAATAAATTATAATAAATCATGTAGAAATGAATTTGATCTATCTAGTGTGTAGCACGAAATGTGACCATGTTCTCCAGTAGGATCGAATTACGCGAACTTATTGATTACCAAAATGGGATTATAAAGAGCGTCTACCAAACAAGGAACTGTGTATAGTAGTTACTACACTTTCTACAATCAATGTTTCTAAGTTGAAATCACGATATATCTATCAATCTGAAATATTACCTCGATCAAGTCTATGTATATTCTTTGCTATATTTAAATATATTCATGCTGGCCTAACAATGTACAAATGAACTTGCATTGATTTTGATGGAGTTTTGTTTTCTGAGCTGGATGGTTTGGTCAAGGAGCTTTCATCAGTCTTCAGAACGACAACATCAGCACAAACTTCAAGTGGAAGTAAAATGTTCAGATTTCTTCACACGTGGTTCACAGTTTGTCTTGTAGACCTCGATATTGATTGGTTCTTGTTGACTTTAAACCTGTCTACCTGAAGTTTGTGCTGATGATATTGTTCAGAAGAACGATAAGAGCTTCATGACCAAACAATATTCAGCTCAAAGAACAAAACTATCAAAATCATCCATCTGAACTATAAATCTTTCTTATCATCTCAGGATTTGTATTGAGTAAACCAATTTTACTCAAAAGGTAAACACTTACGCCTGTTACTCCTCGTGAAAAAGCATAAGCCACCCACCAGCACTCTCTATCCAACCCTGTCCTGGGTAATCCTTTCTAGTTGTTATTCATTCTTTTCATATCTGCTTCTATTTGCCGATGTCATATGTTCTTTGGTGTTCATCTATTCGGCATCCCTTCAGGATTCCAAGTTGCGGCTTGCCTCGTGATGCATATACAAAATAAGAAACACAAAACAATTGATACAATAACATTTATATATTGAAAACTGTATGAAATTTTGTTCCCTTAACTACATTTATTTTCTTCACTAATGATAAATATCACGAATAGGTATTTATCTACAAGGTATATATACTTGTAACTATGCACATTTTCCAAGTGTTTTTTTTGCTTTTTTCAAAAGGGATCATCAATACATTTCCCATTATTAAAATCAATGTAATTTTCAACATCTTTTCTATTGATCGAATGATATTGTAGTTTTGACAAATAGGAAAAAACATTTGTCTTGTTCTTCTGTATGTAAGTATGTATGTGTGTATCTGACCAATTTAGATTCTGTCTAAAAATTAGATCATAGGAACTAATAAAAAAAGAGAGAGGGAGGGGGGAAGGGAGAAAAACAAACAAAAGTAAAGCAAAGAATCAAAGAAAACATGAAAAATTGATTTTTGGAATTATTTAAAAAATAATAATAAATGGATAGATTTATTAGCAAGGAAAAATAGTTTGTAATTCAAAGATGAAGTTGTACTGTCAACTAGTATTGTAATGGGACTATAGTAAGGTATTTTCTTTAGAGCTATCCTGCCTCCCAAATGCCCTAGTACAGCCGAGAGTGAGGAGAGTCCGCTCTCCCTCTCGAAATGCTCTCACATGGCCACACGTATATAGCCTCTGCCAGGGAAGTCCGACTCACTGCCTTCTCGTGGCGGCGGTGTTGTTTACGAGAATGACAGAACGAAGAGCGATTCCAAACCAATGGTGCACACGGGCTCAATGATCCTGAAGGAACAAATGTAGTATGAACAAATTGTTGGTCACCGGCTACCATGGGAATGCATCTCCTTACGATGCTCTACTGCTTTGTGGATCAGACCTTCAGGTCGAAGGCTCAGGGAGTGGCCCCCTAAGAAAACCACCTGCTTCGGTTTGGGCACCCGCGCAGTATCACATCTCTCACACAAATCAAATGAGATTTTTTTGGCGCATATGTATTTGGTGCCTCCTTGTTTCAATATCTATGTGTTAAAATAAATAAATTTCCCTCATAGAAGAATAAGAAGACTAATAGTGGATGACTCTAAAAAAATACCATGTCTTACTGTACCCTACAGGTTTCTATCACAGAAAATAAGGCATTAAAATAACGTGGCTTAAGCATCAAATATTATTCATTAAAAGGGTATGTGTGATTGACTTCAAATAGTTGTCTTTTAAACAGTAGGGTCACGCTTTAAAATATCTGAGTTTCTTTATCAGTTAATACACGAAGAAGTATAGTTTCACTGGAATTAGGATTTACTCATATATCTATCACTGATCTATGTCAGGTTCCATGTTGCTTCGTAAACTACAGTAAAATTCCTCTTCAGTGTTTCGCTTTTATCCCGGAAATATCGATATTGTCTATGAAGTATGCCTTGTTCTTTATTAATCACTTAATTACACCTGTTACTCGCAATGGACCATGAGGCGCCTACCAGCATACTTCAACTTACTCTGTCCTGGGTCTTCGTTTCTAGTTTTATCTAATTCTTGTTTATTATTCTTCCTGTCTATCTCCATTTCTCTGTGTAATGTGATCTTTCGTCTTTCTCTTCTCCTTTGACTTTGAGGATTCCAAGTAAAGGATGCCTTGTGACGCACTTTGATGCTTTACTTAATGTGTGTCCTATCCACTTCCAGTGCTTCTTCTTGATGAATATCATGTAGTTAAAATATGATTGAATAATTATTAAATGCTTTGTTTTCCAATTGCTTTTAATGTACTACTATGAATGACCAGCAATAACTTTTCAAACATATTGTTTTCTAAGAACAAGAGAAAAATTAGTGATTTCCAATGAAATATTTCATTTCATTTCACATCGTTTACCATGATTCGCATTGCTGATTAGTGTTGGGGATGGTTGGAACAAAGTTGACATCAGTGCTTGAAGTCTAGTCTGAATCATGTTGGTAGATGCAGAATACTTGGTTGAGGTCTACGTGACTATCGTAACCAACATTTGAAGATTCTGGGTGACATGGCTCAGAATCGATCACATTGGCGTCGGCGTATATACTCCCTGTCTTCCCTTCAACCATGAGATTAGAATCACTTCATGTCTTTCTATGTACTAAATCTTTCTTCCAGTACTATATCCTTATATGCAATCTTTCTTTTATACATTACCACCTCTGAATCTGGTGTTCATCTTGTTGTGCTAATGAGGTATGATAAGTTGGACAGATACGTATATGTGCCTGGTTCTATTTTGTTGCTGACTGACTGATTTTATTGTTTAAATGTATGGCAAATATTGGGTTAAAATATGTCTGTATTGAAAAATAATAGACGGATTTGAACAATATAATACATGGCATAATTTTTCAAGGCAACTTAACTAATATGTGATTCAGGTAGTTATGATTTTAATTATCTCAGGAGATTTAAAAGAGTAAAATTGATAAAATTTAGATTACGAAGTAAAAAATAATAAAGATACTTTCAAGTATTCTTGACAATTCATTGCATTGTTCCACATAAATAGTTAGTATATAAGCAAGTCGAGAATTTCATGGATTGTTCCATAGTAATGTACTGATAGTGATCATTATCGCTACGTTTCACATTGACTGAGATTCATCAGTAAAGTATATTTTTGGAGTTTTGAGATAGAATGAACTTTCTGTAGAAATCAAACTTACATCATATAGTCTTACAGACCAAACCAAGGATATTCCGATGATGATTTTTTTTCTTGAAAAGCTCTAACTAATGTAATTTAATAGTTCAATATATGAGCTAGTTGAAGTTAGATCATCATGGAAAACCCGGGAGCATTGGGCGGCCGTTTTGTCATAGTAAGAGACTCCTGAGTAGTGGGCATCCAAGATCCCGCTTCGCGAGATTCGAACCCAAAACCCATCAGTCTCTCGCTCGAGCTCTTAATCTGTAGACCACTGAACCGACCAACTGGTATTAATGTCTAACTTTAACTAATCCACGAAGTTGTGGCACCATCCACCACTGTTATCAATGAGTTACTATCTGACAACAGACACAGTTGAACTACACTGGTCACTACTTCTCACTAGAACTCCAGGAAGTACCTCTTCGAGACCGCTTGTGAATATATGATGATTATAATCAGAGAATGGTTTTTGTGGATATTATGGTAATTTTTTAATGGTTGAGATCATTAGTCATTTGAAGCTAGACCACCATGGAAAACCTGGAAGCATTGTACAGCAGTTTCGCCCCAGTACTGGACTTCTCAGCAGTGTACATCCACGATCCCGCCCCGCAACATTCGAACCCGTGACATATCATAATGTGGAACGTTTTTTCTGAGTTATCCTCTCAACCGTTATCAAACACATAGACAGTAAATTGCGATGTCAGTTTTATTGGGGAAAAACACGATTCTCGGTAATAAAGTTTGACTAATACTGTCTATACCTAATATAATCTTAGTGATTTTCTACTTTAAAGAAAAAATACTACTTTTCGAAGTTCATTTCAACTTCACAATACTCAAATATATTTTTTCTTAAAACCAGACTTAACAAGTTTCAACATGTTGTCTTATTATTTATTGATTATGTATATGAGTTGTTAAGAAAGGTTAATATGAAAGAAAATGTTATGATTGTTATCATTTGTTTTAACGGTACAATGTGAGTGTGTGTGTATTTGTATGTGCATAGTAATAGGTATCTATATACTACTAATTGTATTTGCTTTTGTCAAACTTTCTTTTTTGTAAATTTAAAGAAAAAATCGATATGTAATGATAATGATAATGTTTATTAAATTGCGATCGATATTTTGTGTTCAATTTCAGCGCACTACAAATAAAGCCTTAACGACTAGACTATAATTTATAAATGAACCAATCAGATTTAAGATAGATCTTAGATTTTGGCGCTAAATTTATCCACTATTCATTTGGTTAAATACTATTATAGCATTCTTAAGTCTGATGTTCAACTATAAATTCTAATTCCTTGAACTCATTTTGTTACCCTTATTTAACTCCTGTAAGTACACGTTTCTTAAAAAAATGAGTGGACGCGGTAAAGGTGGCAAAGTTTGTAGTAAGGCTAAAACAAGGTCAGCACGCGCTGGTCTTCAATTCCATGTTTGTCGTGTACATTGTCTTCTACGCAAGAGCAATTATGCTGAGCGAGTTGGTGCTGGTGCTCTAGTCTACCTAGCTGCAGTTCCCGAATATCTAGCTGCGGAAGTTTTAGAGTTGACTGGTAATGATGCTCGTGATAACAAGAAAACTCGTATCATTCCAAGACATTTACAGTTAGCCATCCACAACGATGAAGAATTGAACAAATTTCTTGGTGGGGTTACAATCACACAGAGTGGTGTGCTTCCAAACAAGTATTAGGTAGACATTTTCAAGATCATTTTGATGTTGTTCAAAGATCTTCCTTAAATTATAATTTTACAGTCTTAATTTCTCATACTTTAAATAGAGTAGTGGTTATAATGATTAGTCGATTCGGATAGAAATTTCGATGAACTGAAACTTAATGTCGAATATCTTGAGAGTATAACTAAGTATACATTATGAATTGATATTAACTAGAAAAGAATTATAATATGGAATTCCTTAGGAAATTGCATTTAACACATCATATGGATTGTATTCAACATTAGACGACTCTATGCTCTACATTAGTTTTAAGATTTCGTCACTTTATGACATAATTTGGTAATAACTCAAGCCATATCAGATTTTTGTGGATATTGTAGTGATTTCAATGGTTGAAATCATGAGTCAATTGAAGCTAGACAACCATGAAAAACCTGGAAGCACTAGAAGGTCATCATCAATGTTGACTGTCTCATATTGAACGTGAATATATTTCATCAGTCACGACTATCTGAAATCCATTAATGAGCGCATAATTACAAACTGAGAGAAGATATAAGAAACTATTCAGTTTTTAAAATGATTCGACACTTTGAACAAACTTGTTAGCCAAAGACAGTATACTTCTTTGGTAAATTTGAATGTCCAGTATTCAGTTGTGGAGATTATCATGTTTTTGATTGAGATCATGAACCGATTGATGTTGGACCATCATTCAAAATCTGGAAGCTCTAGACGGCCATTTCGTCCTATTGAGGAATTACTCAGCAGTGCACATCCGGGATCCCGCTCGCGGGATTCGAACACACTACCTCCGGTCTGGCGTGCGAACGCTTAACCTACTTGACCGCTGAGCTGGTACCCATCGGTGTTAATGTCTAACTTTAATCAATCCACGAAATTGATCCACCATCTTCCATTGTAGTGAGGTAGATACCTGTCTCTAACTGAAATAGATTAGCTCCACTGGTCACAGCTTCTCATTAAAATTCCGAGAATTCCCTCACGAAGCTAGTCACTGGTGAGCACAAGATAATTATCAGTATAGGGTTGTGGAGATTGTTAAGTTTTCGACTGAGATCGTGAACCGACCAGTGAACTTAATACATGTTTGGTAGAGATAGGTATCTTCTTCAGTAAAGTAGAAAATGGTGGCTCAGTTTCGTGGATTGATTGAAATTAGATATTAAAAACGTTGGATGCCGGCTCAGTGAATTAAAATTAACCCCACTGCACAAGCAAGTGGTTATCAGGACTCAGTAGCTAAGTGGATAGTGCGATGGCGTTTGAAGCAAACGGTCCCCGCGTGAACATCAACTCAGATGCGGGTACATCCAGCTGACGAGTCTCAAATAGGACGAAACGCGCGTCCTGGATTCCACTGCTAGCCGCTATTTATCATTACTTATGACTACAATTTGTTATGGAACCAATCTTTTGTCTTTTTTCATCTCTTTGTACTAAGGACTACTCTACTCAATCCATAAAAACGTCAGTCATGGGCCAAATAACTTTATCGTAAAACCTTTTACTATAAAGTTAAATGGAAGGATTTTGAACCCTACTAGAAACATCACTACTCTCAAGATAAGAGATATATATTGATGATAAGTACCAACTAGTACGAAACCTTTGTTTAATAGAATTTTATATTGACTTCTTTATATGTAGCCTAGGTCAATAAATCCGATAATAATTTATCAACATCAATAAACCTACTAACGAACATAAATCTCAGATAAATAATTCATTTTCATATACAAATCAAATTCATACTTATATTAAGGAGCGATAAACAATATAAACATGAGATTATTATTACTATTATTGGTAGTAGTAGTATTGAAATTGTTGTAAACACATACATTGACATGTAGTAAAGAACATGGAACATCATATCGAACATCTTCATCTAGAAAATAACAAGATAGTTTACAACATTCCTTTTCGTGTTGCATCGAATAGTCAAAAACAATTATAAATATTTCACATTGGTAATCAATAGTTGTTTTTTTTCAGTACCATTATGTGTTAAATAACATAATTGGTTGTGAAAAATACAAATTGGAAAACGAATCCCATCTTAGTAACAACTGTCACTATGACGCAATACATGAATTTCAATCATACAGAGACCACTATTCCTGCAAGATTGTAAATACATGTTATTGACAGATGAAAATTAGTATTGAATTCTAGATCAGATAAGCTTTTAATCCATAGTTTACATCGCAAGCTGATCTTAGTTAGAAAATCATTGGAAAACAATTAACACCAGACAACTGTCTTATCTAAACATAGAACTTCTTAATAGGGTTCATTCACGAGTTTTTATTGTTAATTAACTTTAACCACACATACCCAAGCAAAACGTACTGACTATTGGTTATATAGATTACTTGATAAATATAATTTAATAGTTGAGATCATGAGTCAATTGAAGCTAGACCACCATGAAAAACCTGAAAGCACTGGATAACCGTTTCGTTCTACTGTTGGGCTCCTCAGTAGTTCGCATTCACGATTCCGCCTCTCGAGATTCGGACCCAGAACCTATCGGTCTCGTACGTGAGCGCTTAACATCCAGACCACTGAGCCGTGGATTCGTTGGATAAGTTGAAGTTAGACATTAACATCATTGGATGCCGGCCGGCTCTGGGGTCTAGAGATTGAGTGTTCGTGCGCGAGACTGAAGGAACTGGGTTCAAATCCAGCAAGCGGGATGGCGGATGCGCGCTGTTGAAGAGTCCCACAATAGGACGAAACGGCGTTCCACTGCTTTTAGGTTTTAAATGGTAGTTTAACATTGATCGGTTCATGATATCAATCAATAAATGACTGAAGTTAGAAATATAAATCATTGAATTTCGATTCAATGATATGAAATATATACTTTCGATGTAACATCTGAAGATCCCGATTTCAATCTGTGATAATATCGTGTATGTGAACTACTGAGAGATCTCCCATAAGGAAAAATAGCTATTCACTTCTTTATTGTTATGAATATCTAAATAATTCAGTTCAAATTGTGAAATCATTAAATCAGCTTGTTTATTAAATTACATGATTAAAAGAAAATCTTATCATATTTAAATGAAACTTTGATTTTTTTTCTGACTTCACTTAGAAAATAGATTCTGTTATTTTGAATTGGACTTAATAAAAACTTCTGAACCTCAAGTGCCCTATTGCGGCTGAAGGTGGGGAGGGTCAGCCCTCTTTCTCGAAATGCTCGCACATGACCACGCGTATACAGCCACAGCCAGGGAATTCCTATTCACTGCCTTCTCACCACTGGGGTGTTGTTTATATGACTGAGAAGAAGAAGAGCGAACGTCCGGTGGTTTAACCCGGTTGGTGGACACGAAGAGTTCAGCTAAGGGAGTTGGAAAACCCTGATTCCAAACCAATGGTTCATATGGGCTCCAGAATCCTGAGGGAATGAATGGCGTATGAATTAATTGTTGATCACCGGCTATCATGCGACTGCATCTCCAAACGTTGTTTCACTGCCTTTGGGTCAAAATCTCGGATTGTGCATCCCTAAGAAAACCAACTGCTTCAGTTTGAGCATTCAGATATTATCATAGCCCACACACATATCAAGTGACTTGTTTGAAGCATATGTATTCGGTGCCTCATTGTACGAATATTCATTTGTTCAAAGAAAAATCTCTTAGGGGCCTACTTAATGATAGTCAAGCTAAGAGTATATTTCAAGAACAACTAGGAAAACAGTTACGCAGCCATGTATGTGCTGCCCACCCCGATGCAGCATGGAATGATATCCGTAAAGCCGTGGAAACAGCAGTGATATCTGCTAGTAAGGTTAGGGAACGACACTGGATCTCAGCAGAATCTATCGCACTGATAGATGCTCGGAAACTCATTCCACCTGGCTCTGAACATAATGAAGAGTGGAGTCAGCTTAAGCGCAAGCTGACAAGAAGTCTACGCAATGATCGTGAACAGTGGTGGGTAGCGAAAGCAAGAGAGATGGAGAAGGCAGCGGCAATCGGTAATAGCAGACAATTGTTCGGACTTGTGAAGGGAACCGGTATAAGGAAACCGACTGTCAGCGAACCACTCAGAAAAAGATGGACATATTATTCATTCCCAATCCAGGATATTGGATGGATGGGCAGAACACTTCAGGGATCAGTTCAACTGACCTTCAGCCACACTTCGGTTTCCCACGATCTCTAGTCAACCTGAGTGGCAAGTTAATGTAGGTCCTCCGTCTCTACGAACTTGAAAAAGCCATAAGAAATCTGAAGCGAGGGAGAGCAGCAGGCCCTGACAGATTTACTCCTGAAATTTTTAAGGATGGTGGTTCAGTATTAGCAATGAGATTAACCGAGGTCTTAGGTAGAATTTGGGAACTGGACGTAATCCCATCTGACTGGTCTCAATCACTGATTGTGCCAGTTTTTAAGAAAGGACAAAATTCTCTTGTGACAATCACAGAGGAATCGGTTTGACTAATATAGTGTCTAAAATATTAGCTTCAATAATACTTCGACGCCTAACCAAAGTTCATGAAGAGCAGACTAGAGAAAATCAGGCTAGTTTTCGACCTGCACGTGGTTGTATAGACTAAATATTCACACTATGTCAGGTTCTAGAACACAGACAGACGTTTAGACGTCACACAATGGTAGTACTTTTCGACCTTAAGGCGGCATTCGACTCTGTTGATCGTAAGGTTCTATGGCAGTGTTTGTCACTGAAAAGAGTACCAAAGAAGTACATTAACTTTATTCAGGCTCTCTACTCGAACACAACTGGTAGAGTGAGAGCTTATGGTGAACTGTCATCAGAATTGATTACCTCAAGTGGTGTTCGTCAGGGCTGTCCACTCTCTCCTTTCTTGTTTAACTTTGTCTTTGACGTGCTTTTAGAGATGATACTGTCCTCATCTAAATTTACAGGGGTTGAACTTCTACCGGGAGGTTCACTTGTTGACTTAGAATATGCCGATGTCATAGTTTTATTTGACGAAGACACTGACAAAATGCAGAGTCTTCTGATCACTTTAAGCAACAATGCAAGCAAGTTCGGGATGCGATCCCTCCCCTCGAAATGCAAAATGTTGCTTCAGGATTGGTTTGCATTGACACTCGAACTAATGATAGGGAGTGAAGTAGTTGAGTGTGTCGACCGCTTCACTTATCTTGAAAGTCTCATCAGCCCTTGTGGTCTGGTATGTGACGAAATCTCAGCACGGATACAGAAGGCTCAACTAGCTCTTGCAAACTTGCGTCATTTATGGCGTAGGCGAGATATCCGTCTATCAACCAAAGGACGGGTTTACTGTGCAGCAGTACGTCCCGTCCTACTTTATGGAAGTGAAACATGGCCGTTAAGAGTAGAGGATATTCGTAGGTTACTAGTATTCGATCATAGGTGTCTTCGAAACATTGCTCGTATATCATGGGACCATCGAGTAAGTAATGCGGTTGTTAGGAAACGGGTACTAGGTAAGGATGGCAAATCAATTGATGAAGTGGTGAAACTTCATCAGTTGAGATGGTTGGGACACGTGTTACGCATGCCCAACGACCGACTGCCTCGACGTGCGATGTTCAGTGGTATAGGAGTAGATTGGAAGAAAGCTAGGGGCGGCCAGACCAAAACATGGCACAAGTCCATGAAGTCACTGACAAGTGGTCTGAGTCATGTTGATAGGTATAGACTACCTGGTTGGGGACAGCGAGATGATAACAACCGATGGTTAGAGACCTTGAATGACATGGCTCAAAATCGTTTGCAATGGCGCAGGTGCATCCACTCTTTGTGTTCTCCCAAATTCTAATCTTCTGAATTCTTCATGTCCCTTTTTTCCTCTTTCCAAATTTATTTCACTGTATTATACTCTTTAAATAACATCTCCAAACCCTAATCTTTCCGATCACTGCTTACACTCTTGCTACCTCTACCACTACGGGATTTGAATCGACAACTGCATCTCTGTGTTAAGGTGGTGTGGCAATTCGAACTGATGTACGTACGTACGAAGTTCTACGTCGTTACTGACTGACTACTGACTGTTATTACGATGACTCTCTGTCTGTATTGCTGTTCTCTTCAATTCGATCTTTTCATCTTACTGTTGCCAGACATTCCACTACTGTTAAGTTTTATATACAACCTGGAAGCATTGAAAAGCCCTGGTATAGGGCTCCTCAGTAATGTGCGTCTACAACTTCACCATCACATATTGAACCGAAGAAATTAGATCACTCACGAGAACATTCAGTGTTTAGACAGCTGAATAAGAATCCAATGGTGTAAATGTTTAATTCTAATCAATAACTGATTTTAGTCACAAATAGAAAATCGGTTGAATGTTTTCTAGTTATTTGAAAACATTTCACAATGGATAACGTTAGATTGTTAAAAATAGATTTTAGGAAACTTCGCTAGACTTAGGTTTTTTGCTACTTGATACTTGTTAGCACGGTGTACTTTCAATTATGAGAGAGCTCATCTTTTGTTATAGATTCAAATCTGTGTCAACCAAATTTACAGTATCAGACTTTATCACTGAGTTAGTCGACGCGTAACTGGCACACTATAGACTGAGATATTAACATTGTTTGGTCACTGACAAGTAACTTATGTCACGTTCTTCTAGCCCATTAATGCTGATAAAGTTCCATCAATGACAACTAAAAACTATGGGCAATATTTATTTTTCCTTTAAAACAAAAAACAGTTGAATCGATGAAAGTCATTTAAACTATTTCCTCTCACTTATTATTACCTTAGCCCAAGTTTACAGATCTGAACTCATTTATCATTCCTGACAGGAATCGGATGGGGGAGAAAAAAAGAGACATCGTTTTTAGTGTTCACTGATTCATTGAATAATGTACAGATCACTGAAACATAAAGAAACACTTAATAAGGTTACACGCTCATAACTATATATGCCTAACCTCCTATTAACAGGTCATATTCATAAAACATTTGTAAACAGTTTAAAGAGAATGCTTGCAAATATTTACATGATACTGACAATATGTTTCTCTCTCTCTGTGTGTGTGTGTGTGCAATAGCAATTACCATTAAGACATGAGTGTGATTCGAACAAGACAAAAATTATCTAAATTATTGAAAGGTCTAAATTTAAAAATTAACGACAATTCACAACACACAATTCTGGGAAGGACGTTAAATAGAATGAAAGATGGTCGCACAATTTCGTGATTTGGTTGAGATTAGACATTAACACAGATGGATGCCGGCTCAGTGGTCTAAAGATTAAGCATGCGCGCGCGAGATCCGAAGATCCTGTGTTCGAATCCTGCGAGCGGGATTCTGGATATGCACTGTTGAGTAGTCCCATAATAGAACGAAACGGCCGTCCATTGTGTTCAGGTTTTCAATAGTGGTCTCATATCAATCGATTCATAATCTCAATAAAAAAATAATAATAATCTCCACAAGTCCATACTGGGAATTGTTTTGCTTAGCTCCGTTGTCACTTTTCGCATTGTAGTTGTAAGAATTTAATTTCATAAAAGAAGAATACTTCATCAGTCAATATTTGGCAACTCACATATAAGCCTGCCGTAATATGGATTTCATACGATGTTAAGAGTAAATCATGGTAATGTTTTGCTTTCTACTGAACTAATCCAACTGTATGGTATAGGAGTTATCACTATTCAATGATCATAAATGTCTTCTGACGTTCCGTGATGAACACCAAAAAAAAATCAATAATCTTTCCAGACTCCTTGCACTAATAATAATAATACACTCACTAATAACTGATTCCGTGAAGTAATTCTTGGAGTTTTAGTAAGAGATCATTACCAGTGGAGTTCAGCTGTATCATGATCGAGACAGTTTATCTATCAATGAAGTCTCATAATACTTGCGCATTTTCACGAACTGGGAATTAAACACTCTGTGAAATCTAAATAACACATGACTTAACACTCACTGAAGTCGTGAATGTATACTATTGAATTCTTGTACTAAGACAAAACAGTTATCTAGTTTTTCTTTATTTTTAATGATTATCTAACTTGGATGTTGACTTAGTGGTTTAGACATTAAGCGTTCGTACGCGAGATTGATTAGTTCTGGGTTCGAAACTCGTCAGGCGGGATCGTGGATATACAGTGCTGAGGAGTTTCATACTAGGATGAAACAGTCGTCCAGTGTTCCAGGTTTTGAATTCATATTCATATAGTTTAACCAATAGTTCAATCCTATTTACTCTGGCTTTCTTTTTCTTCTTTGACAAACTACTCAACTTTAGGTTGAACTAGCTACTGAACAAGAAACATTAATGAATGATGAAAATTTATTGAATAATGATAATGAAGAACATAAAGGAATAAATGATACCATAGATACAAATGATAAACAACAATTAGTTAATTGTTCACTTGATAAAAGTATCATTGATAATTGTAATAAAAATATGAAAAAAATGAAATCCACATTGATGAAACATAATCGTGATATTTCACCATTAGGTGGGTATTTACATACAACAGGTTATTATTCTATGAAATCATCAACAACAACAACAACAACATCACCTTCAAGACCATTAAGTACTATTGAATTAGATCATGAAATTGATATTATGCTTGATGAATTATCCATTGATTGTTTACAAAATAAAGATTCTAATCGATTATCTAATGGTATTCAACATTCTAAACTTAAAGAACATTCAATACGTCCATTAAGTTTATTGAATACTTCAAATTATAATGAGGATGATATAGATAGTTTAATGAATCATGAACAATATGATAATAGTTTACCTGAATTGAATACTTATGTAAAAATATGTAAACCAAGAAAATTTGGATTAAAAGTATACCATCGTTATTATATATCTATTAAAGGAATTGAATTATATGTTTATAAGGTAAGTATTGTTTATTGTGTGGGTGTGTTCCATATTTGTTAATGATTGATCTTTGTCAAAATGGGTTTGTGGAGATTTTAAAAATTTCACAGATTGAAATCATGAGTCAATTGAAGTTAGGCGACCATGGAAAACTTGGAAGCACTGGATAGCGGTTTCGTCCTAATATGGGACCCCTCAGCAGTGCGCATCCACGAACCTGTACCCCTCAAGATTCGAACCCAGGACCTATCGGTCGGCGCTTAACAAACTAGACCACTGAGCCGGCATCCAATGATGTTAATGTTTAATTTCTACCAATCCATGAAGTTGACTTATTATCATCAAAACGATATAAGTATTTATAAACAGTTGTTTATGTAAGATATTCAATATCCATTTGGTTGGATATGATCAGTTGTGTATTCAAGATACTGAATGTCGGTTGACCGGTTACCATCAACAACAGCCTATTATGGAAGAAAATAAATCAGTTTCTAGTTGAAGAGGAAATTAAGAAAATGATGTTAGAACTGGATAGGATATATATTGAGGGAATCATAAAGCAAACGCTAACTTGGAATCGTGAAAGGAAACTGAAAACAGAAAGGTCGAAGAACACACTACATGAGTAGGATGAATAGCAACTGGAAAGAATTGTCTAGAATAGAGTTAGATAGAGAATGCTTGTGGTTGACCTATGCTCCTTCTTAAAAAGTAACAGACGTAAGTATGTAAGTAAATAAGTAACTAAGTACCCGACCGAAGCTGCTACCTTGACGCGGTGGTAGGGCTTGCCTATCGTGATGACCCAACCGAGCTATATTGGCTGGAACATATGTTCCTGTAGGTTTTACCATGCCAGGAAGGTCGATTGGAGAACGGTAAGACTAAAAGCAGCAACTCAAGGTCTGAGGGCGAAGTCGTACTGCTGGCTATAGAGAAGTGTGACAACAGTAAGGCGTTTCCCACGGACAACAAGCATCTGCAGCGATGCTGCCTTCTCACGTGGAAGGATGGAGCTAGAAAAGGTCGACCCTAAAAAATGTCACATCTCACCTTACCTCAAGAATTTCCGTCTCCAGCGGTAAGGCCCTTTGAAGAACGGAGCTAACTCATTAAAAACCTTCCATAAAAGGGCCGTGCGCGACCGGCCTCAAGCAGTTGTCCCTTGGGCTTTGCGGTCACGCTCCCAGATCGTTAAGACCAACACTAATCCAATTTCATTTTCAGGTTCCTCAAGAAATACCCTTCCACGGTGTAGGCAGCCGGGAAGTGATATCAACCCTCATACCCGTAACAGCACACGAAACCAAGTTCGTCGCAATCAAATCCTTCCTACACCTTCTAATGCCTCTCTTATTTCCATGACTAACCCTCCTCACGTTTCTTTATCACCTCGCACCGCTAGGGCAAACGATTCGAGTACGCGGAACGCTATTCCTGGTCTCCTGAAACCACGCTCTAAACTACACGTAAGAGCTTTTAACGTCCGAACACTGTGCCAAATAGGAGAGCAGACTTCCTTAGCTAGGACTTTAGAATGTAAAAGATGCGTTTTACAGAAAGCTCTCCGACCTTCTCCGAAAAGCTAGGCGATCAGATGTAGTAATAGTGGCCGGTGACTTTAATGCTCAAGTAGGTAAACTAAGCGATAGGGAAAGACACCTAGGTGGATCTTATAGCATCTTGGCTCAAAGAACAGATAATGGCGATCGTCTGTTGCAACTATGCTCAGATAACCGCCTCTTTCTTGAAAATACTAACTTTAAGCATAAGGAAAAACATCTTTTAACATGGCGACCCCCTAATTCGTCCTAAGGTTGGAACCAAATAGATCACATCGCTATCAACCACCGATGAAAATGCTGGATAGAAGGCTGTCGCTCATTCTGGAGCACATGCTTAGATTCAGATCATGCTCTGGTGCGAGCGCGTATTTGCTTGCGTCTTACTGGACGTAGGAAAGACGCTGCAAGGAAACCTCTTAGGGGCCTACTTAATGATAGTCAAGCTAAGAGTATATTTCAAGAACAACTAGGAAAACAGTTACGCAGCCATGTATGTGCTGCCCACCCCGATGCAGCATGGAATGATATCCGTAAAGCCGTGGAAACAGCAGTGATATCTGCTAGTAAGGTTAGGGAACGACACTGGATCTCAGCAGAATCTATCGCACTGATAGATGCTCGGAAACTCATTCCACCTGGCTCTGAACATAATGAAGAGTGGAGTCAGCTTAAGCGCAAGCTGACAAGAAGTCTACGCAATGATCGTGAACAGTGGTGGGTAGCGAAAGCAAGAGAGATGGAGAAGGCAGCGGCAATAGGTAATAGCAGACAATTGTTCGGACTTGTGAAGGGAACCGGTATAAGGAAACCGACTGTCAGCGAACCACTCAGAAAAAGATGGACATATTATTCATTCCCAATCCAGGATATTGGATGGATGGGCAGAACACTTCAGGGATCAGTTCAACTGACCTTCAGCCACACTTCGGTTTCCCACGATCTCTAGTCAACCTGAGTGGCAAGTTAATGTAGGTCCTCCGTCTCTACGAACTTGAAAAAGCCATAAGAAATCTGAAGCGAGGGAGAGCAGCAGGCCCTGACAGATTTACTCCTGAAATTTTTAAGGATGGTGGTTCAGTATTAGCAATGAGATTAACCGAGGTCTTAGGTAGAATTTGGGAACTGGACGTAATCCCATCTGACTGGTCTCAATCACTGATTGTGCCAGTTTTTAAGAAAGGACAAAATTCTCTTGTGACAATCACAGAGGAATCGGTTTGACTAATATAGTGTCTAAAATATTAGCTTCAATAATACTTCGACGCCTAACCAAAGTTCATGAAGAGCAGACTAGAGAAAATCAGGCTGGTTTTCGACCTGGACGTGGTTGTATAGACCAAATATTCACACTACGTCAGGTTCTAGAACACAGACACACGTTCAGACGCCCCACAATGGTAGTATTTCTCGACCTTAAGGCGGCATTCGACTCTGTTGATCGTAGGGTTCTATGGCAGTGTTTGTCACTGAAAGGAGTACCAAAGAAGTACATTAACCTTATTCAGGCTCACTACTCGAACACAACTGGTAGAGTGAGAGCTTAAGGCGAACTGTCATCAGAATTGATTACCTCAAGTGGTGTTCGTCAGGGCTGTCCACTCTCTCCTTTCTTGTTTAACTTTGTCGTTGACGTGCTTTTAGAGATGACCCTTTCCTCATCTAAATTTACAGGGGTTAAACTTCTACCAGGAGGTTCACTTGTTGACTTAGAATATGCCGATGACATAGTTTTATTTGGCGAAGACACTGACAAAATGCAGAGTCTTCTGACCACTCTAAGCAACAATGCAAGCATGTTCGGGATGCGATTCTCTCCCTCGAAATGCAAAATGTTGCTTCAGGATTGGGTTACATCGACACCCGAACTAATGATAGGGAGTGAAGTAGTTGAGTGTGTCGACCGCTTCACTTATCTTGAAAGTCTCATCAGCCCTTGTGGTCTGGTATGTGACGAAATCTCAGCACGGATACAGAAGGCTCAACTAGCTCTTGCAAACTTGCGTCATTTATGGCGTAGGCGAGATATCCGTCTATCAACCAAAGGACGGGTTTACTGTGCAGCAGTACGTCCCGTCCTACTTTATGGAAGTGAAACATGGCCGTTAAGAGTAGAGGATATTCGTAGGTTACTAGTATTCGATCATAGGTGTCTTCGAAACATTGCTCGTATATCATGGGACCATCGAGTAAGTAATGCGGTTGTTAGGAAACGGGTACTAGGTAAGGATGGCAAATCAATTGATGAAGTGGTGAAACTTCATCAGTTGAGATGGTTGGGACACGTGTTACGCATGCCCAACGACCGACTGCCTCGACGTGCGATGTTCAGTGGTATAGGAGTAGATTGGAAGAAAGCTAGGGGCGGCCAGACCAAAACATGGCACAAGTCCATGAAGTCACTGACAAGTGGTCTGAGTCATGTTGATAGGTATAGACTACCTGGTTGGGGACAGCGAGATGATAACAACCGATGGTTAGAGACCTTGAATGACATGGCTCAAAATCGTTTGCAATGGCGCAGGTGCATCCACTCTTTGTGTTCTCCCAAATTTTGATCTCCTGATTCCCCCTTGTCTTTTTTTTCTCTTCCCAAATTTATTTCACTGTATTATACTCTTTAAATAACATCTCCAAACCCTAATCTTTCCGATTACTGCTTATACTTTTACTACCTCTACCACTACGGGATTTGAATCGACCACTGCATCTCTGTGCTAATGTGGTGTGGCAACTCGAACTGATGTACGTACGTACGAAGTTCTGCGTTGTTACAGACTGACTGACTAAGTATAGTAAAGCAAGTAAATCCTTGACTTGCAACTTTCAAAGTTACGTAATCACTATGACTAGATTGTAACACTAGCTCTCCGTTATAAGAAATATATGTAGTATAAAGTTAAGTATACTAACTCATTCTAGAAAAGTTGGTTGCACCTTATAATGGAAAACGTAGAAGAATTAGTAAGTATATGATTTCTTCTTATTAAAATTCATTACTCTGATTGATCATTCTATATTGCTATATACATATCTTTAGTAGATTCATTTAGTTTAATGAGAAAATTACTGGGTTAGAATCCTAATGTAAACATTGAAACTGAAATTTTAGTGGTCGGGGATCTGACTCCAGTGAGATCGTCTCTGATTTCTATATAATTTGTGTATTAATTACTTATAAGTAATATAGTCGATTAACAGTAACTAAACTTACTTTTTGACTAATAGACTGTGAGTCACTGCTTGTCACTAGAACTCCAGGAAATGCCTCTTGAAGCCAGTCACTAGTGAGCATATGTTGATTAGTATCAGAAACGTTTTTGTGGAGTTCAACTGAATCTTTTGTGAGATAGTAACTCATTGAAGACAATAGTGGATAAGTCGCTCAATTTCGTGGATTAGTTGAAGTTAGACATTAACACCGTTGGATGCCGTCCGGCTCAGTGGTCTAGAGGTCAAACATTCGCTCGCGAGACCGATAGGTCCTGAGTTCGGATCTTGGGATGCAGGACCGTAGATGCTCATTGTTGAGAAGTCCCACAACTGGATGAAACAACTGTCCAATGCTTCTAGGTTTTCCATGGTGATCTAGCTCCAATCGACTCATGATCTCAACTATTAAAATTACAATAATATCCACACCAACCCCTTCCGATACTAATAGACCATAGTTTAGAAGTAAACAAATGTATGTATTACTGAATTTCTAGCATAGAATGACACTTATCTCAAATATTACAATTTATAAACAAATAAGGTTGTCAATTTTAAATGAGTCATATACATGCTGTTATTTCATGGACTCTGTCATCATTCTTTAAGCATTAAGAGCATTGGTGTAGATGTTTGACGTTGAAGTTATTATTCATCATGAATATATTAGTCAGATAACTAGTAAAAACCCACGAAGAACTGAAGACATTTTTCGTTCTAGTAAAGAACATCTCAATCATTTATATACATACCCCATCCGGTACTAAACACGAGACTTTGTGCCTTAGTAGTAAACAGCCAAAAATGTAGACAATTCATTAGTTTACATTAAGTTTGTAAGTTTACAATGTGATTCTAACATTCATCAGTTCTATCTAGAATGTGTTTGTGGGTAATCACTGTTTAATTCTTATACTTGAATCAAATAACAGTCCAGTTTTTCCTTGTTTTTTAATAACTATCTAACTTATATCATTATACTCATTGAATAACATCTTCAAACCCTAATCTTTCCGATTACTGCTTATACTCTTGCCACCTCTACGGGATTTGAATTGACAACTGCATCTCTGTTCTAATGTGGTAAGGCAACTCGAACTGATGTATGTACGTACGTAAGAAGTTCTACGTTGTTACTGAATGACTGACTGACTATATCATTCGTCGATGAAATTAATTTCTTTCTTTTTATTGTTCTTCTTCATTTTTTTTATTTCTCCTAGAACAAAGATGATTATTTATCAAATAGTGATACAGTCGAAGTAATCTATTTACCAGGATGTGAAATACAATCAGATTTATGTATTACTACTGAAAAATTTAATATACGTTTATTTGTTCCAATATCACGTACTAATTTACCATTATCATCTGCATTTGCTTCATATCAATCAAATAAGATACAAACAGATAATGAAGATCCAACTATAAGTAGTAAATTAAAACGTAGAGCATCATTATTATCCTTAACTTCATTATCCCATTTAAGTAATGCACTTGGTATATCATCCTCATCCTCATCATCCTCATCACATCATCATACACAGAATGGACTCATAAATATAAGTGGTATTGGTGCATTAACTGGTTCATCTGCTACTATGACTGGTCTTATCAATGAATTATGGTTACGATTTTTTAATTTAAGTGATTATATAGATTGGTTAACAATATTACGTATTACAACAGCTATACAATCAACAATCATGCCTAATTCTTATACAGATATCCCTAATACATTATCTAAAAAATCATCTAAGAAACAACAGACTATTCTTTCTTCCTTATTAAATCGTTCAACATTCAATATAGAACATAAAGCAATTACAAATCTTATCAATTTATTATCACCAAATTGTTTAAATCTTAAACAAACAAATAATGAAATAATCAATTTAACTAAATTATATAATCATTTAGAGAAACGTTTCATTGATCTATTACCATTAAGATTAGGTTATTTAAAAGTATCACAAAGAACATGGGATTCTAGACGAGATTATTATCATCATAATCAATATGATAGTTTATTAAAACGTTCAAATACTTTAACAAATCAAGATAAACCTCCAATTCATTCACAAACTATACAAGTAAGTTTATATTGAAATTTTATTTTGAATTGATATGAATGTTCATTGTTATTTGATCGTGAAAGCGGTTTGATTTCACAAGGTAGTGGAACAACGTAAGGAGATATAGTCCTATGGCAACTGGAAACTAATGATTGATTCATATGCTATTTGTTCTTTTAAGATACTGGAATCCATGTATACTAATGGTTTGGAATAAGTGTTCTCCAACTTCCCTAGGTGAACTCTCTGTGTCCACCATCCCGTTTTAAGCACCAGATATTCGCTTTTAGTCCTATCAATCTTGTAAACAATACTCACCTCACGTCAGCAGTTGTGTGCACGTAGCCATGTGAGAGCATTTCAGGAGGGCAAGCTGACTCTCCTCACTCTCAGCCATATCAGGGCGTATAAACCAAGATTTATGTGTCTATTAGCCATGAAAATTCGGTTCTATAGTTCGCCAATAAGTAGTTCACTTTATCAGTATAGGATTGTAGAGATTATTAAATTACTGATTAGGATCATGAACCGATTGATGTTGAAAATCTGGAAGTAATGGATGGTCGTTTCGTTCTATTGTGGGACTCCTCAACAGTGTGCATCCACGATCCCACTCGCAGGATTCAAAAAAAGGACCTTCAGTCTAGTGCACGAACGCTTAACCTACTAGACCACTGAGCCGGTATCAAACGATGTTGATGTCTAACCTCAACCAATCCACGAAAGTGTGCGACCATCTTCCATTGTAGTGAGGTAGATAACTGTCTCTACCCGACACGGATTAGCTACACTGGTCACGGCTTTAATCTTTTAATCGGTAACATAAATAATCTCCACAATCCCATTTTGATAATTTAGTAAAAATCGAGGAAAATCGAACAATTATGTCACATCGCTGGTAAGACTGGTTGAAAAGAGTTGTTTGTGTTGGTGTTATGGTTTACATGAAATCGCTGGTCTCAGAACAATTCAACCGGAGTGGTAGCAATGCAGAGTGAATAGTTGTGAAGTGCGAGAATGGATTGCACACATATGATTAGTCCTGGATAGGATGGAAGAAGTTTGAGTAAAGCACGAGAAATGAGGGGAATCGGTCTTCCGAGAGGTTAGCAACAAGGGCAGAAATCGGAGGAAGTCATCACTGGGAGAAGGTGAGTGTTACGGGATGTGAGTGAAGTACCGATTGGTGGTGTTCAACATAGCATTAATTGTATTCTTCGTCTGCAAATATATTCCCCATTAACGATTCGCACATTTCTCACTGTCGTCTACTGATCACTGAGTCATTCAAGCACATCGATCCAGTAGATCAGAATATACACACTGAATGAAACTATTGTGTCTACTAGCTAGGAGAATTCGATTCTACAGTCCGCTAACAAGTAGTTCACTTTACTCTTTTAGTCAGTGACATAAATAATCAACAAGTGACTGAGAATACTATTATTTAGTGGTGAGCACAACTCCTTCTATCTCTAGCGACCAATCAGAATGAGAGAATACCAAACCAATTTGTCATTTATCGTTAGAACTCAAAAATGTATAGGATTACATACATAAATCACGCAACAACAATGCATCACAAATAAGAAATCAAAATACGTATATAACCAGCAACAGAAAAACTGAGTAATAAGCGAATGATATGCATAGTTCTAATAATTCCACCTATCCCGAACAATCGTCCATATCTAACAATTTAGAGGCTGGAAGCCCTGGGTTCGAGGCACGCGAGTGGTATTATGGATGCGCACTGTTGAGAAGTCCCACAATAAGACGAAACGGCCATCCAGTACTTCCTGGTTTTCACCGATGGTCTAACATCAATCAGTTCATGATCTCAATTAATAGCTTAATAATCTCTACAACCCCATACTGATAATTTAGTAAAAAATCGAGGAAAAATGAATAATTATTTCATTTTCAGACTTCTCAATAATGCTCATATGATATATTGAATTGATTTAACTTCAAATCATGTAAGATCGAATGTCAACCGAACTGTCTGAATATATCTTTTTTGATGCAAATGACGTGAAATTAAAAGCCATTTTACGTATATGTACATCCTTCACAGATTGACTCGATATAGCCTTTATGATACAAGTTGATATCGAATAGACAGAATGTGGCTGACAGTTGAATCAACGCGACTGACTGTCTGCACTCACTAGCTAAGTGAATAAAGAGGTGGTGTTTGTAGTGAAGGATACTAGATTTAAGTCCTTCAGCAAAACATCGACTTTAGGATTCAAGTACATCTAGCTGATGAGTCTCAGATAGGACGAAATGCGTGTCATGGATTCCACGACTATCTATTCTTTATAAATTACATTGTTTGTTGACTGAATGATTTAAAACATTTGACATGAAATCATTATATCTCAGGTTTAAGTAGCGTTTTAAGTCGTCCAGCAAAACGTATACACTTGACTTGCAATCATAATGTTTGTATATAGGTCAGGTTCATGCATGGGACCGACAGTCCTATATTCAAATCCCATGCATTGTATCATGGATGCGCACTGCTGAGGAGTCTCATACTGGGAAGAAACAGCCATTCATTGCTTCAAGTTTCTCAATCGTAGCCTAACATCAATCACCATCTCAATCAGAACTCAATCTCTCATTCTTTTAGTGAGTTTATTAATCAGCTTCCGTTTATATCATTCCAACTATTTTGTAGTTATAATTATGATCATGAATCGATCAATATTAAACTACCATTGAACACCTAAAAGTACTGAACGATCGCTTCGTGCAAAGGTTAAGGTTTCATATATGGGACTGACGATCCTGTATTCAAATTCCATACATTGAATCATACATACTCACTGCTGAAGTCTCTCATACTAGGACAAATCAGCTGTCTATTGCATCCAGGCTTTCAATCGTGATCTAACATTAATCGATTCTTGATCTCAATCAAAATTCAACAATCATTATTGACCTAGTACTTATATTTATTTTCAATTGTCGAGATCATGAGTCATTTGAAGCTAGACCACCATGGGAAGCCTTGAGGCACTGGACAGCCATTTCGTCTTATCGTGGGACTCCTCAGCAGTGCGCATCCATGATTCCCTGCCGCGGTATTCGAACCGAGGACATACTGGTCTCGCGTGCGAGCATTTAGCCACTATACCACTGAGCCACCAGGCATCCAGCGGTGTTAAGGTATAACTTTAACTAATCCACGAAATTGAGCGACACATCCACTGTTGTCATCAGTGATTTATTATCTCACAACTGACCCGGTTGAACTCCATTGGTCACTGCTTCTGATTATAACTCCAGAATATACATCAACAATCATTATTAACCTTATACTTACATTTATATGATATGTTTATATGATATGTTTTTCTCTTACTTTGTTGTTCTCATTAGACTCGAACTAATTTTATTCAACGTATTACATCTATATATAGTCAAATTAATAATTTAACAAGTTTACAATGTAAATTAAAATATATTAATGTATGGGAACAATTACATTTACATGGTATTGCATTTTTTACTGGACGTATTGAAGTCATTGTACCATTGAATACATTAATTCATGCTGAAAATGATGCATTATATAATGATGGTAATGGTCAAATCAATTGGTTATCTAATATAAATCAATCAATCATTCATAATAATTATGTAACTATATCAATAAGTCGTAAAATAGAATCTATTGGTATTGGATCTAAACGAATTTATCGTTGTGATTTAACAAATGGTGATATTATAGCAAGTTGGAAAATGTCATCAATACAAAGTTGGCATATTAATTGGGAATTAAATGAACTTATATTAAATTTAGTGAATCAAACAAAAATTCAGTCTAACACTACGAACACTACTCATAACATTAATAATAGTAGTAATAGTGGTAATAGTAAAGTGGATCATCAATCCATTGGTAAGTTCAATGAATTTACCGGTCGAGTTATTATACGACCAATAGACGTATCTGTACGAATGATAGCTGAATTTTTAGGCGGTTATACCTTTTTAAATTTAAGATCACCAGAGAAAAATCAATATCTTGCTGAAGATATTTTTTATAAATTAACTACTGGTATATCACAACCATCAATCTAATCAAATCTAATTGATAGTTACATGAGCTTGAATGATGATGATTAAATCAAACCTTTGAATGCTGACGTCTTTCAATGATCGATTATTTTATTGAATATTTGTTTGTTTGAATTGCATGCCATAAAATTTATCTTGTCTATTTGTATCTCTCCCACTTACTGACATATATATGTATACATATATATAACTCTTGGTCAGTGGTTCAGTTTATATACATACTATATACATACTACATAGATACAAGTATACATACATGGATACTAAATGCATACATACATGGATACTACATACATACATCTTCCCGTATATGTTTTACCGAGTTATTATTATTATTGTTCATAATATCTTTTATTGATTAATATCTAAACTAATTTTCTTCATCATTATCAATGATCTTATTTCCTATGACAACTAACTATATTATTTATATAATTCACTTGAATTATCTCAAGGAGAGTTACTTTTTAAGAAGTTATAACTATGCATAAACAAATCTAATCTATACATTGATTCATTGAATTATATGAATCATGAGATAATATTGTTTTCTTTCCTTTTCTTTACTTCTTCATCTATTACTTATATTCATTTCAGTAGTACGAGTTGTGATGTTGGTGGTGGTGGGGGGGGAAAGATCAAAAAGGTTATTTAATGTATTTGATTGTGTAGTATGCAAAATGATAGGCATCATGATTTGATTCTTTTTATTTCACATTCATGAAATATTTTATTAATTTAATCTTTCTAGATGCTTGTTATTATGATGATTATAATATTTATGGCACTACTTATTTCAGTAGTGTTAGAGAGAACATCGAAAAGAAAAAATAATAATATGACTTCCTATTCATTTATGTATCTTTATATTACGGTGCTTTTCAATTGTTTCACTCATCTCGTTTTTTGCATGTGTGCGTGTGTGTGTGTTTAGTTGCTAAGACATTCACACCTAAGAAATATACACATGGATTTCGTTGGTTTTCATTGATTATCATTGTTCGATTAAAAAAAATAATAATAAATTTACAAAATGGTTTACCTCCGGCTTTAATTGGGAAAATTATCATTTAATTTTCTTGATATAAGGGAGGGAGTGGGTGGGTGAATTGATCAAATTGTTACATTTGACGTTTATATATGTATTGTATAGATGTGAAGATGCCTTTCATTATTGACTTGGTGTCATTTGACAAGTTATTGTAGACTTTTGAAGTATACATAAGACAAGGAAAGTAGTATCAATTCAGTAATAAGTTGATATCTCTTGACTAGTAATCGAAGCTTTTATTATTCTCATGATAGATTATTGATAGATAACTGATGTAGTTTAAGGAGACCTGATTTCGAATAGAGCAAGAACAAACATTGATGCAGAATAGTATGAATTCATATTATTTCGAGGTTTCTCGTCAGCTGCTTACAAACCAAAATTGTGATAGAATTTTTACATGGAGATAGTGTGAAAACATTTGACATAAATGAGTGTAAATAACTGGATTACAATAATATATATATATATATATATATATATATATATATATATATATATATGCTAGAAACAGGTCAGAGGTCAAAAGAGGGGGGGGTTAATCCAGGGTGGGTGGTGTAATAATTTAGTGAAGTTCATAAATTGTGATAATTGTAGAGATTAATGAAATTAAATAATGATAAGGTAGATTACGTAATAATAATTAAATAGAATTTGGAAAGTTAAGTACATTTAAAACTATCAATAATAATCGTTTAAAAATAACTAAATTAACCCTTTTGTAGCCTTTAATTGATTCCAGTTGGATGGTAACAATAATGAAGCGTAATTACTAAATTAATTTCATATATCAAACTTAAGCTAACTGTTGTGCCTACCCCCCCCCATTTGACATCATAAGTAAGAATACAAGAGTGAACAAGTATATTAAATTACCGAATAAAATATACAATTACTTATTCGGATATATACAACTCAACCCTTTTAGGAAATCAATCCATTTCTTATCAACTGAAATGCATTTATCTATCAAGTTACTTTTCATTACTATCGAATGACTTCATTAGGCTACTTCTGATTAGCTTACTATATCATTAACCATATTGTACAGTGATGATTATAAAGTGTAAAATATATCGAAACGATTCATTTGAGACATTTATTTACATAGACAGATAATAAGAGATGTAATGCAGTGATAGATAATACAACAGTGTATGAAATACATGTAAATAGATAGGTCCATACAAATAAACCATGAATACAGATGATGGTTGTTATAACTTGTGGTTTGAGTGCCCTGTTAATGTATAACGTAACGATACCGCCAACTAGAGAGCAGTGAATTATCGGTCGGATCAATAACGCATAAAACCCGTACGAGCAGTCTAGATTACTTATTGGTCCTGCTTCCTGCCCAGCCAGTTAAGTCCAGAACACCAATCTCAACCTCTGCAATATGAATCATTTATTTCAAACATACTGGGTTTATATACCAATCAGAAAGACCACATCATACAATAAAATAGGAAACAACATTTGTACAAGACTTAGCCATATGTGTCTGTGAATGAGGGAGGTAGTAATTAATACACAGAGCATAATTCAAGAATGGTAGATCGTATAATAATAGTTCATAGGTCAAAATAAAGCTCATAATAAGAGGAACATGAATATGTATAGTTTGGTTATTTAACAATTATACAATAAAAATATACGTATAGTATTGACCCATAAATGGATCCCAAAAGTTACCACTCATTATGCTTATTGGGACATAACATTGGTAAACAGTTACCAAGATCAAATAAACAAAATCATCATATAGGGATAGATTGAAAACAATTGCCATATGTTTCTACCTACTTTCTAGTTAATTATCATATATATTTTGTAGATGAATAAGTTACAGGGGATAAGACAGAAGAAATAACAAAGTATAAACAGATTTCATTAAACTTGATAAAACTATTTATAATTCCTATAGGTTACTTTATCAATCTGAAGTGAACGAGAACATATAAATGGAGAATAATGGAATGTCATTGAATACAAAATTACACATGGTCTTAGTGAAATAGGAGAACCACATAGTGAATTATTTCTTCTGGTTAGCATTAGCGTTCATGGAGAACAGCTGACAGATACATTCCAAGTAAGGACCGGAGTCAGACAAGGCTGTCTACTCTCTCCCTTCCACTTTCTTCTGGTGGTTGACTGGATTATGAAGACCTTTATATCTAAGGGAAAACATGGGATACAATGGACAGCTTATAACCGTTTGGACGATTTCGACTTCGCAGATGACCTAGCGCTCCTAACCCATACATACGAACAAATGAAGATAAAGACAACTATTGTAGAAGCGATCTCTGCATCAGTAGGCCTCATTATACACAAATTGAAAACCAAGATCCTCAAATACAATACAGAGAACACCAACCCAATCACACTTGATGGCGAATCTCTGGAGGATGTGTAATCCTTCACATACCTGCGAAGCGTCATCGATGAACAAGGAGGATCATATACAGACGTAAAGGCGAGGACTAGCAATCAAGGACCACATTCCTACAATCGAAGAACATATGAAACTCAAAACAACTGTCTCTTAACCAATATCAAAGTCATAAAGTTCAATATGAATATCAAGACAGTTCTACTGTGTGGAGCCGAAACTACTACAGCTATCATCAAGACGGTACAAGTATTTATCAATAGTTGTCTACGTAAGATATTCAACATCCGTTGATCGGATACCATCAGCAACAGCCTACTGTGGAAGCGAAGAAACCAGCTTCCAGTTGAAGAGACAATTAGGAAAATACGATGGAAATGGATAGGACATACATTATGGAAATCACCAAACTGCATCATGAGACATGTGCTAACGTTGAATCCTGAATGGAAGTGGAAAAGAGTAAGGCCAAAGAATACATTATGTCGGGAAATAGAAGCAGATATGAAAAGGATGAATAACAACTGGAAAGGATTGCCCAGGACAGGATTGGATGGGAAGTGCTGGTGGTTGGCCTATGCTTCTCCAATGATGAGTAACAGGCGTTAGTAAGTAAGTAAGTTATACAGTAAATTCTTCATTTTCAAAATGTCAATCAATCGTCTCAGACTTCATCATTCCTTCGCTTCCACATCAATCATCCATTATTCTCGTTCTCTTTTCTTCGATCTTCTTAACCTTCTGCCGCCAGACATTTAAGTTTCCACTGATGATACGCACTACTTGTATCTATTGATATCAGTAGCACACACCACAGTAAATTGTAAAAAACAATATAATTTGTCCATCTATGAGAACTCTTTAAAGAATCCAAACAATCTTTAGTAGCAGAAGGGGGTTTTGTAGAGATTTTAGTAATTTTGTAGTTGAATTCATGAGTCAATTGGAGCTAGACCATCATCGAAAACGTGGATGATTGTAGATGCTCACTACTGAAGAGTCCCAAAATAGGACGAAACCTTCATCTAATGCTTCCAGATTTTCCATGATGACCTAGTTTCAATTGACTCATGACTTCAACCATAGACTTTTACTAGTTTCTACGTTGTTCTTAATTACAATTACGATTTTAATTAAGAATTTATATCAGCTATATTGTAAAAATATTTTGTAGCCATACAGTTAAATGTATTCTATTAAAGAAATACAAGATGCAAAACAGGATAAAAGTTACTACAATCAATTTGTGATGGTAGCCAATAACTTAGAATAGGTTGATGTAGAAAAGAACAATGAGTCAAGTATGAAATGCGCATTCTGGATTCCACTGCTAGACTCTATCCATTTCTGCTTAAAATAAATGTTTATGTTGTAATGATACTGAGTTCGATTCCCCATGAGACTGTTGATCTGCATTGACAAGAAAAGTCCAGTTAAACACAAAGCTTGTATCTTTCACTCATCTATCTCATCACAATTGGTTATTTTTGGACAATTAACTGTGGTAATACTTTTCTCATTCATTTCTGTTCAGTTAACCGGCTAGTATTTATGGGCTTCATAAACCTCATAAATCACCACATATCTTATGCTAAATTTCGACAAAAACAACTGAGGTATTCTAGTTTCCGGTAAGTGTAGAGCTAGTTCTATTTACGAATGATTGAGGTTTCTACGGCGACACCATGAATAAGGATTCTGATAGACTGAATGTCTGTCACACAACTGCACTTTAACGTTAAACATCCACACAGTAATGGAGAAGGTGAGACTTTCAGGATAACTTTATATTCCTTACAGAATTCAAATACTGAAGAGATCTTACTCTATTTCATAGTAACATGTTATTAACTTGGAGTGCCTTATGAAGTTAGTAGACTGAAAATGCTAAGCAATCAGGTGATAGCAAATATTATTCTGGAAATAGAGCAGGTCAGTCGTGGATCGGATATCTCAGTGATAACGTCTCTGATTATGAAGCTGAGTGATGTGAGATCAAACCCATCAGGAGTTACCGGTCTCCTCAAGATTACCAGTACACTTGTGGTGTATGCTACTGATGTCGATAGACATAAACAGTATGTATCACTAATAGAAAATGGAATGCTTCGAGGCAGATGGTTGAGAAAACCGAAGAGAAGAGAAGGCGAACAAAGATCGATTGGTGTGGAAACGTAGGAGCGATGAAGTTTGAGACAATTGATTGACATTTAGCAAATGAAATATTTACTGTATGGTTCGCAGAGTTCACTAAGAGATTTTGTAATTTTATGATAAAATACATTTGGTTATTCCTACTTGTGCTCTTGTTCACTAGATTAAGATCAAATTTACTGCTTAAATATACTTAGAAGTTTTAAGAGTCATAACATAATGAATGTTTATGCATGTTACTTTAACATAAAGAAATCAAGTTTGAAAGAGCCAATCGTAATAACTAAAATGTCATTAATTTATCAAAGAACATTTAAAGAAAACTTGACATACCTGACATTGATCACCTCCCAGTGATCAATCAATTTTAAAGAATGTTCAAGTCGAAAAGACAAAAAACAAAAACTAATATAATGATCGGTATTTTGTTTGACGGCATGATGTGTGCGTTAAATCTATAGAAAGTCTAATCACATCATTGAGATACACTTGAAACTGAAGTTTATAAAAGACATACTTGTCTAAAGAACGATGATTTATTGAGGAATGAAGATAAATGTGTTAAAAACACCAATTCATGAGATAACTATAGTGTTAAGCACACATGGAGATCTGAAAGAAAAAAGGCTCCCGAAATGATTAACATGAAAAATAATCACGACATACCATAGTTCAAATGAGAGCTGATCGATGTATCTAAATTGGACAATAGTAAATTAAAAACCTATAAAAGTAAAAAAAGAGTAAACAAATATGGTAACCGTAGCGTTTAAACAAAGAACCAACGGGTATAGGAAACTGGGGAAAATTGTGACAGAGGCGAAGAGAAAGTAATTATGGTTATAAAATACAATAAATGATTTCAGTATAATGAAATATATACTAACAACAAACTTGCGTTAAACATTTTCTAAGGCTAATAATCGTTTACAAAATAAATAACAGTAGTATAAACGTTAACCATAGAAAATAAAGGAAAATAAAAATTTCAAAAAGAAGAACACCATAAAAAATAGAAAGATGTAAATTACAGACATGAAAAAATAGAAGAATAGAAAAGAAACCAAAAAAAACTATGAAATAAGGCATCGTTGAATTTCCAAAAGTCAATGCATGCGTGCAAGATGATATTACAAGTAGATGTATGTTAATGATGTTGTTGTTGATCCTATTGATGTAGTTGCGTATTCAGTGTGACGCGAAACAAAAGTCGCGACCGTGGTGTAGCGGTTATCATGGCTGCCTTCCAAACACTCGCTCAGAGTTCGACCCCCGGTGGTCTCATGGGATATTGAAATCACAACAAACAACACCATCACTCACGCACAGACATCAACCAGTAAGTTTCGCTATACACACGCATGCACGCACGCACACAAACCAGTCATCAAATACTCTCCTACTCCTACTCCTATTTCTATTCCTACTACTAGTCCTTCTCCTCCTCCTCCTACTCCTCCTCATCCTCCTCCGCATAATCATCATCATCATCATCATCATCTTACACCTCCTCCAAACACCACCACCTCAACTCTCAACATCACATTTCACCAAACACCGTGTACTCACTCAGAAATAACCACATGTCACATCACAATCTCAGATGGAGACAAACACAAATTGCTTCATTCATTCTCTCCACCTCCCACTCACGTGTGCATTCTCTCATCCTCTCCCATCCAATCACACAAGCACGTTGAAAGTGCTTGCGATTCAGATATCTTCTCTCGGATTGACAAGTTGACGACAATTGAAAGGATATTTCAAAAGACGAACAGACTGACATGTGGATCGTGACTGACTCGAGTGAACAGACAGGATGCTGAGTGACGTTCAGTGAATGGGTCGATCATGTGCACAATCATGTTTGCAAGCATGTATGCACAAATGGTGATGAGGCGATTGTGTGTGCATTGGGGGACTACATGTGCACTACACACAAAGCCACACCGGGACCTATGTGAAGCGGTACACATGAACCAGTGTGTAAGACAGGTGAGGATAGAACTGACTGATTGTGTGATTGCTCACAACGATAGTGAGTGTGCTTCTCAATTCGATACTGTGCTTTGTTGACGATGCGGCAGATGAACAGCGAGTTTCCGTCCGATCACCACTCACATGTCTTGCCGATTATTGTGACATTCATCTGTAGATATTTTCACCTCGATTGCTCGTCCAATAGAATGCCTCTGACCGGATAATTCACGTGTTGGCGTCGATGGAGAGAGTACACGTGAACATTGTGTTTTGTGTAGTTTGGTCAGGCAATGTTGTGATGTGGTGTATTTCAGATGGACACATATAGTGCAGAGTGTTGACGACATTGGTGATGTTGGCACGTTGTAGGTGGTGGTGTCTGTCCGTGCTGTGGGACAGTTAGTTGGAGACAGTCGGAGATGACCGGACACAGTTGGAGAGGTAGGGTTGGCGATTGTTTTCGGAGTGAATGATGTAGTGCGTGCGTGCATGCATGATTTGTTTGTGATTGCGTGTCTGTTGTTGTAGTTGCGGATTCAATGTGATGCGCAGCAATAGTCGCGACCGTGGTGTAGCGGTTATCATGGCTGCCTTCCAAGCAGTCGATCCGGGTTCGACTCCCGGCGGTCGCAGGCGGTTTTGAAATCACCACCACCAACCCCATCACTCACGCACAGACATCAACCAGTGAGTTCCGCCATACACACGCATGCACGCACACACACACACACACACATCCGACCACACTCAAACCGACACACTCTGCTACCACCTAGTTCGGACAGACAAACAACTCGCCATCATTGTCTCCACACCTCAACATCGACTGTCCGAAACGACACGACACAACAGTGTGGCCGACTCGTATCACAGCATAAACACACGTTCGTCTACCCACTCCGACAGATCACCCAACTGATGCACCAATCAAACTTCATTAGGATTCCTTCAAAATCAACTAATCAGTCATCAACTACTCTCCTACTCCTACTCCGCATCATCATCATCATCTTACACCTCCTCCAAACACCACCACCTCAACTCTCAACATCACATTTCACCAAACACCGTGTACTCACTCAGAAATAACCACATGTCACATCACAATCTCAGATGGAGACAAACACAAATTGCTTCATTCATTCTCTCCACCTCCCACTCACGTGTGCATTCTCTCATCCTCTCCCATCCAATCACACAAGCACGTTGAAAGTGCTTGCGATTCAGATATCTTCTCTCGGATTGACAAGTTGACGACAATTGAAAGGATATTTCAAAAGACGAACAGACTGACATGTGGATCGTGACTGACTCGAGTGAACAGACAGGATGCTGAGTGACGTTCAGTGAATGGGTCGATCATGTGCACAATCATGTTTGCAAGCATGTATGCACAAATGGTGATGAGGCGATTGTGTGTGCATTGGGGGACTACATGTGCACTACACACAAAGCCACACCGGGACCTATGTGAAGCGGTACACATGAACCAGTGTGTAAGACAGGTGAGGATAGAACTGACTGATTGTGTGATTGCTCACAACGATAGTGAGTGTGCTTCTCAATTCGATACTGTGCTTTGTTGACGATGCGGCAGATGAACAGCGAGTTTCCGTCCGATCACCACTCACATGTCTTGCCGATTATTGTGACATTCATCTGTAGATATTTTCACCTCGATTGCTCGTCCAATAGAATGCCTCTGACCGGATAATTCACGTGTTGGCGTCGATGGAGAGAGTGCACGTGAACATTGTGTTTTGTGTAGTTTGGTCAGGCAATGTTGTGATGTGGTGTATTTCAGATGGACACATATAGTGCAGAGTGTTGACGATATTGGTGATGTTGGCACGTTGTAGGTGGTGGTGTCTGTCCGTGCTGTGGGACAGTTAGTTGGAGACAGTCGGAGATGACCGGACACAGTTGGAGAGGTAGGGTTGGCGATTGTTTTCGGAGTGAATGATGTAGTGCGTGCGTGCATGCATGATTTGTTTGTGATTGCGTGTCTGTTGTTGTAGTTGCGGATTCAGTGTGAGGCACAGCAATTGTCGCGACCGTGGTGTAGCGGTTATCATGGCTGCCTTCCAAGCAGTCGATCCGGGTTCGACTCCCGGCGGTCGCAGGCGGTTTTGAAATCACCACCACCAACCCCATTACTCACGCACAGACATCAACCAGTGAGTTCCGCCATACACACGCATGCACGCACACACACACACACATCCGACCACACTCAAACCGACACACTCTGCTACCACCTAGTTCGGACAGACAAACAACTCGCCATCATTGTCTCCACACCTCAACATCGACTGTCCGAAACGACACGACACAACAGTGTGGCCGACTCGTATCACAGCATAAACACACGTTCGTCTACCCACTCCGACAGATCACCCAACTGATGCACCAATCAAACTTCATTAGGATTCCTTCAAAATCAACTAATCAGTCATCAACTACTCTCCTACTCCTACTCCGCATCATCATCATCATCTTACACCTCCTCCAAACACCACCACCTCAACTCTCAACATCACATTTCACCAAACACCGTGTACTCACTCAGAAATAACCACATGTCACATCACAATCTCAGATGGAGACAAACACAAATTGCTTCATTCATTCTCTCCACCTCCCACTCACGTGTGCATTCTCTCATCCTCTCCCATCCAATCACACAAGCACGTTGAAAGTGCTTGCGATTCAGATATCTTCTCTCGGATTGACAAGTTGACGACAATTGAAAGGATATTTCAAAAGACGAACAGACTGACATGTGGATCGTGACTGACTCGAGTGAACAGACAGGATGCTGAGTGACGTTCAGTGAATGGGTCGATCATGTGCACAATCATGTTTGCAAGCATGTATGCACAAATGGTGATGAGGCGATTGTGTGTGCATTGGGGGACTACATGTGCACTACACACAAAGCCACACCGGGACCTATGTGAAGCGGTACACATGAACCAGTGTGTAAGACAGGTGAGGATAGAACTGACTGATTGTGTGATTGCTCACAACGATAGTGAGTGTGCTTCTCAATTCGATACTGTGCTTTGTTGACGATGCGGCAGATGAACAGCGAGTTTCCGTCCGATCACCACTCACATGTCTTGCCGATTATTGTGACATTCATCTGTAGATATTTTCACCTCGATTGCTCGTCCAATAGAATGCCTCTGACCGGATAATTCACGTGTTGGCGTCGATGGAGAGAGTGCACGTGAACATTGTGTTTTGTGTAGTTTGGTCAGGCAATGTTGTGATGTGGTGTATTTCAGATGGACACATATAGTGCAGAGTGTTGACGATATTGGTGATGTTGGCACGTTGTAGGTGGTGGTGTCTGTCCGTGCTGTGGGACAGTTAGTTGGAGACAGTCGGAGATGACCGGACACAGTTGGAGAGGTAGGGTTGGCGATTGTTTTCGGAGTGAATGATGTAGTGCGTGCGTGCATGCATGATTTGTTTGTGATTGCGTGTCTGTTGTTGTAGTTGCGGATTCAGTGTGAGGCACAGCAATTGTCGCGACCGTGGTGTAGCGGTTGTCATGGCTGCCTTCCAAGCAGTCGATCCGGGTTCGACTCCCGGCGGTCGCAGGCGGTTTTGAAATCACCACCACCAACCCCATTACTCACGCACAGACATCAACCAGTGAGTTCCGCCATACACACGCATGCACGCACACACACACACACACACATCCGACCACACTCAAACCGACACACTCTGCTACCACCTAGTTCGGACAGACAAACAACTCGCCATCATTGTCTCCACACCTCAACATCGACTGTCCGAAACGACACGACACAACAGTGTGGCCGACTCGTATCACAGCATAAACACACGTTCGTCTACCCACTCCGACAGATCACCCAACTGATGCACCAATCAAACTTCATTAGGATTCCTTCAAAATCAACTAATCAGTCATCAACTACTCTCCTACTCCTACTCCGCATCATCATCATCATCTTACACCTCCTCCAAACACCACCACCTCAACTCTCAACATCACATTTCACCAAACACCGTGTACTCACTCAGAAATAACCACATGTCACATCACAATCTCAGATGGAGACAAACACAAATTGCTTCATTCATTCTCTCCACCTCCCACTCACGTGTGCATTCTCTCATCCTCTCCCATCCAATCACACAAGCACGTTGAAAGTGCTTGCGATTCAGATATCTTCTCTCGGATTGACAAGTTGACGACAATTGAAAGGATATTTCAAAAGACGAACAGACTGACATGTGGATCGTGACTGACTCGAGTGAACAGACAGGATGCTGAGTGACGTTCAGTGAATGGGTCGATCATGTGCACAATCATGTTTGCAAGCATGTATGCACAAATGGTGATGAGGCGATTGTGTGTGCATTGGGGGACTACATGTGCACTACACACAAAGCCACACCGGGACCTATGTGAAGCGGTACACATGAACCAGTGTGTAAGACAGGTGAGGATAGAACTGACTGATTGTGTGATTGCTCACAACGATAGTGAGTGTGCTTCTCAATTCGATACTGTGCTTTGTTGACGATGCGGCAGATGAACAGCGAGTTTCCGTCCGATCACCACTCACATGTCTTGCCGATTATTGTGACATTCATCTGTAGATATTTTCACCTCGATTGCTCGTCCAATAGAATGCCTCTGACCGGATAATTCACGTGTTGGCGTCGATGGAGAGAGTGCACGTGAACATTGTGTTTTGTGTAGTTTGGTCAGGCAATGTTGTGATGTGGTGTATTTCAGATGGACACATATAGTGCAGAGTGTTGACGACATTGGTGATGTTGGCACGTTGTAGGTGGTGGTGTCTGTCCGTGCTGTGGGACAGTTAGTTGGAGACAGTCGGAGATGACCGGACACAGTTGGAGAGGTAGGGTTGGCGATTGTTTTCGGAGTGAATGATGTAGTGCGTGCGTGCATGCATGATTTGTTTGTGATTGCGTGTCTGTTGTTGTAGTTGCGGATTCAGTGTGAGGCACAGCAATTGTCGCGACCGTGGTGTAGCGGTTATCATGGCTGCCTTCCAAGCAGTCGATCCGGGTTCGACTCCCGGCGGTCGCAGGCGGTTTTGAAATCACCACCACCAACCCCATCACTCACGCACAGACATCAACCAGTGAGTTCCGCCATACACACGCATGCACGCACACACACACACACACATCCGACCACACTCAAACCGACACACTCTGCTACCACCTAGTTCGGACAGACAAACAACTCGCCATCATTGTCTCCACACCTCAACATCGACTGTCCGAAACGACACGACACAACAGTGTGGCCGACTCGTATCACAGCATAAACACACGTTCGTCTACCCACTCCGACAGATCACCCAACTGATGCACCAATCAAACTTCATTAGGATTCCTTCAAAATCAACTAATCAGTCATCAACTACTCTCCTACTCCTACTCCGCATCATCATCATCATCTTACACCTCCTCCAAACACCACCACCTCAACTCTCAACATCACATTTCACCAAACACCGTGTACTCACTCAGAAATAACCACATGTCACATCACAATCTCAGATGGAGACAAACACAAATTGCTTCATTCATTCTCTCCACCTCCCACTCACGTGTGCATTCTCTCATCCTCTCCCATCCAATCACACAAGCACGTTGAAAGTGCTTGCGATTCAGATATCTTCTCTCGGATTGACAAATTGACGACAATTGAAAGGATATTTCAAAAGACGAACAGACTGACATGTGGATCGTGACTGACTCGAGTGAACAGACAGGATGCTGAGTGACGTTCAGTGAATGGGTCGATCATGTGCACAATCATGTTTGCAAGCATGTATGCACAAATGGTGATGAGGCGATTGTGTGTGCATTGGGGGACTACATGTGCACTACACAGAAAGCCACACCGACCTCATTCTGCTTCCAGGTATTTCGGACAGACAAGCAACTCACTATCACTCTCTCCACACCTCAACATCTGCCTGTAGTTAAATCTTGTCTATCAAAATTGCTTCTGGCTCACATTCATTATTTTCGTTGTTTTATTTTTTGATAATATATTATGCTTTAAATTATTTTGCGAATTTATATCAATGATTATCCTTTTTTAGTTTAGAGTATTCAATTTTCTTAATAACTGTTATCACGTCCTTGTTATACCTGCATTTAATATTTCATTTATTGTTATTTTATATTTTAATCGCATATTATTCAAGAAGTTTGTTTAATGTTGACAACATATTCAATTGAGATCATAAATCAATTGATGTTAGATCACTATTGAAAACCTAAAAGCTCTGTACGGCCATTTTTATCCTATTGTAGGATTTCTCAATAATGTGCATCCACGATCCTGCTCGCGTGATCCTCACAACCTTATACCTGACAACGTATTCATATTATATTTTATAACTGAACATTATTTTCAATAAGCGATCATGATGTAAAGATAAGAACAATCCTATATATTTGTATATATACTTTACAATTAAATTACATGGATCAAAGTTGATTGGTAATTAATTGTTGTTGTTCAAATAGACGACAGTCTAATCATTTAAACAAAGGCACTACAACACTTTCATATACTGTATTGAATATTCATTAATTCAGATAAGAATACAATGCATTAACTGGATTCAATGAATTATGTAATACCATTTTGAAAGAAAAAAAGAAGAACGATTGTAAAGTTAAAAAACCTAAAAAAAAATAATAAATTTTTATTATCAAATCTTGAACACTTTGAAATGAACATCAAAACAATCATTTGCTTATAATAAGAATGTTTGATTGGCAGGGTTTATTACATAAAATTGTGTTTCTATTACTATTATTCCATATCATTGAGAGTTGAAGTAGTGGTATTCAATGTTGACATTAATTTGGTTACAGTAGTTTCAGTTGTCGGTGATATTGTTGTTATGAATGGTTTACGAAATAAACCATATACACAATTATAATTATATGATAGCATTGATGATGAATTTTGTGTATAACCACATTGAATATTAGATTTTTCACGCTAAATTTTATAACACAATAATTTTAAAGAAAAAAAGATAATGGTTATTAAAACAGAATAAACATTATTATAAACAAAGATGGATAGTAGCTAGCAGTGGAAAGGAGGATGTGCGTTTCGTCCTACATGAGACTCGACAACTAGATTTACCTGTATCCTAGAGTTGATGTTCACTCTAGGACTCAAATCTAGTGCCGTTTGCTTTAGATGCCAACGCGTTATCCACTTAGCTACTGAGTCTTGATAGCCACCTGCTTGTGCAATAAGGTGAGGTTTAAATTCACTTGATGTTCTTTGACTTGTATTTTCCCATTGATGTTTTTAGGACTGAAATTGATGAGTCTCATGTTGGCATCATCTGCAGATTGCCTCGATATAGTCTTAGATCACAAGCTTTTTAAGCGAAGATGGATAGTGGCTAGCAGAGGAATCCAGTTTGACGCGCATTTCGGTCTATTTGGAACTCATCAACTGCATGTCCTGCATTCCAGAGTTGATATTCGCTTTTCGTCCTCTCAATTTTGTAAACAACACCGGTGCCAAGAGAAGGCAGTGAGTAAGACTTCCCTGGCAGTGGTTGTATATACATGTCCACTTGAGAGCATTTCGAGTGGGAGAGCTGACTCTTCCCACTCTCGGCCGTACGAGGGAATTTGAGGGATGTAACACGGTGCACAAATGTGAAAAAAACTCGAACGTGAAAATGACTAACACTTCGGAGAATGTTAAATAATAATATGTTTTCGCTCATTTGATTGCGACTGGAAATTTAAACGAAATAAACCTAATGACAGTTTGTCAGCTTTCCGATGCACTGAAATAACTTACATATTTCAAAAAAATATTCTACACATGATGAATATTAGTATAGGATGATTGTGGAGATTGCAGAATCTTGTAATTTTATATCACAGACTAATGTTAGGCAACCATGAGAAACCAAATGGTATTGGACAGTTATCTCTTTAGGGATTGAATCCAGGATCATAAGACCAAGCGCGCGCGAGAGAGAGAAATTAATCTCCCGACCACTAAGTTACCATTCAATGGCTTATACGGCTACCTTAAAGTTAAGCGCTTGAAGTGAGGCCTAACAGTTTTAGGTTTGATTCCTGACATAGTCATGAATCCTCATTGCTGAGGCATTCCACAGTTGAACCAAATAATTGTCCAATATTTCCTGCTTTTCAATAACTGTCTGACTAGTTAGTCTGCGATGTTAACTATAACAAACATAATGAATCGTTACATATAAATATCGAAAAAAAAATCACAAAAACCAATCAACTTAGTTATAATTATATTATTACATCATTATAAAAACTAAATTATATCTTACCACAATTTCAAAACCTAATCGTTTAATAGCTAAACGAAGTTCTGTATAACTTAATTCTAAAGAATCTTCACCAGGTATATCAGAGAAATGATATAATAATGGACCTAAAATATAAAATGATACAAATATTATACAAAAACAAGGAATTACATGGAATGATTACAGAAAAACATAGGTATGTACTGTTCACAATATTCATGATTGCTATTGTAGTGAACAAGACACATAAGTGAGGACAACCGAATGTATTTGAGCATAAAAATACAAAACATCTCACTAAAATCTGAGAACCATACAGTAAATCAGTCAGTAACAACGTAGAACTCCGTACGTACGTACATCAGTTCGAGTTGCCACACCACATTAGCACAGAGATGCACTTGTCCATTTAAATCCCGTAGTGGTAGAGGTGGTAAGAGTATAAGCAGTAATCAGAAACATTAGCGGTTGAAGATGTTATTTAAAAAGTATAATCCAGTGAAATAAATTTGGAAAGAGAAAAAAGAGACAAGGAGGATTCAGGAGATTAGAACTTAAGAGGACACAAAGAATGGATGCACCTGCGCCATTGCAAAATAGTAAATAGTTAATTCTCAAATCTCATTTCATCGCCCCAGATTTCATTGTTTATGCATTTTCATACTAATTGCTCTCCGTTCCCGTTCTTTCCTTCTTGATCTTCTACTGAAATACATTCTATGCCTGACCATCTTTATATACTACTTATGCGGATATAAGTAGCTCACACCACATTAGTATATGCAAAGAACTGACAATTTAGTCAACAAGTAAATTGTAAATTCAAAAAGTTTAGCTCTAAACTAATTAAGTTTCTCGAGGATACTCGATCTCGGAAATTTAAACTTTCAATTTTTGTGCCAAAAAGAGCTCACTTACCTTTATTTTGTATTTCCCACTTGGAAGGACTTAAAATGTCATTGGTCTGTTCCCACTTTTAGTACGCTATTTCATGATATTCCCCAATGACATTTTTATACTCATATATGTGTTTGAGTTGTGTGCCTGTTCGTTCGTGTTTCCAACTGCTTGTGGAATATGCTTTCCCCTCGGGTGATTCTGGTCTTCTCCTTCTAGTTGTCAGGGCCGGGGTACAGTGAATAATTCAGCTTATCTTGTTGTCATGTTGCTGATCCTTCATTCCGTTTGCCGATTTTAGAGGATCTTACAATCTCTTCAAACATAGTAAAGTTCGAAAGACCTTATCAATGTCACTAGTCCTTATTACAAACAACCTAGCTTAAATTCTGGTTGAACAGGTTTTGTGGGAGTTGTTTAACCTATAGATTGTATTTATCACTGATTGTGGAGTATCACTAAAAACTACAAGAAATAAAACAGGTGTTTTGTTCTAGTATCAAACTGCTCACATGTGTGAACTTGTGACCCCACAAATGGAGTTGAATTCAAAATCTTTACGTCATGCGGCAAATCTCTAAACACTAGAACCAATGGATCAACGTCTAATTGTATGATCCAAACTTTGATCAATTTGTGAAATAAAGTGATGATCATCTAATGTAATTGAAGGGATTCTCTGCTAGGCCTGGTCTTGGATTTAATCAGTGAAGATGGGGACTATTGAGAAATTTCGTTACTAGGACGAAATGTCTTCAATGTTCCATGGCTTTAAATGAAACTACAGCTGACATTAATCTGTAACAAATGCAACCTGCAAATCTGGTCAAGTATATTTGCCTATGTTTTATTATAGTAAGGGTTTATATTTTTCTATCGTTAATATTCAGAGCTAAATTTAATCACTTTTAGTTGACATACAAACTAACCTTCGGCATGTACCTCGATAATGTTTGAAATTAGTAGTGAAATTTAGAGCACGAGGCATTTCGTTTTATTTATAACTTTCCAGACGCGTGTAATGGTGATAATCAGTGATAATCAACACATAAAAAATGCTCATTCACCAAGTACTTGAGCATGAAAGTTAATGGTACTATCCAGTTTTCAGCTAATAGAACTCAAATTGTTGGACATTATTAAAACTATATATTCAAAACGACATATGTGGCCAACTATAAGAGCATTTCATTGAAGGATAACATAACAGATATAACATGGAATTTAATCAGTTTATAATAGATTAACTAGGTATACAACCCTTACAGTCTGCTTTGCTATCCACATGTATTAAAGTTAATAGAATATTTGCTTAGTTGAGTTGCTTATCTGTGTAAGTTACTCAGTAAAGGCAGGAAACTGCCTGTGGAGCTTCAACAACTGAAGTGATTAGGACAAATTACGTATGATCAGTCATAATCAAACCCGAATTGTAATGCTGAACATGTTAGAAGAGGTTATTCACTTTCAGTTTGAGATCTATGTGCACCACAACTGTAAATCACGAGTTACAGGCTTTAAATAGAATGATTTAGGATGGGTTTCGTAGTGTTACACGTACGATTCACCGTCTATGCGATTCTTAACGTTGAATTTAATAGCATTCCATAACTAACTTTCATTCGTCAACCTCATTCATTATTTCATAATTATATATTTTATAATTCTACTATAACTGATACAATCATTCATTCTCCTATACTTAAAATGTTAGCGGTTCCTAATCACTGTGGTGAAAAGAAAAATAGAAAATATGGCTAAAGATTACTTGCACCAGGTTCTACATTTTTTTAATGACAGACAATATATATCAAATAACAGGTATTTCTGACTGGTCAAATTTACAAAAAAAATACCAGTCAGTCAGCAACAACGTAGAACTTCGTACGTACGTACACCAGTTCGAGTTACCACACCACATTAGCACACAGATACAATTGTCGATTCAAATCCCATAGTGATAGAGGTAGTAAAAGTATAAGGAAAAAACCGGTAAGATTAGGGTTTGAAGAGGTTATTCAAGGAGTATAATCCAATGAAATAAATTTGAAAAGAGAAAAAAAGAACACGAACAATTCAGAAAATTAGAATTCGGAAGAACACAAAGATCATATGCATCTGTGCTACAAAAAGATAATTCAAGATGAAATGTGAATTATTCAAAGCCTCTTGTTTTGATTGTCTCTAAGCACTTAGTAACAAAGAAATAACACGAACCATATTAGGTCACTTAGACTATTGGTCAAACTTCTTCAAACTAGAAATTCAATAAGTACAGAGAGCGGACTAAACAATACCAAAATTGGTAAAATAATAATATCATTATCAAAATTTATCAAAGGGACTAATTGTTTTACAATAATAATAACTCGATTAACCAATAATCATATGTTCCCAGACCGGTACCATACCGTACTTATAAAATTTTAAGGGGATGTTGGGTAGAATCATTAGGCTTTCCAGCAAACACACATGTGTCGTTAAAAGCCAACTGATTATATAAAAACTTGTATATCTAATAAATAAATATCTTTGTAAAGCACTAACTTATACATACCAAAATTGATCCAATAACCGCCAGGTTTAAGTATACGCCAAATTGTATCCAAATAACTAAGAATATTATGTGCTGTGTCAATAAAAAACACAGTGGCTATACAATCCCATGTATCTGTGTTTAAATAAGGAAAAATAAAATAAGCACAAAACCAATTAGCATTAATGATTTCAAAATGAAGTGGAAAGAAGGACGGGGGGTAGAAAAATTGTTCTCACAATGATATTGTAGAATAAAACTTATTTTACTGATTTAGAAACAAAGCCAACAAATGCCTTCGTACTACTGAAAGTAGGGACAGTCAGCTCTCCCTCTCAAAATGTTCTCACATGGCCACGTACGTACAACTGCCAGGGAAGTCATACTCATTGCCTTCCCGCAGCATTACTGTTTTTTACGAAATTGAGAGGACGCAAAGCGAATGTCCAGCACCTTGACAGGGTTAATGGACACGGAGAGTCCACCTATAGGAGTTGGAAAACCCTCATTCCAAACTGATCATGCACATGGGCTCCATGGTCCTGAAGGAGCGAATGGCGTATGAACCAATCGTTGTTCACCGACTACCATGGGACTGCATTTTCTGACGTTGCTCCACTGCTTTATGGATTAGACCTTTATGTCGAAGGCTCAGGGTGTGGCCTCCTAAGAAAATCACCTGTTTCGGTTTAGGCACCCGGGCAGTATCTTAGCTTTCACACAAATCGAATGATTTATGTGGTGCATATCTATTTTGTGCCTCCTTGTACCAATGTTTATGTATTTAAACAAATTTATAAACACTTAGAAATAAAATGTTCGTTAAATAATTCAAAATTCGAATGAAGTCAGTTTAAAAGATTAAGACAGTGTATGGTTCTTGACTGGTTTCTAGAAGAGGTGCCCTTTTTTATGAAACTTAGTTAATCACCATCCAACTTATCAGTGCTATGCCAATTCTGTTTAAAGAGACAGTTAAGAAAATGGATTTTACTAAACGAATAAAAACCAGCATGTAATACCTATACCACTTATCATCGAAAGTGAGATCATCACTGTACAATACAACACAAACTAACGACAGATGATATAGAAGTTTTTCAAACAAAAAACAACAGGGATATTGAATAGAGGATAAAAAAATTGATTATAGTTTGTTGTTTTCCTTTCAACTACATAAAAGTGAATATGTTTAGTCATTTTGAATGATCAAAATAACTTGCAATTTAAAAGAAAGAACTGTTCATAAAGAGTAATTTATTTGAAATATAAATTAAACTAGAATTTAAAGTTATAAGAGGGGTTTTTGTAACTGTTTGAGGTCAGCGTTAAAGAATACTTAGTCAGTGAAATACAATACAGAACCTAGCACATGTGTACATTCATTCGAGTTGACGTACCCTATTAAAACATTAAGATAACACTGTCACGGCAAATCCAAAAGTAGTAGAAGTGACAACAGAAAAGATTAGACATCGAACACACTATTCGAGAAAATATAAATTTAGTGAAATAAAAAGTATTTGTAGAGTTTAATACTTGGGGTTTAAGGGAAAAGAAAGTGTGAACGCACCTAAGCTACAGTGAACGACTCTGAGCCATGTCACTCACTCTCTAAGCATTGGCTATGATAATCACACGAACCCCAGTCAGGTGGTCTCCACCTACCTATATGTCTTAGTCCAACAGTCACTGACTCCATAGACTGATTCTACATCTTGGTTTGGCCGCCCCTATTTTCCCTGCAACCAACTTCTACACCAGTCATCATTGCCCGTCGAGGTAGTCGGTGGATGACCATATGTAATACATGTCCTAGGTACCTCAGTCGATAATGATCCACTAAATCGTCAATCGGTTTGTCATACCAACGTAGTACTATGCGTATAACCTTAGAATTTCTAACTTGATGTTCCAAAGAATTTATTCGAAGACACGTAAGAATGAATACCAGTAACCCATGAATATACTCTATTTTCAAAAGGCCACGTTTCACAGTCAGAGTCGGTGGTTTGTAACCTTTATCTGACTTGATAAAAGAAATAGTTTGAGCATTTCTAATACTTTCCCGTTAATTATAATCATATTTTAATAAGTTCGACTCAAATGTCACCTTCCTTAACGTTCCATATTTTGTTATGTGACGTGAGAGATACTATCTTAAATATTTTCTAACACAAGTGGTACAGGAAGCTGGACTTCAAAGGTCAAATGTTAACCTACAACGGTAACAATGCAACAAAACATAAAGAGGTTATTAAACACACACTATTCAGAAGGGCAAAAACCCAATGAAATACTCTTGGTACACAAAAAATTGAAAAACATTCATCCTTTATCCGTCTTCCGTAAGAATGGCTACTCGGCAACTTCATCAAAAGGTAACTAAAGAATTGAAACACCATCAAAATGATATATAATCATTGATATCACTGTACGTGAATAACCTTGGATATACATTTCATCGAAGCATGACATTCAAACCAATGAGCAGTCAATAAACGCATCGATACAAATCTAATACATTAACCTATACGGGAGAGATTAATAAATCATAAGGTTAAACGGTAACCGAACAGAACAGCTAACATGAATGAAAGGACAAATGAAGACAATAAAATCTAAGAAAACTATCAATCACAAACAAGACTGTCATGACAGATTAACAAAACACATGTGGAATAACTACATATGAATTAGGCGCTGATGTTGTCCAGAATGACAATAAAGAACCCACAATTAAACCATATGCCTCAGAAAACACAATACTACCAAAAGTATCGACTTAAGATGTTAATTTTCTAAAGTAATAAATTTCTAGAATAATCACTCTAAACATTCACAAAAACCCTATTATAAACTTAAATTACAATTTCATTTATATTCCGAACAAGATACTCTTTATGAACAATTCCTTTTTTCAAATTGTAAACTATGCTGTCTATAGTTGACTGAACACAAGATAGTGATCAATGTCATGTGTATCAGGTCCTTCTTAGTGCAGATCAAATTCTATCGATCAATTTGCAATGTGGCCACTACTCTAGGAGACTCGATATTGCGTGCACTATGTTGAGATAAGATAGTGGTTGAAAGTAGTCAATAAGAAACCCTTGACATAGGTTTCGTGCTGTTTCGTAAACTATGTTGATAATTCGAAATAACTAAGTATATCAACCTGTATGTAACTGAAGGGAAAGCAACGAACTAGAATAAATTTATTATATTCTGGTATCAGTGTTGTTTCTTCTTTTGTTTACTTTTGTAAAGAAGGACAATTATAATTAGAGCAATTTAATGTACCAGTATACACAAACAAACAAAAACGCACATACTTGGATCAGTATAAATTTCAACGAAATCTCCAGCTGCCATAGAAAATTGAACATTAGCAGGTAAATCTGCTGGACATACATCAGGGAAATGAACCGGGGTTATTTGATCTTCACGTGACATATTATTACAAAATTGACCGACCCATGGATACAATTTATACTCATTAACTTGTTTGCATCTGAAAATGTAGGAAAATCAATATGAAAGTTTGCAAATACAAAGACCACTTAGTAATCCGTAGACAATGTGAAACCAGAAGCAGTAGGTTATTTATTTATTTTATTTAACCATATAAACATTGGTACAAGGAGGCACAAAATAGATATGCACCACATAAATCATTCGATTTGTGTGAAAGCTAAGATACTGCCCGGGTGCCTAAACCGAAACAGGTGATTTTCTTAGGAGGCCACACCCTGAGCCTTCGACATAAAGGTCTAATCCATAAAGCAGTGGAGCAACGTCAGAAAATGCAGTCCCATGGTAGTCGGTGAACAACGATTGGTTCATACGCCATTCGCTCCTTCAGGACCATGGAGCCCATGTGCATGATCAGTTTGGAATGAGGGTTTTCCAACTCCTATAGGTGGACTCTCCGTGTCCATTAACCCTGTCAAGGTGCTGGACATTCGCTTTGCGTCCTCTCAATTTCGTAAAAAACAGTAATGCTGCGGGAAGGCAATGAGTAAGACTTCCCTGGAAGTAGTTGTATGAACGTGACCACTTGAGAGCATTGCGAGTGGGAGAGATGACTCTCCCCACTTTCGGCCGTACCAGGACATTATACTACATAAGGAAACTTATTCTGCTCAACAGTTTGCAGGCTTGTGTTAGTAATTCAGTATGGTGAGTCATTAATCAGCAAAAATAATATCGTTTCACACGATCCATTGGTAAGTATTCTAATCACTATCTTAACAATCACATACTGAGTAGACCACTCAATTAAGCCTTAAAACTAGCTACTACACACTAAAATTGGAGGAATATCAGAGATATTGATTTGTAGAGTCAAATTTTCGAAAGAAACCTTCAAATGCCCCTTTGTATTTGGCTCGACGTTCACTATTTATGAATATTGAATCATATGATTTAAGCATAGCTAATAAAGGTTTACATACATTTGGTTTTAAGTTACACCATTTTTAGCGTAGGACGACCTATAATACGTGATGCAACCAGGTGCCGAGGTTTAAACTTATAACTATTCGGTCGAAAGCTGATTGTCTTGAACATTAACAAAAGCAATCACCCCTCAGCTAACATTTCAAGTCAGTGACTACATTTGTATGTTTGACATTTTCGATTAGGTATAGCATGGTTAGTTGGAAAACACAGTGAATTTCATCTGAAATACAGCCAAGGATTATATGAGTAGAGAGTAAGAAGTGGACAATCGCGCTACAGCTTCAAATATCTACTATTGTTTTACTGAACAGTAGAATAACTAGGAATTAATTTTTAAAAATGTGACATTTTGCTCTTAGATTTTCCGTTGTCGTCAAATGGACTTAGTCCGTGAAACAGATAACTAACTTTTCGGAAAACTCCTTTAGTAGGTTGTGATTAACTAGTTACAATAATTACACTTAGACTTTGCATCAGTGTGTTGCAAACACAGGACACATTCCTAAGTTGCAATCCTGATTTTGGATACTGAAATACGCTTTGTAAGTGAAGATCGAGGACTTCAACCTTTAAAACAACCACCTTGAGAATTTAGCAGTGAATTTCGAAACAGAAACGTTAATGATTATTACGAAAATAGATAAACGTAAAATAATAATCATTACTGGAAATAAGGAATAATGGAGTTGGAAAGGGACTAGGGATGATGGGAATCTTCCGTCTACTTCGTTTATAAAAATGAGATTATCAGCCTCCTGGACAGCATAAAATATGCTAAATTGCAATGTTGAAAGTCCTTGAATAATAAATTAGAATTTAAGTCTGATCAACTATCCACTTCCATTCACACAGATGGTATAATATGATCTCACCTAATTTTTTAATAAAACTAAATAATAAGATCAGAATTTGAAGAAAATATTCAAATTATCAGGTGTCATTACATTTACTAACAAACATTTAGACCGACTAACCTTATACTATCTTATACATTCGACTGTGAGATGTTATTTTGCAATAAATTATGAAATAAAATAATGCTGATCAAAATAAATATATGCTTAACAACATACGTGTTTAGAATAAAATAAGCTGGAATAAGCATGTACAAGCTCCATTCATTTCCTTGGCATGTGTAGCCAAGATGAGCAAGTTCCCAAGCCAATCGACCAAGGCCAGCCCCTGGGACTAGGATGTTAACATTCGCAGGATTTCTAAAACAATGGAAACAGTGTGGTATAGTTCTGTTTATAACCAAAACTAACCATGTTCACTACTCCCGCAGGTAGAATGACGGCTTTAGTAAGAAAATTGGATAAACCGAGAGAAACTAGTTAGTAAATAAACACTATGTGTAAATAATTCACTAAACCACGCTGTATTTGTAACTTGAAAACGTTAAAGACCTCTAAATGAACAAAATTGGCCGTTCTATCATCGTGAAAACTAGTTCTTTAGGATTGAGAGATTCGTTCTAAAAACCTGGGCGGTTAACAATAACGTAGCCAAATCAACATGTACTGGCTTATGTGCTCGGTCTTGAGCCACACAATTTACGCAGAGACTTATAATACCAATCGGGTATTTGAACTATTGGGTGACGCCGGGTTCGAATCTGAGAATGGTTGGTTGAAAGCCGTACTTTAATTGGTGCACTGCAGCCTACATTACTGGACATAGAGCAACAAAATTCATTGTACATATGACTCAATCTCCAACGCTGAAAAATACCAGCAGTGATAGTAAGAAACAAATTACACAAGATGGTCACTAAAACAGTTGGCTAGTAAAATGGGCATGGATTCCATTATACCCTATTGGAAAAGCGCAGAATCTGTCGATTTACTATGAGCATGGGTTAAGCCCATCTCGATAGCTGATCGATTTGATGTAGATTTATATCAAATGTTTGGTAAAAGCATGACTTGAAAATAATGTTTAAATTATTCCTATCATTTTTTGCTAATGTTTTACCTGAAAAATATGGCACCTCATGATTATCGACCTTTGAACGTAACAGATGTTTGTAATTATTTACTAGTGCCCTACATTCTACGTTCTACAAGTCTAACAAACATAGTTAAGTTATTTCTGCGATTAGCTACATTCACCGACTAGAGGGAACTTGAAATATTTGCAATGAACTGTAGTTGGCGAAAATAAGGTCACATCAATATACTTAACAAGATTTTCGCACTGAAATAAAATTCAAATCTTTCACTTTGAAACTATGGTTTGAAAGCTTATAATTACTTAAAATCACAATTAAAAACATGATTGTTGGTTACAAACTTACACTTTCTTCGGGTTAAACAGTTCTAAAACATCATTAAGTACAAATTGGTAACATATATCTCGCTCCGGTTTTCCTTCAACCGACCAATCTCTTACAAATTGTTTTAAAGCTGACCGAACTTTGTCCATTTCTGTATTTGTAAATGCAAAAGGACCAATTTTTTCCCGGGGACCGACCGCGTGACTGCCATCCAAATTTGTTCCGTTTGATGAACCAACTGTCCCATTCAACTCACAAGCCTTGATAACATAAGATTAACGTCAATCACAGTCAACCTACATGTTCCCCGTTGAAAATATCTGGAGCGGAATGCTTAATAATGCTGGTTATTAAATCATTGTTGTGCAGGATGCATTCCTCAACCTTTTTGAGGTTATCATCAAATTCACGAATAAGTTTATGGTGAGTAGACGGTAACGAGTAATAATAAGCTCGCGAGCGTTCGACTCTTTTAAGAAGATGTGGACTGCATACAATTGTGAAATATGTGCATCAAATCATACCCAAAAAACCTAAAAGCCGACAGAGTTTTGACGAAATGATGGTGATCCATTTCAGCAGCTTCCTTCAATTCCTCGTCGGTCCCCGTCATCCTACTAATGTAATTCCGAGTTGCTAGTCAAGCTATATTAGCAAATACGTCGTATGGGAAATACGAGTGAATTACTCAGAGAGCAGCTACCAACTAGGCAATAAAAAATCTGAAAGAGAAGAACAAGTGTTAATTTTTTTCAGATATCTTGAGATCGAATTCGATTGAGTGACCAGGCTCAATAAGAGATCATATAAAACGAATGAAATGAAGAGGCACAGGTGCAATGCGATCTTCCAAACAAAAAGTCAAATATAAGCAAGCTTTCTAATAACGTGTTTTACAGGACATAACCGATATCCAAAAGGTACAAAAAACGAGGGTCCCTCAAACTGACCTTGTAATTACGAGTGTTCAGTACCCAATATCTATGAAGCAGTCTTCAGTCTTCAGTAATAAGGATAGTAGGTTGGTGAACCTGTATTAATCCTGACACATTGCTTTCCAGTGAAGTCCCAGCTTCTCCTTGAAAGTATTCATTGATGGGGCTGATACCACTTGTTCGGGTAAGGCGTTCCAATCATTGACTACTCGATGAGAAAAACGGGACCCCACTTTAAGTTTATTAGATCGTGGTTTATGAACCTTCTTGTTATGACCTCGGAGATTGTTAGTGCTGGAGGGAGCAAAAAGATAAGACATATTACCACCCAAATTATAAGTAAAGATACGAAATGCCAGTATAAGGTCACCACGTTTCCTACGATACGACAAAAGGAAAAGATTTAGGCGTTTTAAACGCTCATCGTAAAAGAGTCTAGAAAGACCCTTCACCAATTTCGTTGCCACTCGCTGGACACGCTCAAGGGAGTTAGTATCCTTTACCAGACAAGGGCTAACTGCTTGGATACAGTACTCTAAGTGTGGTCTTACATAGGTGGGATGTAAAATTCGAAACGTTTCCTCGTCAAAAGATTTGAACGCTCGGCGAAGTGACCATAACGCACGAAAACCTCTGACAGCGGCTGCTTTGCAATGCATAGTTGTTTTTAAATCATTACTTAATACTACTCCTAAGTCTTTATGCTCTTGAACGCATGTAAGAGGTTTACCCTCAATAGTGTAACGGTAACTTTCCGTGACCGATGTGCATTAGCACACTCTTCATAGCATTGATTTTTAAGCCTCACTCTCGAGCCCATCTAACTAAATCGTCTAAGTCAGCTTGAAGATCCATATGATCAGCCGCACGTTTTATTGTTCTCCAGATTTTTGCATCATCCGCAAACAATAATGTCGACGACCTAAGTAACAGCGGTAACTCATTAACGTAGAGAAGGAAGAACAGAGGGCCTAATATGGTGCCTTGGGGTACACCACTTTTGACCGGCTTCCAATCGAGTAGCGTTCCGTTGACCCTCACTTTCTGTTTGCGGTCACATAAAAAGTTTCCTAACCACTCATGTACAGTACCTATTATTCCGAAGCTCGTGAGTTTCTGCATAAGACTTAAGTGTGAAACCTTGTCAAATGCTTTGCTAAAGTCTATGAATATCACATCGACAGACAGACCGTTATCTAGGGCTGCTGTCCAATCCTCCCTCGCAATAAGCAAGTTAGTCAAGCATGAACGCTTGTTACGAAATCCGTGTTGCTAACAGATTGTGTAAATCTATTTGGCTTAGCAACCTAACCCGAATTATCTTTTAAAGTGAATTAACGACTATGCTAGTTAGACTAACAGGCCGGTAGTTAGATACGATCTGTCTCTAACCGCCTTTAAATTTAGCACTGACTATGGCGTCCTTCCAATCTCTAGGGAGTTGAACGAGTGAAAGGGACATGTTGAAGAGTGTCGCGAGCGGTTTTGAAATAGTGTCCGCAAGAGATGACAGCAACCGTGGATGTAACCCGTCAGGGCCCAGTATCTTACTAGGTTTGAGGTTAGTTATCAACGGAAGGACAGTTTCCTCAGTCAGCTATACAGATTCAATGGTTGGTATCTCGATGTGAGTGGGGCAAGTATTTTTTACGATAAACGTAGATTAAGATTTGTGTAGTAAAAACAGAAGGTCTATGGCCTATGTTATTTCTTTTCCAGTAAGCTTCTGTGAGTGTCTAGTCTTCTCTTGAATGAACCAAGTGAAGGTGCGAGCACCTCCACTTTGAGTAACAGATTCCAAGAACTGATGACGCGATGTGAAAACCTGTATACCAAGGGTACTTTGCTCGTTCTTGGCTTATAGCAGTAAATAAATCCTCAAAATAAATAGCTCCGTAAGTCTTCGACATTGGATGCTGACCACATTAGATTTAATAGACTCACCTAGCTGAAGGCGCTCGGTCATGCATCCACACCAGATCACTAGTGGGAACGCCGTGCTCAACATCTACTGCAATCGCTAGCCAGATTAGATAAGACGGTCCTCGATATATTGATAGCCTATCAAATTTGTCTCCGAACTTCATCTCTTCTGTTTTTTGATTTCACTTGGTGGGTACCCTTCATATTAGGTGTTACTGGTTAAAGCGTTGTCAAACGCTGAATACTTGTGGCATCTTCATTGGTGAGCCTGACGTGATCTGGTGCACCGAATAGTAAACTGTGAGTAAGTTCCTTTTTGGGATTCTATATATCACTACCTTATTTTAATTTTCTGTACATCCTGATATTTATATATATATATATATATATATATATATATATATATATATATATATATATATTTCCCTCGTTCATTCTCGTACTTCATATTTCACCATGACTGAACAGATACCCAAAGTACTTAAGCTTAAGACTATGTCCCCACCTTCGGTTCAGCTGATGCCCTTCTAGACAGACAACATCGAAGCCTAGTTCTGCCACGCAGAAGCCGACTTCCCCGAGCACAGCGTGAACGATACACTTGCACGATTCTGCGCAGTGGCCAAAGCACTACCGCGCGAGTTAAACAGGTGCGTAACACCTAATATGTTCATCAGTGATGTTTCTGAACCCTACGAAACACTGAAACAATCTATCCTTAAACGCAGAGACCTAACCGATAGACAAATGTTAGACCAACTCCTTAATTACATCGACCAACAACACAGTTCTTCGACGGACATGTTGCAAATGATGAGAGAGGTTATCGGCCAAAGAACCTTCGATGATAGTCTATCCCAACAACTTTTCTTATCCAGATTTCCTCAACAGGTGCAAGCTGTGCTGGTCTCGTCTCAACACAACACCTTAGACGAGCTTGCTGAATCTGCCGATCGCATTTTAAAAATCGCAAAATCTTCTAATTCCGAGGTTTTTCAGTCTAAGAATTGCCTCAAACGACCAAAAAGAAGCACTTCACGTAAGCGATCTGTCTCTAGACCACGAGAGACGGATAACCCTGATTGGTGCTCGCATCATAACCAGTATAGAAAGTCCTCCAGAAATTCCAGAGAACCTTGCAATTTTCTCAACTCAAAATCGACCTATACGAAAAAGAATTCGGGAAACGTCCAAGCCGTCACGTGTTAACAGCAACCGAAGCCGACAAACATACCCGTCTGTTATACGTCACAGGTGTGATAACGAAAGTTCGCGACCCCGTCTATACTGACTCAGAAGTTAGCGTTCTTCCTGAAATTTCTAACGACCGGTTTCACGAATCGGTTTTAAATCTACAGGGGGTAAACGGAAAGGTATGTTTATCTTAACGTGGGTTTTTCGTGCCTATAGGTAACCCTCGTGTTATTGATAGAAGAAGCCAGACAAAGATTGAATTAGTCTTTATTTCGATCTTAGCGCAGTCACAGTGGAGCGTGGGATTATCTGTTCAGACAAACAAAAGCTTTCAACATTCAATATAAGATAATAAGGAATATAACGCTTATACAAAATAACGAAGTGAATGAATACTTGAACAATACTGTTTTGACATATGCTTGGTTGTTTGGGTTCAACTCTTAATCAACCAACCTATGCTGTTACATTAGCTTCCCCATAGAATCGACTTCCGTAGGAACGTCGGTTCGATTAACCTATCTATCATAAACACCTTAGTTCTATTTCTCATCCCAAGGGAAAATTATCAGCTCGCTCAATGTTTGACTTACATTCAGTGGCAACTAACGCTGTCAACGATAGTCCATGGATGTCTCCTCATTTACTAGCTTGTCATCTTATTTTGTAGCATGTGATTTCTTCTACAACTATCGCTGACGGTTTGCTGCGTGCTTTCATGAGAAAGAGTGTGAGACTGTGGAATAAGAATATCTGAGGAAGTGCCGCGTTTCTCAGGCCGAATGGCATGCGTACAAACTCGAATAAGCCAAAGGGTGTTGTAATAGCTGTCTTAGGGATATCTTCATCAGCCACCGGGATATTGTGATATGCCCTGACTAAGTCAATTTTAGTGAATATGTTCATACCCTGTAAACCGTTTGTAAAATCTTGGATATGCGGTATTGGGTATCTATCTGGTACGGTTTGACGGTTGAGGGCTCTGTAATCCCCGCACGGTCGCCAGTCACCTTCATTCTTCTTTGGGACCATATGCAAAGGGGATGCCCATTGACTATCAGAAGGACGGATAATACCCAGTTGTAGCATATAATCAAACTCGGCCCTAGCGATTTTGAGCTTATCTGGTGCTAGTCTCCTGGGTTTTGCAAACACCGGTGCACCTTCGGTTTTGATAGTGTGACTTACTTTTAGTTTGTCTTTGGAAGGCTGTGGGTTTGGTTTAGTTAAGTTTGGAAATTCTGCGAGTATATCTTGGAATTTCGCTGTCGTTACTGGAGGGGTTTGAATCAAGTTAAGAGAGCTGATGTGACTTTCTTTGCCTTTTGTGTAAAACGAAGTTTCTTTTAGTGTTAATCGCCGTTTCTTGGTGTCCACAAGAAATTCGTATCTCTCTAGAAAGTCCATCCCCAGTATTGCCAGATCTAAGTCGGCTACCGTGAAAACCCAAGGGAATTGCCTTCTGAACCCCAAATCTAGGGTTAACGTTTTCTGCCCAAATGTCGCGATTGTAGTTTTATTTGCAGCTTGAAGTGTAATTGGGGATGTTTCTCGACTAATCTCAGTTTTATTTCGAGGGATGATGCTAAGAGCAGCGCCAGTATCCACCAAGAAATTCAAGCTAGAGTTTCTGTCACTGACATAAAACAAGCGACTGTTTAGGCGCTCCTCCTCAGTTGTCGCGACCTGGGGAGGGGTTACTTGTTTCCCGCTGTCTTGGAATTATGATTAGGCCAGGCGCATGGTTGCCTGCACTTGGTTGAGTTGACACCAAACTTCCAGTGGTACCAACAAAACTGCCCAGATTGTCTGGACATTTGTGACCTATTTTGTGACTTGGATCGTGATCGTTGTGGTGACCTGCTTCTGTTTGTATGACCCATTTGCATTCTGGTGACAGCCTCAGTGAGATTCTTAACACTCGCAATGAGTCCTTGTATGACGGGGTCTTTTGCTGATTCTACTTTCTGTGTGTGATTTATTATGCCTGATCCAGTTGGAGGACCTCTTTCCATTATTCTATCAGCTATACGCGCTAAATGAGATAATGGGTTTCAGGATCTTGTGCGTCCAAACAGTGTTGGACGTAGCATGGGAGAGCTTGTATCCATCCTTGTTTTAGGACTGCTTCACCCACTGTGTTATCACCCATTAAGACTTGGAGGTGACGTAGAAACTGTGACGGCGACCGATCACCTAGTGTTTCACCTTGAAAAAGTCTTTGGATTCTTTGACTATCTGATAATGATAAACGGTTCATTATCTCTCGTCTTAAGATGGTGTACGGTTGTGGTGATGGTGGATCTAAAATCAAGTCACGGACTTCTTTGGCGACTGAAGGAGGAAGGATAGAACACAAATCTCTATAGCGAATCCCTTCAGATTTGATATTGTGTCTCGTGAAATAATGCTCGAGTTGAGCAAACCACAACTCAGGATCACTGCGATCAAATTCTGGAAGTCGAGATTTCGTAGTCATAACAGTGTCTATCTCCACTGGTGACAAATCCTCCAGATTATGGGTTTCCTTTAAGTCTGACATGAGGTATGTGACAAATATAGCAATAAAATTAGCACGAAAAAAAATGGTTTCTATGACACGAATAACTTAAGATAATCAAAAAAAAATAAACTATTTATATACCCAAATTAGTTTACGGATTATCAGGTCTACTTTTACCATTGAGTAAAACAAAAATAATATTAATAACAAAAATGAGGTTAATTTGTGTTCAAAAAGGGCTCACCAGTTTCGTGCCTATAGGTAACCCTCGTGTTATTGATAGAAGAAGCCAGACAAAGATTGAATTAGTCTTTATTTCGATCTTAGCGCAGTCACAGTGGAGCGTGGGATTATCTGTTCAGACAAACAAAAGCTTTCAACATTCAATATAAGATAATAAGGAATATAACGCTTATACAAAATAACGAAGTGAATGAATACTTGAACAATACTGTTTTGACATATGCTTGGTTGTTTGGGTTCAACTCTTAACCAACCAACCTATGCTGTTACAGGTTTACGCAAACCCATACATACACTGGATCTTCGTTCTTGAAGATGTTTCTATGCCAATCATTGGTATAGACCTTCGACGACGTCATAATCTACTCATCGATACGCTCAAACGGGAGCTAGTAGACGGAAACACTAATTTATCTGTCTGCGTAACTTAGTTTTCTAGTTGCAGACTATCTTAAGTCACAATTAATCACATGATAGACCTATAGCATGAACCATTTCTCAACAAGTATTCTGGGATACACCAAATGCAACCGAAATTACCGTGTGTAAGCGGCAATGTTACACATCACATCACGACTAATGGAACATCGGTATTCTCTAAAGCATTCCGACTAGCCCCTGAAAAACAAAGGTTGGCGAAAAACAAATTCGACCTCATAGTGGACTCATGTATCACAAGACCGTCAAGCAGCCAGTGGGCATTTCCATTGCATAAGGTCAGACTGGTCACTATCGGTGATTGAATACAAAAACAATTCCCGACCGTTAGCCGCTGCATCATTACCAATGTGATAAACTGTGGGCGAAAAGCTAGCTTCAAACTATTTGAGATTCTATAAAAATCCTGTGATCCACATGAAAACATATGAAGTTTTAATTCTTACAATAACCCTTCCACTTGTAAATCACTGGCCCTATAAAATGCTTGTGAACGGAATAAGGGAAGCTTTTACCATGCAAGCTCCAGTTTTTACCAACAGCCGACTATTGATGGCTTAACCACAGTCTTAGTGTAGCGGTTCGCGTTTAGCCATGAAGTACTTTGTGTAGTACTGGAGTGCTCACGGTAGCGTTAGGACGAACGGAAACTAGAGCAAAATATGGTGAGTCGACTTAACAAGCTCACATAATTCAGTTGTATTTATTAAGAAAGGCGATGGAAAAAGTCAGTAAAAACACAAACCTGAGAATAGGATATTCTTCGAATCCAAACAAGAAATAAGTAGATAAACCAGCTGCGCTTTGTCGGATTTCAGCTAGCACTATTTAAAAACACATCATGTGAATCAGAATAAGGCAGTCAGTACCAAATGTCTTTATTATTAGCCCATATCAACAGATTAATTTGTGCATAATCAACAAGTAGTCAGGTGAGTTGATTAGTGTGTAATGCCAACTGTGCGAGCAGACGGAAGTGCAAGGATAAAAGGGTAAACTGAGCTTGTAATAAGCGAGATAGTATGTAGCTACTGATATGTGATAACGATGACAGCAGGCAATCTACAAGACATGCATCAGGCACAACTGATACAGGCGGGGGATGGTACTTTATGGGTGAATACGTGTTTGTCAAGTCTCCTCTTAAAGCTGTCCACCAAGAGGGCTTTGGTCACTTCTGATGGTAGAGCATGCAGTGCCATTGAGCCCTAACCACACAATCGTCAAAGCTGAACACGAGACGATTGGGGAAATAGATATTCAACATTTAACGCGGAGAAAAACCCAACGACTGAGAAGGCGGGAACAATGAATGAAAATGAATTCGGATTGATCGAATGGCATGGCTCGGCCTCGCGAGCATGGTCTCTCAGTACAACTTGCTGTTACTCATATTAAATATATTGTTCTGTATCCAGCCTGAATGTGTTCTCCATTGTATATTGGTAATTATTGCGATACGACGAGTCGAAGTAGACAATGATGTGACTTCCACGTAAGATCTTATAAATTAGGCAGTCTTATCATGACCAATTCATAATTTTGGGACTAGGTCTATTATTAGAGCAGTACTCATATCATAGTAGGTCATAATTCCAAAAGTTGAATGAGTTCGGTTATCAAACAACTAATCTGGAACATATTTCTTCGTGCTGAAACAAATATGAACATTAAGCGATGCTCACAAATTCTCCCACACTGTGAGGTACCGTGAATTGGGAATAAATTTCAATGTTCGCCGCGATTCCACATCTTATTTTGTGTTCATTTTCACCTCTGAGCGTCGTCAAGCATTGACCACTGACCTTGTCGTCCTTGATACCAGAGGAGTGACAATTTTCAGAAAGAAATATGACTTCCTGTTAGAACAAGAAATACGTGTTCCTCCTATTTTGTATGTCAGTCCCCTAACACTACTGTAGAGGCACTTGGTTGTTTGGAATTAAAGCGATGGTTATCTACGTGGTTATGGTTAAGAGAAAGTTTGTCTATTCTGCATGAATCATCTGACATTAATTTTTTTCTGTGTGGCTGGTTCAATTATTGTGACCCAGTTGGTGGTGTGCTATGACGTGGGGTGTTGATTGAGGTCCATTAACTATGAAGTATATATTGTTTTGTTGTCGTCTAGTTGTCCCATATGTATCGGTCAGCCCTCACAACATAATACGTGGCTGTGGAGTTCATGCCTCAAACCGTGACAAGATTGAAGGACTTCAATTAGATACCTAGACATTATAGAACGAGACTTAATCATCGTGAGGTGTGATGGGTGAGGAAGTTGGAACATGCTAATCTTCACAACTGTGTGCACTCATAGACTGCATCGTTATATGTTGTAAATGTTATCTTCATCTGGACATCAACTCGCCATCTCATATACCCCCAGAACAGTAGTTTACGTTGGTTTTCTAGGGCTTTCCATCTGTTTTCTTGAACCCTTTCTTATGAAATGAGGTTTATTATATTCACCTTTGATGTCAAAGAACCGCTGAACTGCTAGTCTCTGAGATATCCTGAAGGTTTCCTTCGGTATATCTTTAGAGTTGCAGTTCATTCTAAGGGGAAGGAGCTAAATTTTCGCCCTGATTCCGCATCTGTACAAGCGACACAGATTTTCTGAGATGGTACTAAGCCAAACATGATGCAATATTAATCTACTCTTGCATGTCAATCGTTGCCCGCTTTCCAGTTAACTACCATCTGATATCAGAACATCAAATAGGGTTAGCGGGTATAATTCATAGTTCTTGTCAGTGCATTTTTGTTTACTGGCGCCTACATCGCTACCAATACATCTTCCAACAGTCATTCACAGTCTCTTTCACTATCAGTAAACAATGTGTAAGGGAGCAGCCAACGATTTCTTACGGAAATTTGCCGTCTTCATGGGATTCGCAAGGCCTATGTCTTTTTTGATCAAGTCTTTGGCTGTTCTTGAGTTTGGTGAACCATTTGTGTTGGCTATGGTTATTTTCAGTGTATTAAAGTATTTCATTTATGTTTTGTTGGTTCGCTTGACAACTTTTATCTACGTTCCAGACATTCGTACCAAAACAATGGACATTAGTGGCCTAAGAGGATTCATAGGATACGACGAGTTAGGGTAGACAGTGATATGACCTCTTCGTCAAATCTCATAAATTAGGTAGTCACATCGTGACAAATCTGCAATTTTAGGAATAGGTCTACCATAATAGCAGTACTGATAACGAATCTAGACCATATTTATACAGGTACAATGCTACTTTACATAATCGTAGCATCACACAGCTTTGATTTTACATTTAATCCTCGGGATAACATACAATAGTTTTGCAGAGAGCTGGTGTAGACTAATTGATTTCTTCGGTTCAGGTTTCAGATCATTAATATCGACCTATGTTCGTGAGTCTCTTCATGTGTTCACACTGACCGTAAAGAAGTTAATAGTTATATGAAGATTTTTATTTCTTGAGTACAATTAAATATCAAGGTTTTGCAAAGCAAACAGTCTTATTTTATATTTGACTTCGACATCTTATCGAACTTGTGGTTTGTGACGTCAACTAATTTGTACACTAGCTATGCTACCTCCGTCGATAACTCACACTGAATGAAGTTTGAGTATAGATCGGTTGCTCATCTCCCACAATAAATAGTCATCTTAGATTTCATTCAATAATATAAATCAAAGGTATCATTCTTAACATCTGGCTATGTTAACTGGAGGATTGTAGTGGCATTGGACCCCAACCACTCAGCTTTCGAAGCCAAGCATATAATTAAAGAAAAAAATTATATTCAACAATTAACACGAAGAGAAGATTGACTGAGGAGAACGCGTGAACATTATTTAAAATCACCTGATGGCATGGATAGATTGGTCATGATAAAACTGCCTAATTTATAAGATCTTACGTGGAAGTCACATCATTGTCTACTTCGACTCGTCGTATCGCAATAATTACCAATATACAATGGAGAACACATTCAGGCTGGATACAGAACAATATATTTAATATGAGTAACAGCAAGTTGTACTGAGAGACCATGCTCGCGAGGCCGAGCCATGCCATTCGATCAATCCGAATTCATTTTCATTCATTGTTCCCGCCTTCTCAGTCGTTGGGTTTTTCTCCGCGTTAAATGTTGAATATCTATTTCCCCAATCGTCTCGTGTTCAGCTTTGACGATTGTGTGGTTAGGGCTCAATGGCACTGCATGCTCTACCATCAGAAGTGACCAAAGCCCTCTTGGTGGACAGCTTTAAGAGGAGACTTGACAAACACGTATTCACCCATAAAGTACCATCCCCCGCCTGTATCAGTTGTGCCTGATGCATGTCTTGTAGATTGCCTGCTGTCATCGTTATCACATATCAGTAGCTACATACTATCTCGCTTATTACAAGCTCAGTTTACCCTTTTATCCTTGCACTTCCGTCTGCTCGCACAGTTGGCATTACACACTAATCAACTCACCTGACTACTTGTTGATTATGCACAAATTAATCTGTTGATATGGGCTAATAATAAAGACATTTGGTACTGACTGCCTTATTCTGATTCACATGATGTGTTTTTAAATAGTGCTAGCTGAAATCCGACAAAGCGCAGCTGGTTTATCTACTTATTTCTTGTTTGGATTCGAAGAATATCCTATTCTCAGGTTTGTGTTTTTACTGACTTTTTCCATCGCCTTTCTTAATAAATACAACTGAATTATGTGAGCTTGTTAAGTCGACTCACCATATTTTGCTCTAGTTTCCGTTCGTCCTAACGCTACCGTGAGCACTCCAGTACTACACAAAGTACTTCATGGCTAAACGCGAACCGCTACACTAAGACTGTGGTTAAGCCATCAATAGTCGGCTGTTGGTAAAAACTGGAGCTTGCATGGTAAAAGCTTCCCTTATTCCGTTCACAAGCATTTTATAGGGCCAGTGATTTACAAGTGGAAGGGTTATTGTAAGAATTAAAACTTCATATGTTTTCATGTGGATCACAGGATTTTTATAGAATCTCAAATAGTTTGAAGCTAGCTTTTCGCCCACAGTTTATCACATTGCTATTGAATTCGTAGAGATTTTAACCTTGTTTGTTTTTGCAGTTTGAAATCTGCAGTTTTAAATAGTAATTCTTATATTCTCGTGCATCTATTACTTTTCGTTGGGTAAGTATTTACGTTTCGCTGATGTCATAGAATACTGACACAAAAAAGTACAGCAACATATCTGGATTATTATGCATATATGACTTGTTCAGCAACTCCACGTATACTACACAATATGCATGGAGTTGCATTGTAATACAGTGCAGTAAATATTATAAATCGAGTCTAGTAGTATTCTAATTGTGAGTCTGTTCAAATAAGAGAAATCAGCTGATATGGATCCAAATTACTCAATCTTTTCAGATTCGCAGATTTTGCATTTAATGCAAATAACTTTTCTTATTTCGGTCTCGAATAATCATGGTCACCGTTGGCTAATTAAGCACAATATTTCATGTAGTTTCATGAAGGAATTATATGAACCGTCAGTAGTCTTTTGCATGAATTTAAACGCTCTGTAGTCTGTGTTGTTTTTTTGTTTGTTGATGTACTTTTGATCAGTCTTGTATGAATTGGCTTCCAAGCAATATTTTTGTTACTTAATTAACTTGATCAAATTATCCTACGGTTCAAACCTCTGACATCAAAGCACCTTAAAATCCAGTGATAGTTATCTCATAATTCTCTAATGTTTACTTGCAAGTGCTGATGATGCGTTACCATCAATTAGTCACTGAAAGTATTTAAAAAAGTAGTTTGCCAATCTTATTCTGAGAATAAGAGGACACGAACGATGTACAAAGCAAAAGATAGAGAGTATTGTCTTCATTTACAACGGAGGATCAAACATATTCCTTTAGAAATAATTGATTTCTGTTGTCAAAGAATCATAGGATGTAATATATTCAGATGCATGTAGAGGTAAAATATAAATACGATCGCTCAAAATTTTAAGCCACATCACCTGTGATACCTAACCTTTATTATTTTACTGAGCATAGATCACTATTATGAGTTACCACAGCCTTTTTACACCAAAAAGTCTTATAAACTACGATTTACTAGTACAGTAACCGTAATACTTGAAAGAAAGTCAAACGTTTCGGCTTTATTTGAGTCCGATTACGCTGTCTTTATTCTATTGTAGGGATAACATCATTGTTTTTTTAATGTAAGGAAAGTCATATGCTCGTCTTCTGGTTTACGCCACCAAATGATGGCACTTTTATATCTGTTCTTGACCAACGCACTCCATCTTTAACACTCCTTTGTTGGTTGTGTGGTGTGGATTTTAGAAGTGTTTCTTGCATTTTGGTGCTCTTTTGGTTTGTCGTTTTATTTCACTAAGACTGCAATAGCCGATGTGGTAGTCATGCAATGGATATAGTTATTACTCCTTTGAATGTGATCTTCAAGTCGTCCCAAACTTTTTCAATTTCCCGTCGTATGTTAGCAGACTAACCTTACAATAAAATAATTTATGATCGTCAAGATGTTTGTGTTCAATATATTCAAACGGGAGAAGAACGATCAGACAAAATAGTGTATTATAAACCTGAAATACATCTAACTCTATTCACTCATTAATAGTGGAAAGTCGAATGTCAGTAACAACGTGAATATGCTACATGAAGGCATTTTAAATAACCTACCCAGTACAGGTTTATGACTTAATGTATGATTGTTATATCTTATTTTTGTGATATAGATTGTGCCGGGTATCGGTTCTTCCTCCAGACAGCTCTAATATAAAACGCTTAGGATTTCTGAAAAACCGCTTATTATATTCGTTCACGTCTCAAAGGCATTGTCTTCTAAGTCATTGAAGCCAGGAAATTCAGTTTTCATAATTGTTATTGTTCATATTACCTCTTTTAAGCCACCATTCTTGAACGTATTTGTAAGTTAAAATCTTAGGTTTTCAATAGTTTACAAGCTGTTAACAAGTTTAAGTCTCTCACAATTCCGGTTTTCACACCTTTTCCCATGATACGTATATTCGAAAATCCTGACTTAATAAAATGTTCTAACTCAGTGATAAACACTTAACTGATATTTAATTGTTATAGAACTGAGAAACGTTTGTCTTCATTTATTGATGCCAGATTTTACATTGTGTTCACTGCTGAAATTACATTATGATCTAACCAATATGTTAACTACTGGAAATGTATTGATTTTTGTAATCATTAGATTTTAAGTTGTATTTGTGAATATTGGTGGTTTTTATACACTGCATAGATCTAAAAATGACTAGTATTACCCTATCAATCGTTCTTAAGCTCACTAATGTGTGATTAGGTGAAATTTTGTAGTGTGACTACATTTTATGTTTATTTGGCACACTAGACCAAAAGATTATTCCAGAACTTCGCCTGTTTTTCACTAGATTTGTTTTAGATTCATAAATTGTTTCTTGGATTTTCGTAGATATTTAAGTTTGTATTTTTCCTGCTAACGAGCTGTTTGAGCCATTCATTTTGAGTTTGGATTTACTAACGCTGATAAAAACTGCATGTATTAGAAGCTCATCATAAACAGTGATTGTCGAGTTCTGTAAACCGTCAAGCAAATTATATGCTCACAGTTAGTTGTGTTAATCGTTCAATTTTCACGTAAAAGATTAATACAATTGCATTAAATACTTATGATCTTTTATTTATAGATGTCTTCTGTGAAGGATTGTACATGTGACAAGTTAAACTCTTTCAAAAGTCCATGGTGCGATGCTGACTGTTTTGTTGTAATCACAGGTGCAAGTCGTGGATTTGGTCGGGCGTTCGCTGTGGAGCTAGTAAAATCAATGTCATCTGGGGAAGACCATGCTGCTTCCTTAAATGTTTTACTAATGGCTCGTGATGTTAATGCTCTTCGTGTAACGGAGTCTGAGGTGAGTTTATCTATAGAAGTTTCTTCCCTCATGTAACTAATATGATTAGAAATTGGCTAGTTGATCATAGCAATACAGGCTTAGCAAAAGAATGTCATTTGATGTATAAAATGATTTTAAAAATGTATGTAAATACTCCTTTATATCTTATGAATCAACATGCTATATTAATAAGTCAGTCATTGTTGGGTATATAAAATCCTTAAATACAATTTCTGAAGAAAGCAAGTGCAAGACCATGTATTGATTTAACGCAATTTTTCTACCATGCGGCTTCTGTTCAATATGATATCTAATTCTAGGGTTCTAGTTAATGAAGCCTGTTGACCGGTTTGACATAAGGTGCGTACGTTGAAGGCTACAATGTGTAGTTTGGAGTGAGATTTCAGTAGACCTGGGACAGTGTTTTATGCACTAGAATCGTTGGCTATGGTGACACTTGAGGAGAGAGCAAAAAGAGGAAGTTTAGAGGTGAAAGTCGATGTAGGAGGAATAATAGGAATTGAAGAGGGGGGTTGATTATGAAACTATATCTACATCAATTGGTTGGCCAGGTTTTATAGTTATGCACACTTTAATTGGTTTATAACAAAATATCACCAATAATGTTGTTTTGTTGTGTGTATATCTTTAAATAATATTCTTTGTATAAGTTATGTGTACTATATGAAAACGGACAGTTGAACTTTAAACTTTGTTCAACATACGCTGAGCAATAACAGAGGAGAGTAGATAAAAAATTCTTCATATCCCTTATTTTTCTCCTTCCAAATTTATTTCTCTGGATTATACCCCTTGAATAACATCTTTCCGATTACTGCTTATACTTTTACTACCTCTACCACTACGGGATTTGAATCGAAAACTGCATCTCTGTGCTAATGTGGTATGGCAATTCGGACTGATGTATGTACGTATGAAGTTATACGTTGTTACTTACTGTAGATAAAATTATGATAAAAGCTAACTAAAATTGAAACGTTCCATTGGGCAAATGAAATTATTTTCTTTATGTTTCATATTTTTTTACGAAGTTAATACGTAGTTCTGTTAATATTCCTGTTATCGTATCTTTATTTTATTTATTTATTTCAACACATAGATAATGGTACAAAGAGGCACCAAATACATATGCGCCACACAAATCTCATCCGATATGTGTGAGGGCTGTGATACTGCCCGGGTGCCCAAACCGAAGCAGGTGGTTATCTTAGGGGGCCACACCCCGAGCCTTCAACCCAAAGGTCTGATCCACAAGGCAGTGGAGCATCGTAAGGAGATGCAGTCCCATGGAAGCCGGTGACCAACAATTGGTTCATTCGCCATTTGTTCCCGCAGGATACTGGAGCCCATGTGCACCATTGTTTTGGAATCCGGTTAAAGCGCCGGACATTCGCTTTTCGTCCTCTCATTTTCGTAAACAACACCCCCGCCACGAGAAGGCAGTGAGTAGGACTTCCCTGACAGAGGCTATATACGCGTGGCCGTGTGAGAGTATTTCGAGAGGGAGAGCGGACTCTCCCCACTCTCGGCCGTACCAGGGCATTTGGGGGCATTATCGTATCTATGTCTTGTTAACTTGTAGTCATCATCCATGAGTCTTAGCTAACATTCTACAAGCCTTTATTTAAGAATTCTTCACATGGATGTATTAATCATTTGTGGACTTTCCGTTCTAGTTAATTGTTTCGGTTATTAAAGTGGAGCTTTGAAAAACTTTCTATTCCTGGTCATTTATCCCATAATTTTATCCTCTCTTACCATCTTTTTATATGAAATATTGTTATTTCACTATGTGGATCGTGCATTCTTAATCCTGATACTCTGTTGTACTGAAAGCTTTATGCCAAAGTACTTTTTAATACGAGCTAAATGGCCAATGCTGCTGTCAAGGCCTTTCAAATATAATACTCAAAAGACATACATAATAGATTATGGTAGTTGGTAGAAAGAAAATATTTGAACGGATGCAGGGACTATTAGGTTAACTGTCTAAAGGAGTGAAAGTGTCACACTTAGTCAGTTGGTTAGTTATGTGCAACGCAGAAATTGAGATATATGTACATCAGTTCAAATTGTCAAACCATATCAGCACAGCTAAATAAAGTTATTAAGAGAGATGTTAGATTAGTGGAAGCAGTAACAATATCGGTGATAGAGGAGAAGAATAGGCATAGATACAGTTAACCGAGGTAAAAGAATGAGTTTACCGGATAAAATTCATAAGATAGTTAAAGAAACTTAAGATGTAAGGTAAAACAAAGAGTGAATAAGTAATGCACACAATGTTGAGTCACATAGACTAGTGGCCACATTGCAACTTGATCGATAGCATTTACATACAGTGACAAATAGAACACTCTATGACAGTGTGGGAGATCTTTGACGCCGTTTTGATGTCAGTCTGCCTCTAAAAGGTTGGTTTTACAACGCTTCGGTGAAAGCAGTTTTACTCTATGTTTGTGCAAACTGGCCTATCCGAGCTGAGGATGTTGGACAATTTTATGTCCGGTCATCGATGTCACAGGAGAATTACTGACATTCACTGGAAACTCTATGTTAGTGATGCAGATGTTCGGTAATATGTTTGGGCAGTGATGACAAATCAATTGATTTTGCCGCTATGAAACACTGATTTCGGTGGCTTGGATATGTGTTACGAATGTCATTCAAAAGAGTTTTTTTATTTTATTTAAACACATAGACATTGGTACAAGGAGGCACAAAATAGATATGCACCACACAAATCATTCGATTTGTGTGAGGGCTGAGATACTTTCCGGGTGCCTAAACCGAAACAAGTGGTTTCTTAGGAGGCCACACCTTTAACCTTCGACATAAAAGTCTAATCCATAAAGCAATAGAGCAACATCAGGAGATGCAGTCCCATCGTAGCCGATGACCAACAATATGTTCATACACCATTTGTTCCTTCAGGATCCTGGAGCCCATGTGTACCATTGGTTTGGAATGAGGGTTTTCGAACTCCTATTGATGGACTCTCCGTGTCCACTAACCCTGTTAAGGTGCCGGGCATTCGCTTTTCGTCCTCTCAATATCGTAAACAGCAGTAATGTTGCGAGAATGCAGTGAATATGACTTCCCTGTCAGTGGTTGTATATTTGTGTCCACTTGAGATCATTTCGAGTGGGAGAGCTGACTCTTCCCACTCTCAGCCATACCAGGGCATTTAGGGGCTGGGTAATATGGGACCGAATCCGTTAGGGGGCACTATTTCCCCCAAGATTACAGGTACATCTTGCTGACAAATGCCAACTAGCACGAAACCCGAGTACAGGGTCTCCTGTTAACTACCTTCAACCACCATCTTAGCTATTTGTTTATATTACTTATTGTTTACCATAATGTCTTATAAATAAACGAATTGGTAGGTGCAAACTACTTGGTTGGGGCCCACGAAACTATCGTAACCAATGGATAAAGATTCCGGGTGACATGGCTCAGAATCGATCACAATGGCGTAGGTGTATACACATTCTGTCTTCCTTTAAACTATGAGGTTGAAATCGCTTCATGTATTTCTCTCTACCAACTAATCCTTTCTTCCTGTAGCATATCCCTATATACAATCTTTCTTTTATATATTACCAACACTGAATCCGGTATTCATCTTGTTGTGCTAACGATGTATGGCAACTTGGACCGATACATATATGTGCCTAGTTGTAGCTGACTGACTGATTTAAATTTATGCAAATGATTCAATGCTTTCTTTCTCCCTTTCTTTTTTTTTCTCTTAAATTTTTGCATAGATGTATGCTTCATTATCAACTAATTCTAAAATGAAATTAACTATACTAGTATCAACATCATCACTTGATATGTCCAATGCTAATAAAGATAATTTATTAAATGATTTAAAACCATTATTTCAATTAAATTCATTATATCCTATTCAATCTAATATAAAATGTCAATGGAATATGCTTGTACATAATGCAGCTACATTAGGTAACATCCACTCAAAATCATATGAACGTTATAATATTGAAGTATTAGATACATATTATCATACTAATTTAACTGCACCTATCTTATTAACAAATTTATTTATAGAATATTTTATCACTAATCATCAACCTATTACTATAGTAAATATATCTAGTTTAACAGCTATTCAACCATTTCCAAATATGTCAGATTATTGTATTGGTAAATCAGCTAGAGAAATGTATTTTAAATGTTTATCTATAGATAATCCATCATTAGCTATATTAAATTATTCCCCAGGACCATTAAATACAAATATGTTAACAGAAATTATAGAAAATCATGGTCATACAGATACACGTATTCAATTTAATAATATGAAATTAAATCATCAAATTATTGAACCAAATGAATCAGCTCGTGTATGTATTGGATGGCTTAAAAAACAAATACCAATAGATCCATCTAATATGAATTCTATACCGAAATTAATACATTGTTTAATACATGATAAAGATTATACAAATTTATGGTTAGGTATACATTTAGATTATTTTGATGCTGTTGAGAAAGTTTAAAGAAGAAAAAAATGCACCAAAAATGTCGACGATGAGATTGTGAATTTCATAACTTCTCAATTTTATCATCAGAAATGAATGATATATTCATATAAGTGTCAACTATTCTATATTATGAAGTTAGTATTTATTCTGTTGTCATCTTTTCCGTTTTGTTTTGGTATTGTCAATTCAGCTTTATGTATGTGTGTGTATGAATTCTTGATCTATGTTAAATCGTGTTATACTTATATCTCTAATAAAAGGTTAGCGATTTAAAATATGATTTTTTTCGTGTTTTTCATAAATCAAGAATGTTTAGAATCAACTTTTGTTCTATCCTGTTGTAATGGTCAATAATCACTATAATCCTTAAACTTCATCCTGATAACCATCTTTATAGATAACGCTCCAACCTGTGTATTAATCAGAAAGCGAATACGAAGTGTTGATTACGTTTATTATTGCACCATACATAGATCACCGAAATTAAGCGTGAAAGGGTAGTGCTGAAAAGCAAGCTGGTAAGTGATTGAGCATGCGAGTCAAATGAACGAGTGAGTGAACAGGATAAAATGTACATATATATACATGGTGAAATGAATGAATCATCAAGTCAATTAAGCGGCCCCCAAATGTACTAGTACGGCCGAAGGTGGAGAGAGTCAGCTCTCTCGAAATTCTCTTACATGGTCATGTGCATATAATCATTGCCTTCTCGCGGTGAGGGTGTTGTTTGCGAAATTGTGAGGATGAAAAGCGATTTCGCGGCGCTTTAACTGTGCTGGTGGATACAGAGGATCTACATAGGACAGTTGAAAAAACCTGATTGCAAACAATTGGTGGACATGGGCTCCAGGATCCTGAAGGAATGGATGGCATATGAACCAATCGTCGGTCACCGGCTACCATGTGACTGTATCTCCTGACGTTGCCCCACTATGTTGTGGATCAGATCTTTAAATCGAAGGCTCCGAGTGTGGCCCTTTACGAAACCACCTGCTTCGTTCTGGGCACCCGGGCAGTATCCCAGCCCTCACATAAATCGAATAATTTCAGTGGCGCATATTTGGTGTCATCTTGTACCAATGTTTATGTTATCTATTAAGCGACTAATGGTATGGCTAGCAGGAAGTAATTAATGCTTAAGCATACATATTCATACAAGTGCAACAATAATTAAGGTACAATGGTATAGATAACTTGTTATTGTACGAATGACTCTGTCCGTCAAATAAGTTAACGAAAAGGATTAATTAAATCAAATGTGAACAAACTCAGTTGCACGTGAGCTGCTATATTCGCCTTTTGGAAGCTTACAAAACACTTGATGCATTTTTCAAATCTGTCATTACTTGAATGTATATTCAGTTGTGTAATATCGAAGTTTATTGGTATACTGGATCGAATAACTATTTTTATTGGTTTAGCTCAAAAAAAAATAGTAGAAATTCTCAGATTTATCCAAAACTCAATTATAGTAGTTACGAACAAAGCAGCATCAAAAGGCAAAAATATACGTGAATATATATTACTGAATGTAAAGAAATTGAGCAATAGTTATTTATGAAGCATTTATCAGTTATTACAAACACTAACTAATCATTGGATTTTCAGCTGATCAATATAGGTTTTTGTAATCAATTCTGAAGCACATTTCTTCTATGAAGATTAGGGTAACTGCTAATCAACTGATGTTGGAATATATTTAGGATGGAGTTTGAACCTGAAGTGTACGAGTTTAAAGCTGACAATCTTGAATGCTCATCAATCACTTCATACATAGCTCAGGAGTATATTAGTCTCACTTGCTACTTTTCATGATAAAGATGAACGAATAGTTGATTAGAGAATAGAAATGTGATTTATACACTTGTTCAACCTAATTCATACCATTAGATATATAGTAAAAGTTAGCAAAGATTGTCTTAAAATATTAGAGGGCAATGTAAAGTGCCTGGAAATGTTTGGTTTTACATAGTACTACAAGGAAATGGGTTGATTAGCCATCATCAAATGGACTGAACCATCAATGTAGCTAAGATCACTTCTTGCTTTTGTTACATACATGCTATCTTACTTACTTACGCCTAATAACACTCATCGAGAAGCAAAGGCCACCCACCAGCATTCTTCATCCAACTTTGTCCTCGGCTATCCTTTCCATGTCTACTTCTATTTCCCGACGTGATGTGTTCTTTGGCCTTCCTCTTTTCCGTTCTTCTTCACTATACCAAGTTAGCGCTTGCCATGTGATACATTTTGATGATTTCCGTAATATATTTTTTATCCACTTCCAATGTCTTTTCCTAATTTCCTTCTCATCTCGAAGTTGGTTTATTCTCTCTCACAGTAATCCATGCTATCCCATAGCTAGTAAATGGACTATCAAAATTTTAACAACAACAAAGGCATGTTTATATTATTTGAAAGTCATTCATAATAACATTTCCCTTCTATAATAACATTTCAATCTCAGATAAGTTCAATCCGATCAATAGAAAGAATAAAACAAGCAATTTATTCTTGAATAAATTACAAGAGAGAACATTTTTAACTCGGTTAGAAATTTAGTGAAATTTTCTATTCTACAATAAGACAGTTATTTTAATGGATATAGATCTTATCAACTAACTAAAAGGTCTTTTTTGAATCATCTATTTATAAACATTAAGTGATCTTTGATATTATTTCTATCCAGAATTTGTCAAAGTTATTAGCATATTATGTGGAGTTATCAAAATATGATAAAAGTTGAAGAAGTATGTCTTAATTCTTATCAAATGATGTGGATTTGTAGTGATTTTTTTACTGAGTTTATAACGAATGATTATCATAAAGTAATGTTATTTAACAGTTGAATTCATGAATTGATCTAAGTTACATTACTATTGAAAACTTGAAAGTATTGGATGGTTGTTTCAAGTTTTCAACGAAGGTCTAGCTTAGATTGATTCATGAATTCAACTGTTCAAGTTACTATAATCTCCACAAATCCCCCATTCTGAGATCATTTAGTTAAATATTAGAAATCCAAGGACAACAAATCCATGAGAAGACGACCAGTGTAGCAACAGTAGTAGGTCTTAACATACACAAACGGAAAATCAAGATTATCCGATACAACACAACATGCACCAATCAAACCTCACTTGACGGAGAAGCTTTGAAGGATGTAAAAACCTTTACATATTTGGGCAGCATCATTGATAAACACACTGGATCTGATGCAGATGTGAAGGCTCGGATCGGCAAAACAAGAGCAGCGTATTTACAACTGATGAACATCTGGAACTCAAAACAACTGTCAACCAACACCAAAGTGAGAATTTTCAATACGGATGTGAAGACGGTTCTACTGTATGGGGTGGAAACTTGCAGAACTACGAAAGCCATCATCCAGAAGGTACAAATGCTTATTCACAGTTGTCTACGCAAAATACTTCGGATCCATTGATCCGAACAAACCAGATTCCAATGGAGGAAGAAATCAGGAAGAAGCACTGGGATTGGATAGAACACACATTGAGGAAAGCACCCTACTGTGTCAAAAAACATTCTCTGACTTGTAATCCTCAGAGCCAAAGGAAAAGAAGGAGACCAAAGAACACACTGGGCCGAAAAATGCAGAAAGACATGAGAAGAATGAGCAACAATTGGATGGAACTAGAAAGGAAGGCCCAGGCCAGGGTGGGTTGAAGAATGCTGGTCGGCCGCCTATGCTCCATTTGGGCGGTAACAGGCGTATGTAAATAAAAAGCAAAAGGACATTGGTATAGTATCCACAACTACAACTTGTAAAGTCAAACAAATCTGAAGTTAGACAGTAATCAACTGACCGTATTGAAAAAAGGTTATCAGATATTATTACATCTTAAGTATCACTCATAATATGGATCATTTGATCATGATAATATTATGCTAGCAAATAAACCTCCAGGACATGAATACATTGTATGCTCAGTGAAAGTAATACTAGAATGATACAACTATCATGTCTTCAATGATTTTACCCAGTAAAAGTTAGTTTCATTTAAGGAACTTTGGATTACATAACATTTAGGTGTCAGGTAACTTGGGAAATACTGGCATTTGGACCAGAGATCCAACAGTACTGTTTACTAAAAGATGTGAAGGCTTTTAGTCTGATACTATCTCTGTAAGTAATACAAATCTTCTCATTAATGACTGACTTCGAGATGAATTCCCTGAAGCTTTAGAAGCGACTGATAACTGACTTATCAAATCAAGCAAGTCACTAGTGGTATAATAAATTATAAATAAACATTGGATGTGTCTTGCAGTATATGTATTAAGATGATTAGGGTTGGAAAGTTTAAATTTTTGTATTTCAACCCATCTACTATATTACACTGTACTTCATACGTGTTTATAATCAAGTTTATGAATGACACTAATTCATGCACGAAAAATTATAAGTGGTGATAATTTCCAATACAGATTTCAATGAGCACTATGTTTTACGTTCTTACTAGTTTGAATTACTTAGTCTAAATGATTCACTCAGAATGAGCATTTGTACTCATCAGGGATTCTATGATCAAACTGTATTGAGGTAGCACTGTAAAGAAATAACAATGGAACTGTCTCTATTTTATGAAAGGTGTAAAAAAATCTTTCAGTTTCTTTATGAGAAAGGTATCACTGAGCTAAATTCCAATGACTCACACTTACTATTAAATTTAATTGGTGACGTATCACAAATCTTAATGTCTTCATTGAATTACTACATTAAACCTGATTTGACTAACTGTAACAATTTTAAGGACATTTTCATGAGAACTATTCTGAGTCAGATGAATAATTCCGCGTACTTATGTATAACTCTTTCTCACATATACTGTGTGCTGTGTCTCGCTTCACCCATTATATACCTCCAAATGCTATGGTATGACTGAGGGTGGGGGGGGAGTCAGCTCTTCCTCTCGAAGTTCTCTCACACGACAATACGTATTCAGCCACTGCCGGTGAAATCCTGCTCACTACCTTCTCACGGTGAGGGTGTTGTTTACGAAATTGTGAGGATGAAAAGCGATTTCGCGGCGCTTTAACTGTGCTGGTGGATACAGAGGATCTACATAGGACAATTGAAAAAACCTGATTGCAAACAATTGGCGGACATGGGCTCCAGGATCTTGAAGGAATAGATGGCATATGAACCAATCGTTGGTCACCGGCTACCATGTGACTGTATCTCCTGACGTTGCCTCACTATGTTGTGGATCAGATCTTTAAATCGAAGGCTCCGAGTGTGGCCCTTTACGAAACCACCTATTTCGGTCTGGGCACCCGGTCGGTGATACTGAATTATTAATGTTCTTTTTATAATCCTGACTATTAATTAACTAACATCAATAAACTCACAAAATGTTCTCTAAATCTTATCATCAGTTCCCTTAGGACTGAAAGTATGCTATGATGATATTTGTCAGCTAAAAGGAAATCTGGATTCGGAGTTCCCTGTCAAGTTATAATTAAATGTAGTGCATGGGATATTAATTTATTTAGACTAGTGAATATATTACTAATTGATTTATAGGACTCAATTAGTACGATGGATTAGATAAACATGCTATTGGTTATTACTGAACAATTAATCAGTGAGAATGTCCTTATTTTATATCTACCTATCTTATATGATCCTAGACGTACCGTAATCTCTACTGGTGGAGTCTTTCAAAAAGCAGTCTGGTAAGCATCAAAACCACGAAAAATTATTTCAGACGCTAAACAGGGATCTATTTTGATCAGAGAATCCTAGTTAGGTATTTTTTGTAGGGAATAAAAAATAAGTATACAATAAATGAGATTTTTCCAGTTGGAATATACAATCTAATTGACACCGGAACTCATCATCGCAAGTATTTACAAAATTACTTAGTCACAAAAACTATCTGTTCAACTGCAAGGTTGGGTATATCAGCATGTGTATTTACATGTTCAACTGATGAATCCTCGAAACATTGGATAAAATCTATGATACACTGATTAACATTTGTGTCATTTAACCAATACACCACTACTTCTGTAGTACAGCTTACATTTAAACGGAATAGAACTTGATCTACGTAGTTGTATCATAATTTTGACATAAAATGTATTATAACCACTGACCTAATTAACTGAACAAAAACCTTCCAGCTCAGAGAACAAAACTTCATTGAACTCATCCAACTGAGCTACAAATCTTCTCCACCACTTTTTCCAGTAAATCGAACACAGAATTACTCATCTAGATTTTACTATGATTATGTGTATGGAAATCTCAGATAATAAAATGACCCAATAGTTCCAAACAATCAGTTAATATGGAAGCATTACATTCAACAAATTTTCAGGTAATAAAATTAAAAAAACCCTCAGTCATTGTGGCATTAACCTATTTGTAATCAGTTCTATCGCTTTTATCATCTAAGAATGAGTGGAATAATTTTATAGGAACGTTTGAAGTTTTTCAATTATATTAGAACAACAGAAAGGAGTCTAAGAAAGTCATTTATTATGACTTTATATTTATTTATGTAAGAACTTTATGTTTCACTGTTCTAAGCTTTTTCTCTTGTACTGATTCAATTGATGAACGTTTGTTCTAGTTTCAACGCTGATTGGACTTGCATTTTTGAATAGTTATCAATAAACCTTCTACCCAGTTAATTAGAGTATTTGTATAGTTTCCAGAAGAAGGATCTAGCGAATTGAAAAAAAGACCCATGTTTTTTCCAACTTGCTTAGTTAAGTGTTTAAATTATTACTAATACTAAAAATGTATTCAGAAACCTCCAGAAACCAAGTCAATCATTAGTAGCCATATGAAATACCCATTCCTCTAAAACTGAAATCAATTTTACAACGGACCGCAGATATTACAATTGAATTATTCATTAATTGATTTATCCTTACAAATTTGATATTTTTACACTGATTCCTGAGTAATAAAGAATAAGATTTCCGGTCAGCCCCTAACGAATTAGTTATGTGACCGTCAGTCTAAGTGGTTAAGAATCGGATAACCATATTTGGGAATCAATCATAAAGTAAGTGCCTATTTCTTCAGTGTTATTCTCATTTGTAAGTACTATTATTAATCCATGAGTCGATTGAAGCTAGACCACCATGGAAGCACTGGATAGTCGTTCCATTTTAGTATGGGACCCCGAATCAGCGAGCATCCTCGATCACGCGCGCGAACGCTTAACCTCTAGATCACTGAGCTGATATCCAACGGTGTTAGTGTTTAACTTCAACCAATCCACGAAATCGAACCACTGTCTCCAGTGAGTCACAATCTTACAACAGACCTGGTTGAATTCCACTGGTCACGACCGTTGTTGCTACCTTAACGAAGTTGTCGGGCTTGCCTATCGTGATGAAGCAACTGAGCTATACTGGCTGGAACAACTGCTCCTCAAGGTCCTACCATGTCAGACAGGTCGGTTGATGAGCGGTAAGACTAAAAGCAACAAACCCAAGGTCCGAAGGCGAAGTCGTACTGCTGACTGTTCAGAGGTGTGATGGCAGTAAGGTGTTTCCTTCAGACAACCAGCATGACAGTGATGCTGCCTTCTCACAAGGAGGGGTGGGGTTAGAAAAGGTCGACCCTAAAAATGCACATCTCGCCTTATCCCACGGATATCCGTCTCCAGCGGTAAGGTACGGAGCTAACAAAAAATTACTCATAAAAAGGTCATGTGTGACTGACCTCAAGCAAATGGCCCTTGGGCACTGCGGTCACGCTCCCAGGTCACTAAGACCACCTCTAATCCAATTTCCTTTTCAGGTGCCTTCAGAAGAACCCTTCCACGGTGTGGGCAACCGGGAAGTGATAACCACCCTCATACCTATAACAGCACTCAAGACCACTGTATTCATAAACAACCTCCCTCTTCAATTCCTATTATTCCTCCTACATCGACTTTCACCTCTAAACTTCCTCTTTTTGCTCTCTCCTCAAGTGTCACCATAGCCAGCGATTCTTGTGCATAAAACACTCTCCCAGGTCTACTGAAATCTCACTCCAAACTACACATTGTAGCCTTCAACGTACGCACCCTATGTCAAAAACCGGTCAACAGGCTTCCTTATCTAGAGCCCTAGAATTTCGTACCATTGATGTATGCTGTGTCTCTGAAACATGTATACAGGATCCTAGTGTGGTCATTCACTTGACCTCACCTCGGCAAATCGGAGAGTCAATGAGATACACTTTTTGTGTATCTGGTGATCCGACGGCCAGCTCTCGTGAACTGGCAGGAGTAGGCATAGCACTAAGCATGAGGGCGGAACAAGAACTGTTAGAGTGTATCCCCGTTAACAGTTGTTTATGTACTGTTCGGCTAAACGGCTCCGTAAGAACTCGGAAAAATAGGGACACACGTCGTTGCCTTTTTGTCGTTTCTGCCTACGCTCCCACCGACAGCAGCTCAGATAAAGTGAAAGATGAATTTTACAGAAAGCTATCTGAACTTCTTCAGAAAGCTAAACGTTCAGACATAGTACTCGTAGCAGGTTACTTAAATGCCCAGATAGGTAGTCTAAACCAAACAGAAAGGCATTTAGGTGGGTATTTCAGTATTCCGACTCAGCGAACAGATAATGGTGATCGTCTGCTGCAACTGTGCTCAAACAATCGCTTATTTTTAGCAAACACAAATTTTAAGCATAAGGAAAGACATCGTCTAACACGGCGACCCCCTACACCAAAACAACGATGAACTCAAATAGACCATATTGCCATCAGTCATGGTTGGAGATGGTCGGTATAAGATTGTTGCTCATTCTGGAGTACCTGCTTGGACTCCGACCATGCCCTAATGCGGGCACACATCTGCTTGCGCCTTACTGGACGCAAAAAAGCCTCAGTAAAAAGACCCGTTAGAACTGAATTGAGTAGCGAGAAAACCAAAAGTAGGTTCCAGGAGCAACTGAGGTCACAATTAGGTAGTTCTGAAAACGAGGCTGACCCAGATGTTGCTTGGAAAGACATACAAGCAGCTGTGGAAGCAGCAGTGACATCTATCAGTGATTTAAACCACAGAGTTTCAAAGAACCAGTGGATTTCTTCAAAGTCTATCACACTGATGGATTCTCGCAAACTCGTCCCATCAGGTTCCGAACATGATGAAGAGCGACAACAAATCAGATCTAGGTTAAGAAAAAGTTTAGGAAACGACCGTTAGCAGTGGTGGGCAACGAAAGAAAAAGAGATGGAAAAGGCGGCGGCTATAGGGAACACAAGACAACTTTACAGACCAATAAGAGAGACTGGAACTAATAAGTCAAGTGTAAGTAAGACTATTTCGTAAAAAGACGACACCCTCGTCTGCTCTCAGTCCAGACGTTTAGAACGATGGGCGGAACATTTCGGAGAACAGTTCAGACAGTGTGAATGGAACATTGAAGTAGGTCCCCCAACTCTTGCTGAAGTTCAAAAGGCTATAGTTAATCTAAAACGAGGAAGGGCAGCCGGTCCAAACGGATTGGCTCCAGAGGTCTTTAAGGATGGTGGTCTAAGGTTAGCGATTATGTTGACTAATATTTTAGCTAAGATCTGGGAGTTAGACGTTATCCCATCTGACTGCTCACAATCACTTATCGTCCCAATATATAAGAGAGGGTTAAAATCATCCTGTGACAACCACAGAGGGATTAGTTTAACTAATATAGTATCTAAAATGCTAGCCTCAATAATTATCAGACGCCTAACTAAGACTCGTGAACTGCAAACACGAGAGAATCAAGCTGACTTCAGACCTGGTCGTGGCTGCATCGACAACATATTCACCATTCGTCAGGTTCTAGAACATAGGCATACTTATCGGCGTCCGACGATGGTGGTCTTTCTTGACTTAAAAGCAGCATTTGACTCGGTAAACCGCGAGATTCTGTGGCAGTGTCTGTCATTGAAAGGCGTACCTCAGAAGTACATAGACCTTGTGAAGGCTCTTTACTCGAACACTACTAATCGAGTCAGAGCTTATGGTGAACTGTCATCTACTTTTGTAACCTCAAGTGGTGTCCGTCAAGGATGTCCACTTTCCCCATTTTTGTTTAACTTCATCATAGATCTACTGATGGAAATAACTTTCTCGTCGACTGAGTTCTCGGGTATTGATCTCCTACCAGGAGATCCACTTATCGACTTAGAATACGCAGATGACATAGTCCTGTTTGGTGAAGACGCTGACAAAATGCAAAGTCTTTTGGTAGCACTGAGCAACAACGCCAAGATGTTTGGAATGCGCTTCTCTCCCTCTAAATGCAAGTTGTTGCTTCAGGACTGGTCTGCGTCAACACCTGAACTAAGGATAGGGAGTGAAGTAGTCGAACGCGTTGACAACTTCACTTATCTTGGAAGTCTGATCATCCCTAATAGGTTGGTGTCTGACGAAATCTCAGCTCGGATTCGAAAAGCTCGTTTGGCTTTTGCCAACTTACGTCACCTGTGGCGAAGGCGAGATATCCGTCTATCAATAAAAGGACGAGTATACTGCGAGGCAGTCCGTTCTGTTCTACTTTACGGCAGCGAAACATGGCCTTTAAGGGTAGAAGACACTCGTAAGCTACTAGTATTTGACCACAGATGCCTTAGAAATATTGCTCACATCTGCTGGGATCACCGGGTAAGTAATAGTGAGGTTAGACGCAGGGTATTAGGAAATGATGGTAAATCAGTTGATGAGGTTATGAATCTTCATCGACTGAGATGGTTGGGCCACGTGTTACGTATGCCTGAACACCGATTACCACGACGTGCAATGCTATCCGGTATTGGAAATGGTTGGAAGAAAGTTAGGGGCGGCCAAACCAAAACGTGGCATCAGTGCTTGAAGTCACTAACTTCTAGTCTGAGCCATGTTGGTAGATGCAGACTACTTGGTTGGGGTCCGCGTGACTATCGTAACCAATGGTTGGAGACTCTTGGTGACATGGCTCAGAATCGATCACAATGGCGTCGGTGTATACACTCCCTGTCTTCCCTTAAACTAAGAGATTAAAATCGCTTCATATCTTTCTTTCTACGAACCAATTCTTTCTTCTTGTACTATATCCTTATATGCAATCTTTCTCTTATATATTACCACCTTTTACCTAACCACTGTTATGAATCCGGTGTTCATCTTGTTGTGCTGATGCGGTATGGCAACCTGGACCGATGCACATATGTGCCTGGTCCTACGTTGTAGCTGACTGACTGGTCACGGCTTATCATTAGAACTCCAGGGAATACCTCTTGAAGCCAGTCACTAGTGCTTCCAGGTTTTCCATTGTGTTTTAGCTTTAAACGACTCATGAATTGAACTATTAAATTACTACAATCTCCGCAAAACCTCTTTCAGATATTAATCTACTAGAGATATATCCGATGAAAATGAACTTTCATTTATTACTAAACATGCTTAAGGCAACTCTGTAATAGAGTGGTGGCTTATCGATTCATTTTTAAATTATATCAAACGATACAATTTAGACTGTAAGTAGAACAGGTTTCAAACTTATAACCCGGTTAGTCAGCGGTTAAACGTTCAATACTATAAATAGTAAGCTATCACTCACATTCAGAGAATCTGTGAAAGAGGTATCAACAGATATTTAACCTATTTCTACAGAATAGGTGGTAGTTTGGCTGGTGGTGGAATCCAGGTGAATTTCATCCCGCTTAAGACTCGTCAACTCAATGTGCCTGTATTAAAGTTTTGATGCTCCATCAGAACTCAAGCCCAGTGCCTTTCGCTTCAAACACTTACAAATAATGTGGTTGTCCTTCCGATTGACGTAAAATTTATTTTGAACAAATGCTTATCATCACAGTAAGGATATCCGCGCTCAAAATAATGTATTTCCCGACTGTAACTACTACCTTAAAGTGGTAGGTTGAGATTGCATATTGTAATAACTCAGCCGAGATATAGTGACGTATTTTGGATGGTCCACTAGGGTGCTTTGTATCTGTGTGGTTGCGCTACAGGATTGAGCTGTACTATTCAGGTTGTAGCGTTAAAGCCTATACGGTGTCTAGTTCTCCTGTGAAACGGGATTCAGCTGTACTGCTCGGGTTATAAAATTTAAGCCTGGGTGGTGTTTGGCTCTCCTGTTAAACTATATTGAGCTGTACTGTTTGGGTTGTCATGTGAATGTCTGGTCCTTCTGAAAACCAATTTAACATTACCCTGACCCACAAGGGTATATATGGCAGGTCTACTGGAGGACGACGATAAAACTAAAGCCAGGGGTTAAATCGAACTGACGACTGTACAGGGGTATAATAGTAGTACAGTTTTTCCATCAGATTACTATCATCTATAAAGATATTGCTTTCTCGTAGTAGAATGAAGAGGTTAGAAAATGTCGGACCTAAAAATGTCACAACTTATTTTACCCCATTGATTTCCATCTATAATAGTAAGGCATTTTGAAGTATAAAGCAAATAGATTAAAAAATTTCCACGAAATGTGTATAACCATCCCCAAGCAGTTGTTTCTTTCGCTTGTTCGATTACATTCCCAACTCGTTAATAATAACATTGACCCTAATTTCATTTTCAATTGACACCCCTCGAAGAAGGAATATTGTTTTATGGTGTGGACAGGCAATCGGGGAATCGACAACTTTCTTCATACCTTTAACAGAATATGAAGTCATCTGTCTGTTATGTATTTATTTTTAATATATACATATAAATTGTGTTTTATTTTTGGTATAGCAACAGAAAAGAAATATTCGTCTAACTCATACATATAGAACAAATTTAAAAATATATGGTAGTTTTCATGCAAACGCTAGAGTACCACATACAAGATATATATATATATATATATATATATATATATATATATATATATATATATATATATATATATATATATATATATATATATATATATCAAAGAAAGAAGTCAATATAAGAATAGATTAAGGCATAAATCATGATTATGATCGTTGTCGTTATCAATGATAACGATTATTATGAAAGATATATATACTTATATCTAATAGAGATATGTAATATGTAATATTTAATTATCATTGATTATACTACTTATATTATCATTAGTAGTTGTTTGTAATGAATAATTATGTGATGCAGAACCATTATCATTATTGCTATTATGTTCATCATTTGTGGTAGATTCATTTGTTGTTAATAAATCGATTAAGTGTTGTAATGGAACAAGTTCACGTTTTTGAACTAAATTAAATTCCTATAAGTATAAAAAACAAAAGCAAATATATTAAACATTGAAAGAGCAAATTCAATTGATGTTGTTTTAATTATATCTTCCCATTGTTATATAGGACTACAATTGATCAGTCTCATGTTGGTATGTGTACATCCTGTGTGGATTGCCTCGATATAGCCTTACATCACAAGCTTTTTAAGCAAAGATGGATAGTGACTAGCAGTGGAGGACGTGCATTTCGTCCTGTTCGGGACTCGTCAGCGGGATGTACATGCATCTCATAGTTAATGTTCACTCTGGGACTCGAACCCAGCACCGTCCGCCTCAAGCGCCATCGCGTTATCCACTTAGCTCCTGAGTCCTGATGGCCACCTACTTGTGCAATGGGGTGAAGTTTAAATTTACTTGGTGTTGTTTCACTTGTATCTTCCCATTGTTATTTAGGACTGTAATTGATCAGTCTCATGTTGGAATATGCGCATCCGGAGTTAAAATCAATTATACGGTGCAGGTATATCCAGCTGACGAGTCTCGATAGGACGAAACGCGCATCAAAATGGATTCCACTGCCAGCCACTATCCATCTTCGATTGAAAGAGCACTTTATGCACTATAACACAAGTATTATTTAAAGAAATGCTTTGATTTATACCCTATTACTCAGTTGTAGATATATAGAAGATATATACGTAAGTATTTCATTGTAAATGTATTGGAATTATCAATGTTAAATAGTTGGACCTGCTCGATTTAAGTCTCGTGCTAATTGGAACTCAACAACAATCTATACCTACTAATGTTGAAAGAATTGATACTTCCCATGGCGATGGGACATGCATCATCCAGTTGTATAGTTTGAGACGTTATTAATGGGCTATTCAGACTGTAGTGTTAGTCATTAGTTTTAGCCCATAATATATCTTATTCTAGTTTTCGGACATTCCATTATGTTCATTCTACTTGAGTCATATGTTGACCTTGTTAATTATTCGCTTGTCAGTCTTGATTGTTTTTATATGAGCGTATATGTGTGTACACATCATGTCCCATGACTCATCACATGTCTGTAGTTTATTTTGTCTGCCTATAAATATTGAGTAATGCCTGGCTTGAAATGGAGTTGGCTTACCAGCCATTTCCACTCTGCGTCACTTCTCTTCCTCCTACTCCATTCACCTCATATACAAAATATATGTATTCAAAATCCCATTCTCGTTATTTGACTTATTTAATTCCGTTATTGGATAACGTGATTTAAGTCGACGATTATATACGGGAATAGGCGATAGCAAACATCCATTGATCGAAATGGTAGTCAGATCCACGGGCCACTTAAAGACTACAATTTATCTCCTTTTGCACTGAGATATGCATATAAATTAGTTACTCTACAGTATAAGTAATCTCTTTGTGTTCGTCATAACATAGCTATTGACAATATTCAAACCTGATTGTTAGAAGATTGTCATGTTTGAAATTGTTTATCAAAAACCCAACTGACAGTATCAACTATCATGTTGCTTATCCATTAATGATATACTAGCGATCGTCTCATACACATTAATTAGATGAATCTACCTAGCGGAGTTGAAAAATCCAGATTCCAAACCAATGATGCACACGGGCTCTCATATCTTCAGGGAAGGAATAGAGTATTTACCGATTTTGTTTACAGAACGGGAACTAGATTTTCTGATGTTACTCTACTATTTTGTGTATTGAACTGATAAATCAAGCAACAGGCCAATAAAACAAAACTGACCAAAGAATGGACGAGCTGAAACCAATTTTTAATTTTATCAATGAAGGTTTATAATATTAGATTAGAATGATAGGTTAGAAATACTAATCAGTAAGTTAACACATTCTGACAGGGTTCAAATCCTCAGTCTATGACTTTATAGAACTATTTCATAGGTTAATCGGCCTGCTGACCTTTAATTTTTCCTTCAATTTAATCTTCTAGTATCAGCGATAGATAATGGTTAACTATTGAGCAACTAATACTGACGAAACATTGAAAACAAATTTCTATTGATTTGTTACCTTTTGTGATCATGTAATTTATGTGTATAATCCTGTAGATTTCTTGGGTAGGGATAACAATATTATTATAAAAAGGAATTCTGCTTATCATATTTAATTTCCGATAAGTTACTAGGGATAAGAGAAGCTGTGTGAATCAATAGGAATTAGGACTCAATCATATAATTTGAAGTTATAACAATTTATTCAGGATATAAAAAACTAAACGCTATAACAAGCTCGCTCAGTGTTCTCCTTTTACATAAAGAGTACTTCAGTCAGTCAATTATAACACAGGATAAGGCATATACATGCATTGGTCTAAGTTGCCACATCTCATTAGTAAAGCAAAACAAATATCAGATTCATAGAAGCAGTTAACTTAATGGTGCATTATTTAAAGGAAAAGGTTTTATGTAAGGATATAGTACGGAAAGAAAGATACCCCTAGCAACAATCAAGACCGCTGTAAAGATCGACAAATATGTAAATAAAAACGAACTAGGTCAATTAATACTTACCAATACAAAATATATAAAATGTTTAAAACTTGTATTTAAATGAGCTTCTTCTTGTAGATCTCGTACTTCAGAAAAATGTTGATAATAAATATGTGCATAAACTCGAAATAAACGTTTTAATATCACTTTGACTACATTAAGAAAATCACGTGGAAATGGAGCACCTATTAAAAAAAATATTTAATATTTAGATTATATGTCAATGATAAATATTTTAATAATGAATTGACTATTCTATTTAATAAGATACTAACGCTAGTATATCATATGATTACATAATCATTCTAATGAGTGATTTCTTTACAATTGAAGAATATAATTTTCAATTAATAGCTAAAAGAGTTTAACATATAAATAGTGGTACAAAAGGGCACTGAATACATATACGCCATACAAGTTACTTGATTTGTGTGTGAGCTATGATACTATTTGGGTGTATACACCGAAATAAGTGGTTTCTTAGGGGGGCCACACGCGGAGCTTTCGACCTAAAAGTCTAATCCACAAGGCAGTGAAGCAACGTCAAGAGATGCAGTCACATGGTAGTCAGTGATCAACGATTGGTTCATATACCATTTGTTCCTTCAGGGTCATAAAGCCCATGTACATCATTGGTCTAGAATGAGGGTTTTCCAACTCCAATTGGTGGACTCTCCGTTTCCACTATCTCGGTTAAAGCGCCGGATATCTGCTTTTCGTCCTCTCAATTCTCTCACAGCAAGGAGGGGAGTAGAACTTCCTTAGCAGTGCCTGTATACGCGTGGTCATGTGAAAGAATTTCAACAGGGAGAGTTGACTCCCTCCACCTTCGGCCTTATCAAGGCATTCGTGGGTGCCGTCTCTGATTACACAGTTTTATCGTTTCTTTAAAGAATAACCTAAATGATATTTTGGCCCCCAAATGCCCGGGTGCGACCGAGAGTAGGGAGAGTCATCTCTACCTCACGAAATGCTCACAAATGGCCACGAGCGTACAATCACTGCCATGAAAGCCCTACTCACTGCCTTCTCATAGTATTACTGTTATTTACGAAATTGAGAGAATGAAAAGCGAATGTCCGGTTGGTGGACACGAGAGTCCACCTAGGGGAGTTGGAAAACCCCCATTCTAAACAAATGGTGCACATGAGCTTCAATATATTGAGGGAACAAATGGCGTATGGACAAATTGTTGGTCACCGGCTACCATGTGACTGCATCTCTTTAGGTTGCCCCACTGCCTTGTGGATCAGACTTTTAGATCGGAGGCTCCGGGTATAGCTCCCTAAGAAAACCGCCTGGTTTAGTTTGAGCACCCGGACAGTATCCCAGCACTCACGGAAATCGATCGATTTATGTGGCGCATATCTATTTGGTGCCTCCTTTCACCAATGTTTATGTGTTTAAATAAATGAAATAAATATTTTGCTGTTGCCTGACTGGTTGTCATCGAATTTAGTTATAGACCACAAGATCACCGCATGTTACCATAAAAATGGTTTGTTCACTACCAACTGTTGACTTTTGGTTGGAATATAAAGTTATCCTGGAAATCTCTTCATCTCTATAAACATTGAACGGGTATTATTTGACAGTACCTACACAACTCAGCCTAACGATTACGGACTTTATAGACTGATGACACACTTTGATATGACAGTCCCCAGTTTTCTTCCAATCAACTCTTGACCAAGAGACATGAAGTAGAAGGTGGTTGGTGATTATTAAAAAGAATGGCACTTATAGCACAGTTTAAATCAACTTCTAATACTACTAGTATAAGGTTGTGGAGATTGTTAAATTTCATTAATATTATGAACCGACTTTAGTTTGACAACCTTTGAAAAACTGAAAAAACTAAACGACTGTTTCGTCCCTGTATGGGACTTCTAAGCACTGCATGTCCGCAACTCTACCACCGGAAGTTTGATTCAGAACTTACGATCACGCGCGTGAACGCATAACCTCTAAACCACTGAGCCCGAATTCAGTAGTATATTTAATCAATCTATGATATCGATTAACCATTTCCCATTATCTTCAGTGGATTACTTCCTCAAACCCAAACACGATTGAGGTTCACTGGTCATGGCTTTTCACTAGAACTCGAGAAACTATTTTAACCAGGATTATTGATTTTCGTGTAGTTGTTTCATGGAAAACCAGTAAAACGATGAATTACATATACAGTAATCTTGAGTGCTGTTAGAGGCATGAGGGTGGTTATCACTTCCCGATTGCCCACACCGTGGAAGGGTTCTTCTGAAGGTACCTGAAAAGGAAATTGGATTAGAGGTGGTCTTAGTGACCTGAAATCGTGACCGCAGAGCCCAAGAGCCAACTGCTTGAGGTTGGTTACACACGACCTTTTTGTGGGTAATTTTCGCGATAGCTCCGTACTTGTTGAGACCTTACCGCCGGAGACGGATATCCGTGGGATAAGGCGAGGTGTGCATTTTTAGGGTCGACCTTTTCTAACCCCACCCCTCCTTGTGAGAAGGCAGCATCACTGTCATGCTGGTTGTCTGAAGGAAACACCTTACTGCCATCACACCTCTGAACAGTCAGCAGTACGACTTCGCCTTCGGACCTTGGGTTTGTTGCTTTTAGTCTTACCGCTCTTCAACCGACCTGTCTGACATGGTAGGACCTTGAGGAGCAGTTGTTCCAGCCAGTATAGCTCGATTGGTTCATCACGATAGGCAAGCCCGACAACTTCGTTAAGGTAGCAACAACGGTCGGGAAATTACTTATACAGAGATATATAAGAAATTGATCAAAAGACATTATGGTTAAAAAAACTCGTCTGTTACAGATTCGAGCACAGTTTCAACGATTTTGGCTTTTGCAATCAAACTGTAGTATATATATATATATATATATATATATATATATATATATATATGACTCAAAGTTGAATACAAAAATATGCAGTATTTAACTTTGTTCACTTGCTCCCAATTCAACATCGAACAACACAAAAACTGTGTATCATTGATTTTCTTTCCGATCGATTACAAACATTTTAGTAAGATCTAGGTAACTATATGTTGTTTGAATTAGAAATGTTTTGTTACATTTTTACTAATAACCGTAAAAATTAGGACATTATGAAATGACCTCGAGAAGGACATAGTAATACAAAGAAACTGCCCATATGATCTAACATCACTTTAAAAAAATGTTTATTTCTTGTATGTTGTTTTCATTAAAAAAAAACATCCAGATATCATCGGATGATTTTAACATGACATGAAATATAGTTCGATAGACATTGATCTCATTGTATTACATATAGACAATTCAAAAAAAAATATTTTGGATGTAGTATTTCAGTTAAAAGTAAAAATATCAATATGAACAATGATCTGTGCGAATGTAAAGTAGCTGGAGGACAAAAATAGTGTCGAATTTCATTAAAGGTGGTGGTGGTGGTCATCAACTTCTGGTCAACCATATCGTAGAAGGATAATTCTTCTCAAGGTAACTGAAAAGAAGTCAAATGATCAATAGTGGTTTTGACGACCCAGGGAAAGTGACAGTAAAGTCCCATGGGATAGCTGTTTGAGGCCAGTCGCGCAAAGCCTTTGTGTGAGTAGATTCAGATAAATTAGTTCAGTATGTATGAGGCCCTAACCAGCAATGACGGAAATTAGTAGGTAAAAATGAGATATGCAATTTTTATGGTCGGTTTTTTACCGTTGTGAGAAGGTAACATCATTTGAAATGCTGGTTATTTGGTGGAAATAACTTACTGCTGTCACATAGGGCAGACCTTCAGACTATCAGTTTGCTGCTCTTAGTAATACCGATCTTAAACTGACCTGTCTAGTATGGTAGAACCTAAGGGAATAAATATTTTAGCAAATATAGCTCGACCAGTTTGTCACGCAGAGATCCTGGACCACCACGTCAAGGAAGCAGCTAAAGTCATGAGGCAGTAAGCGAGAGGCACCAGGATATATATTTCCAACTAGTTAACAGGAATTATCAACAAGGAGCATTTGCAATCTTGACTGGACGAATGCCGCCTATTGGTTTTTCAAGCATACGTTGTCCAGTATTACTACCGAACTTAATGGCAATAGTGTATATATTGACGGTTGACCGAGGTTAGCATTTAGATTTCAAATAGATCGATAGAATAAGATCAACACGAAAAACTAATCAAATATGAAACTGTTTACTGATTAGTGATAAGTCAGCCTAATGCTATGGTCACTGATTTATGGTGGTTTCGGGTCTTTGCAAGCACTCAACTCTCAGTAGTTGATGTTCCAATGTTTAGTAGCCTTCATAAATTAAAAAACGTCCGTACTAACACAGAAAAACACACACACTAGCAATGGGTTAGTGATAATGTTGGATACAACAAAGCATGCTGCGCGAAGAGAATAACTAATAATAATGATAACACCAGTTGGTTACGGATAGTTTTGGATCTAGAGTGTAGATAACTTGGAATGGTACAAGTTACGGTGCCTCATAAAATCAAGATAATGATATCACATTCTAGATTTGAAGAAGATAAAACGACTTAGATCAACATTATTTACGATTTCCTGGACTGATGCTGCTGAGTATGCTCTGTATATTGACACGATGACCCAATCAGAAGTAGACAAATGAGGTCACTTGATGGCAATCAAAAGTAAGTTGGCGGGCAAGTGCATTTCATTGACCAAGAAATGAATTGACTTTCTAAGGGATAGAAATGTATTTATATAAGTGAGTATTTATGCATGTTATTCGGTAGCCCAATAGAATTTCTGTTCCACTTTGGTCTTCTTGTTCATATAGTCAGTTTGAAGGATTAGCGCATAGCGCGCTGTGTATCAGTATCAGATCTCCGATACCCACCATCATATCACATACACTTTGGTTTAAAAGCTCAAACATCATTTATATTACTTGTTATTATTATCTTCTTTTTCCCACTTTCAATTAATAGGTCCCTCTTTCGCTATGAAATTATTGATATAATTCTAAATCATTACATATTACTGTAGTTGATTCGTTATTTTCTAAATTTTATGGTTTGCTCATATCCAGTGGTAATACCATGTTAATTCTAATGAAGTCATGGCCCTGTGACGGTCATTCAATTAATGCCTTGAAATACTAACTTCGGTGGCTTGGATATACATCACGAATGTCACCGCAGAACATTTCTTATCGGGTATTAACTGCCAACGTCGAAACTGGATAGAAAAAGCGAAGAGATGATTAGTTTGTGATATAGTACACTGGTATGAAAGAGAGTACTTTATGTTTAGCATATGTAGTATGTAATCGCTCCACTCAACATTAATAATAAATCAATCTAATAATAATAATTCATAAACTAAAAACCTACCAATTTTCGATGGAAATATAGCTTCATTCTCTAATTGTTTTTGAATCCATATCATTAAACAATCAATATAATGTGGTGCAGAACATTTCAGTGGTTTTTTCACTGTTTGCCCATCAGCCCAATGATATTCATACTTTGGACCAGCTGACATAATTGGACATGTATCGTCCGTACAAAATTCAAGTAATGTACCATAAAGCATATTAATTTGATTGAAAAAATCTACAGCTATAAGAAGATATGCATATACAGTTATTTTTATTAGGTGAACAAATAAGCAAAATAGATAGAATAATAGTGTTTGGTTAAGCATTATTTCTGTATAACAGTATGGTATTATATGATTACTAACGACCAACTCAGACGTGATTATTATTCCTGGTGTTTTAGTAAGAAACGGCGACCAGTAGACTTCAACTATGTCGGCTGTGAGGAAAGTACTCACTGAAGGCAATGGAAAATGGTTGGACAATATTGTGAATTGATTAGAGTTAAACTTGTACACTTTTAGATCTCGGCTCAGGGAAACCAAAGGTCCTGGGTTACACTGCTAATGACAGAGTCCTGGAGGAGTTAAATACTAGGATGAAATAACTATCCAGCTCTTCGACGTTTTCAACAATCGTCAAAATTAGATCGGTTCGTGATCTCAATACATATGCTAGGTTAAATATTGTCGTAAAAAATATGTATAATTTTAATAGCTCATATTCTATTTGAATAAGAATCTTTTTTCTCATTAGGAATTGACGTTATCAGAGTTGAAAAACCATTAAACATAAGAAAGAGTGAACATTATACACTCAGGAGACTACACAGGATCAAACATATAACTCTATTGTGTTGATAATGAGAAGAATTTAATCTAATAAATGAATACATGGGAAGAATTTTAATACTACCAAAAAGATATTATTATTATGAGATCAGATTTAATTCCATTCACTACCTCAGACGTATTAGAATAGATCAATTAGAATTCGACGGTGTACATTATTAGTTTAGAATCAAGGTTTCTCAAATCCCTTAAGTAAATCCTCAATATCCATCAATCTGTTTAAAGCGCTGGATATTCGTTTTTTGTCCAATTAATTTTGTAAACAACACTCACGTGATGTCAATGCAATCAGTACAACTCCCTTTACATAGTGGTTATAAACACACCAAGAGAGGTTGATCAAATGGGAATGGGGTAATAAGCATTTTTTTGCATGATATCAAGATGACCTTGGTAAAGTCAAATTAAACTTGTTTATTAAAAGTACAGGACTGAATATGACCAATCAATAGGTAGAAAGGTCTTATTTTGAATAGACTTTATAATCCAGCAGCACGATGACAAATTAGTGTCACAGTAGTTTGAATAATAGGAGGATCAGATGCAGACGTAAATGCGACGATTGGTAAAGCAAGGACAGTATTTCTACAAATGAAGAACATATGGAACTCCAAACAACTGTCAGCTTATATCAAAGTTAGAATCGTTAATACAAACGTCAAGACAGTTAGTTGTATTGTACGGAGCTGAAATGTGGAGAACTACTACAACCACCATCAAGAAGATACAAGTATGTATAAATAGTTGTTCACGCAAGATAATCAACATACATTGGCCGGATACCATCAGCAACAGCCTTTTATAGGAGAGAACAAACCAGCTTCCAGTTGAAGAGGAAATTAAGAAAAGACAACGGAAGTGGATAGGATATATATTACGGAAATTATCAAAATGCATCAGGATCCAAGCCCTAACTTGAAATCCTGAAAGGAAAGCGGAAAAGAAGAAGATCAGAGAACACATTACGTTGGGAAATAGAAGCAGATATGAAAAGGATGAATAAAAACTGGAAAGGATTGCCCAGGACAGAGTTGGATGAAGAATGCTGGTGGGTGGCCTGTGCTCCTCGATGAGGGTTATTAGGCGTAAGTAAGTAAGATTGACTAATACAGCATGAATAAATTAGTTATATAATTCAAGTTAACTGATTCTACATTTAAAGATTATTATTATTCTAGAATACTTAAACGCTATACTAAACAAAATGACAATATTGTAAAGGGAAACAATAGGGAAATATTGATAGAGGAAAGATATGATTCACTTGAAGTGAAATTGAAAATAGTTTATTTTATCTGAAGAAAATTCATTTTATTTCAGTCAGTCAGTCAGTTACAACGTAGGACCAGGCACATATGTGCATCGGTCCAGGTTGCCATACCGCATCAGCACAACAAGATGAACACCGGATTCATAACAGTGGTTAGGTAAAAGGTGGTAATATATAAGAGAAAGATTGCATATAAGGATATAGTACAAGAAGAAAGAATTGGTTCGTAGAAAGAAAGATATGAAGCGATTTTAATCTCTTAGTTTAAGGGAAGACAGGGAGTGTATACACCGACGCCATTGTGATCGATTCTGAGCCATGTCACCAAGAGTCTCCAACCATTGGTTACGATAGTCACGCGGACCCCAACCAAGTAGTCTGCATCTACCAACATGGCTCAGACTAGAAGTTAGTGACTTCAAGCACTGATGCCACGTTTTGGTTTGGCCGCCCCTAACTTTCTTCCAACCATTTCCAATACCGGATAGCATTGCACGTCGTGGTAATCGGTGTTCAGGCATACGTAACACGTGACCCAACCATCTCAGTCGATGAAGATTCATAACCTCATCAACTGATTTACCATCATTTCCTAATACCCTGCGTCTAACCTCACTATTACTTACCCGATTATCCCAGCAGACGCCAGCAATATTTCTAAGGCATCTGTGGTCAAATACTAGTAGCTTACGAGTGTCTTCTACCCTTAAAGGCCATGTTTCGCTGCCGTAAAGTAGAACAGAACGGACTGCCTCGCAGTATACTCGTCCTTTTATTGATAGACGGATATCTCGCCTTCGCCACAGGTGACGTAAGTTGGCAAAAGCCAAACGAGCTTTTCGAATCCGTGCTGAGATTTCGTCAGACACCAACCCATTAGGGATGATCAGACTTCCAAGATAAGTGAAGTTGTCAACGCGTTCGACTACTTCACTCCCTATCCTTAGTTCAGGTGTTGACGCAGACCAGTCCTGAAGCAACAACTTGCATTTAGAGGGAGAGAAGCGCATTCCAAACATCCTGGCGTTGTTGCTCAGTGCTACCAGAAGACTTTGCATTTTGCCAGCGTCTTCACCAAACAGGACTATGTCATCTGCGTATTCTAAGTCGATAAGTGGATCTCCTGGTAGGAGATCAATACCCGAGAACTCAGTCGACGAGAAAGTTATTTCCATCAGTAGATCTATGATGAAGTTAAACAAAAATGGGGAAAGTGGACATCCTTGACGGACACCACTTGAGGTTACAAAAGTAGATGACAGTTCACCATAAGCTCTGACTCGATTAGTAGTGTTCGAGTAAAGAGCCTTCACAAAGTCTATGTACTTCTGAGGTACGCCTTTCAATGACAGACACTGCCACAGAACCTCGCGGTCTACCGAGTCAAATGCTGCTTTTAAGTCAAGAAAGACCACTATCGTCGGACGCCGATAAGTATGCCTATGTTCTAGAACCTGACGAATGGTGAATATGTTGTCGATGCAGCCACGACCAGGTCTGAAGTCAGCTTGATTCTCTTGTGTTTGCAGTTCACGAGTCTTAGTTAGGCGTCTGATAATTATTGAGGCTAGCATTTTAGATACTATATTAGTTAAACTAATCCCTCTGTGGTTGTCACAGGATGATTTTAACCCTCTCTTATATATTGGGACGATAAGTGATTGTGACCAGTCAGATGGGATAACGTCTAACTCCCAGATCTTAGCTAAAATATTAGTCAACCTAACCGCTAAAATTGGACCACCATCCTTAAAGACTTCTCGAACCATTCCATCTGGACCAGCTGCCCTTCCTCGTTTCAGATTATCTATAGCCTTTTGAACTTCAGCAAGAGTTGGGGGACCTACTTCAATGTTCCATTCACGCTGTCTGGGAATGGATGGTAGTTTTAGAGTCGCTGAAGGCCAGCTGAACTGTTCCCTAAAGTGTTCCGCCCATCGTTCTAAACGTCTGGACTGGGAATAGATGAGAGTATCGTCTTTTTCCGATATAATCTTACTTACACTTGACTTATTAATTCCAGTTTCTTTTATTAGTCTGTAAAGTTGTCTTGTGTTCCCTATAGTCGCCGCCTTTTCCATCTCTTTTGCTTTCGTTGCCCACCACTGCTAACGGTCGTTTCCTAAACTTTTTCTTAACCTAGATCTGATTTGTTGTCGCTCTTCATCATGTTCGGAACCTGATGGGACGAGTTTGCGAGAATCCATCAGTGTGATAGACTTTGAAGAAATCCACTGGTTCTTTGAAACTCTGTGGTTTAAATCACTGATAGATGTCACTGCTGCTTCCACAGCTGCTTGTATGTCTTTCCAAGCAACATCTGGGTCAGCCTCGCCTTCAGAACTACCTAAGTGTGAACTCAGTTGTTCTTGGAACCTATTTTTGGTTTTCTCGTTACTCAACTTAGTTCTAATGGGTCTTTTCAATGTGGCTTTTTTGCGTCCGGTGAGGCGCAAGCAGAAGCGTGCCCGTATTAGGGCGTGGTCGGAGTCCAAGCAGGTACTCCAGAATGAGCGACAATCTTCTACCGACCCTCTCCAACCATGACTGATGGCAATATGGTCTATTTGAGTCCATCGTTGGTTTGGTGTAGGGGGTCGCCATGTTAGACGATGTCTTTCCTTATGCTTAAAATTTGTGTTTGCTAAAAATAAGCGATTGTCTGAGCACAGTTGCAGCAGACGATCACCATTATCTGTTCGCTGTGCCGGAATGCTAAAATATCCACCTAAATGCCTTTCTGTGTGGTTTAAGCTACCTATCTGAGCATTAAAGTCACCCCCTACGAGTACTATGTCTGAGCGTTTAGCTTTCTGAAGAAGTTCAGATAACTTTCTGTAAAATTCATCTTTCACATCATCTGAGCTGCAGTCAGTGGGAGCGTAGGCAGAAACGACAAAAAGGCAACGACGTGTGTCCCTATCCTTCCGAGTTCTTACGGAGCCGTTTAGCCGAACAGCACATAGACGACTGTTGACGGGGATCCACTCTAACTGTGCTTGTTCGGCCCTCATGCTTAGTGCTATGCCTACACCTGCCAGTCCACGAGAACTGGCCATCGGGTCACCAGATACACGTAGGGTGTATCTCGTTGGCTCTCCGTTTTGCCGAGGTGAGGTCAAGTGAATGACCACACTGGAATCCTGTATGCGTGTTTCGGAGACACAGCATACATCAATGGAAAGAGACTCTAGGGTTTTAGCCGAGGAAGCCTGCTGACCGATTTGACATAGAGTGCGTACGTTGAAAGCTCCAATGTGTAGTTTGGAGCGAGGTTTCAGTAGACCTGGGACAGAGTTTTGAGCACTAGAATCGTTGGCTATGGTGACACTTGAGGAGGAAGCCGAAGGAGGAAGTTTAGTGTTGAAAGTCGATGTAGGAGGAATAATAGGAATTGAAGAGGAAGGTTGATTATGAATACAATGGTCTTGGGTGCTGTTAGAGGTATGAGGACGGTTATCACTTCCCGGTTGCCCACACCGTGGAAGGGTTCTTCTGGAGGTACCTGAAAAGGAAATTGGATTAGAGGCGGTCTCAGCGACCTGAGAGCGTGACCGCAGTGCCCAAGGGACAACTGCTTGAGGCCGGTCGCGCACGGCCTTTTCGTGGAAGGTTTTTGACATGTTAGCTCCGTTCTTCAAAGGGCCTTACCGCCGGAGACGGAAATCCGTGGGGTAAGGTGAGGTGTGCATTTTTAGGGTCGACCTTTTCTAACCCCACCCCTCCTTGTGGGAAGGCAGCATCGCTGTCATGCTGGTTGTCTGAAGGAAACACCTTACTGCCATCACACCTCTGAACAGTCAGCAGTACGACTTCGCCTTCGGACCTTGGGTTTGTTGCTTTTAGTCTTACCGCTCTTCAACCGACCTGTCTGACATGGTAGGACCTTGAGGAACGGTTGTTCCCGCCAGTATAGCTCGGTTGCTTCATCACGATAGGCAAGCCCGACCACCACGTCAAGGTAGCAACAACGGTCGGGAGGTAGCAACAACGGTCGGGATATAATATAACAATCAACTTAATACTTTGAGTCAATCAAATGATAAATGCATGCTATTGGTCAAGATTTGACTTAATTTTCTAAGGGACAAAGATAGATAGATATATTCTCACTTCCAAGATTCTTGCTTAGTAGTTAGTTGTGTATTAATATCAGAATAGGACATCGTGTAACATAACAAAACTAGAATAAGACTGTCATTAGATTCTATATCTATACAACAATATTTTATGGCACGACGCACTACAAATAATACCAAAATAGTTTGTGGAGATTTTCTCAAATAAATAAGAATACTAAAAATATCCTCCATTTTTTCTTTTTTTACTATTTAAATTTATGTTAATTTTATGTGAGTTGTTGATTTACTCTGAAGAAGTGGCTTAATTTAAGTCACAAAACATTAGAAATACAATTTCTTACTCATTGAAATATCACCAAAAAAAGAATATATTTTATCATTACATAAGAGTAAATATGAATAGATGACCACCTGTAAATTGTTGAAAAAATACATTCAACTTAAAGAATATGTGGTAAAGTACATCACTAACTGTAAAGCTTAGATGCTTTTAAGTTTAACAAAACCTTAACCATATGTTATAATAATACGTTCAATACTCTTTAGTTTAGTTAGTTAGAATTATGGAACTAAGCAGAGATAATATGCACTAGTTCATGTTGAGTTCTTACATAATTATTTAATCTATTGTATGACATTTAGTTATTATTATTATAAAAAGATACAAAAAGGCGCCAGATATATATGTGCCACACAAATCATTCGATTAATGTGAGGATTGGAGTCCTCCCCGGGAACTCAAACCGAAGCGAGTGGTTTCTTAGGGGACCTAACACTGAAACTTTGAGCGCGTGGTTGTAATCGATGTTCAGGCATACGCAACACGTGGCCCAACCATCTCAGTCGATGAAGATTTACAACCTCATCAACTGATTTACCATTATTCACCATGCATAAAATGAAAGTCTCAATAACTAAACAAATACATCATTAGTGACAAGAACCAATAAGTTTAAAATACAGTATCAGTTCAGAAATGTTAGATAACAACTAAAAAACAAAAAGAAAGGAAAATTAAAGTAAACTAATAGAATACTGTAAATGAAAATTAGAATTCTCAGAAGAGGCTTTGTGGAGATTGTAGCAATTCCAATAGTTGGGATCATGAGTCACTTGAAGCTAGACCAGCATGAGAAACCTGGAAGCACTGGACGGCTGTTTCGTTATATTGTGGGACTCATCAGCACTGCGCATCCACGACCCCGTCTCGCGAGATTCGAACCAAGGACCTATCAGTTTCACGCGCGAACGCTTAATTACTGGACCACTGAACTGGCCAGCATCCAACGGTGTTTATGTCTAACTTTAAATAATCCACGAAATTAAGCGATACATCCACCATTGTCATCAGCGAGTTACTATCTTACAACAGACCCGGTTACTAAATAACTATATTGAAGTAATCTCTACTCGAAATACAAAAAAGAAATTAAACTAATCAACTGTAGTTCTTCGAAATGAATAGAAATTCTATTTCATTTAATAGTAATGAATTAGTAGTAATGTATTTATGTAATCACTAAGGCTCTATTTCATTAATTGATTCACATTATAAATCATATGGCATTGGAAATAACTGAATTCTTGTTTTTTTTTGCTGTTTCTTTGACAAGTTAACAAATAAGACATAATTAGTAGTAACATTGTAACGAATAGGGGGTGAAAGAGAGAGAGAGAGACAAAGAGTAAGATAAGGGAGAGATTAGACTAATTAATATATATGTATTCTATTGTTGCTATGATCTTAATCACATACAGTAATCATATGGAATTGAACAATTTATGAAATTGTTTCAAAAACAGAACAAACAAACAACATCTATAAAGATGATTGAGAAAAACAAAAGAATTCGTATATAATCAATGTTTATTGATGAATAAAGATATGAAATTTAGATCAAATGTAAAATGCACAAGAAGAACATGTGATTTTAATCTATGAATTAAGAGAACATTGATAATTGATCTATTGATGAATATTTGTATCTTTGTAAGATTGATGCATATGATCATCATCGTCATCATCTTTTGTTGATATACATGTGCATGTATGTGTGTGTATGCATCAGAGTAGAATATGTAATCGTTTTGTCAAAAAACAACAACAATCAAACAAGTTGATGATGGCAACGCTACCAATAATAGTAAACTTTTATAACTTTACTTAGGTAAAAGTGGATAGTTACTAGTACAATAAACTAAGACTAGCAATTTGTATTATTCGAGACTCGTCAATTGCATGTACCTAGATCTCAGTGTTGATGTTTACACCGAGACTCAAACCTAATGTCAATGTAAACAAAACGTTATTAGGTCTAAATAAACGTTAGTTTATGAAACAGGGATGAATTTCAATTTATTTATAAGCGTTTGATGACGATGATCAATATTCTTTGTAATGTATGTAATACTGAATCGATTGCCTCAATATTCTCATAAAATCGCAAGTAATTCAATGTAATTGGACTTAACAATTCTGTGAATTTCGATAAAACAATAAGACGGGACACCCGTCGTTGCCTCTTCGTCGTTTCTGCCTATTCTCCCACTGACTGCAGCTCAGATGATGTAAAAGATGAGTTTTACAGAAAGCTTTCCGACCTTCTCCGAAAAGCTAGGCGCTATGATATAGTAATAGTGGCCGGTGACTTTAATGCTCAAGTAGGTAAACTAAGCGATAGGGAAAGACACCTAGGTGGATCTTATGATGTCGTGGCTCAAAGAACAGATAATGGCGACCGTCTAAGGCAGCTATGCTCAGATAATCGCCTCTTCCTTGCAAATACTAACTTTAAGCATAAGGAAAAACATCTTTTAACATGGCGACCCCCTAATTCGTCCCAACGTTGGACTCAAATAGATCACATCGCCATCAGCCACCGATGGAGGGGCTCGATAGAAGACTGTCGCTCATTCTGGAGTACATGCTTAGATTCAGATCATGCTCTAGTGCGAGCGCGTATTTGCTTGCGTCTTACTGGACGTAGGAAAGACGCTGCAAGGAAACCTTTTAGGGGCCTACTTAATGATAGTCAAGCTAAGATTATATTTCAGGAACAATTAGGAAAACAGTTAGGCAGCCATGTATGTGATGCCCACCCCGGGACAGCATGGAATGATATCCGAAAAGCTGTGGAAGCAGCAGTGATATCTGCTAGTAAGGTAAACCAGAAGGTTAGGGAGCAACACTGGATCTCAGCAGCATCTATCGCACTGATAGATGCTCGGAAACTCATTCCACCTGGCTCTGAACATAATGAAGAGCGGAGTCAGCTTAAGCGCAAGCTGACAAGAAATTTACGCAACGATCGCGAACAGTGGTGGGTAGCGAAAGCAAGAGAGATGGAGAAGGCAGCGGCAATAGGTAATAGCAGACAATTGTTCAGACTCGTTAAGGAAACCGGAATTAGGAACCCGACCGTTAGCGAAACAATCTCAGAGAAAGATGGACATATTATACACTCTCAATCCAGGAGATTGGATCGATGGGCAGAACACTTCAGGGATCAGTTCAACTGGCCTTCAGCCACACTTCGGTTTCCCACGATCCCCAGCCAACCTGAATGGCAAGTTAATGTAGGTCCTCCGTCTTTTTACGAAGTTGAAAAAGCCATAGGAAATCTGAAACGAGGGAGAGCAGCAGGCCCTGACAGGTTTACTCCTGAGATTTTTAAGGATGGTGGTCCAGTATTAGCAATGAGATTAACCGAGGTCTTAGGTAGAATCTGTGAACTGGATGTAATCCCATCTGACTGGTCTCAATCACTGATTGTGCCAGTCTATAAGAAAGGACAAAAGTCCTCTTGTGATAATCACAAAGGAATCAGTTTGACTAATATAGTCTAAAATATTAGCTTCAATAATACTTCGACGCCTAACCAAAGCTCGTGAAGAACAGACTAGAGAAAATCAGGCTGGTTTTCGACCTAGACGTGGTTGTATAGACCAAATATTCACACTACGTCAGGTTCTAGAACACAGACACACGTTTAGACGCCCAACAATGGTAGTATTTCTCGACCTTAAGGCGGCATTCGAATCTGTTGATCGTAAGGTTCTATGGCAGTGTTTGTCACTGAAAGAAGTACCGAAGAAGTACATTAACCTTATAAAGGCTCACTACTCGAACACAACTGGTAGAGTGAGAGCTTATGGCGAACTGTCATCAGAATTGATTACATCAAGTGGTGTTCGTCAGGGCTGTCCACTCTCTCCATTCTTGTTCAACTTTGTGGTCGACGTACTTTTAGAGATAACACTCTCCTCATCTAAATTTCCAGGGGTTGAACTTCTACCGGGAGGTTCACTTGTTGACTTAGAATATGCCGATGACATAGTTTTATTTGGCGAAGACGCTGACAAAATGCAGAGTCTTCTGACCACTCTAAGCAACAATGCAAGCATGTTCGGGATGCGATTCTCTCCCTCGAAATGCAAAATGTTGCTTCAGGATTGGGTTACATCGACACCCGAACTAGTGATAGGGAGTGAAGTAGTTGAGTCTGTCGACCGCTTCACTTATCTTGGAAGTCTCATCAGCCCTTGTGATCTGGTGTGTGACGAAATCTCAGCACGGTTACAGAAGGCTCAACTACATTTTGCCAACTTACGTCATTTATGGCGTAGGCGAGATATCCGTCTATCAACCAAAGGACGTGTTTACTGCGCAGCAGTTCGTTCCGTCCTGCTTTATGGCAGTGAAACATGGCCGGTAAGAGCAGAGGATATTCGTAGGTTACTAGTATTCGATCATAGGTGTCTTCGAAACATTGCTTGTATATCATGGGACCATCGAGTAAGTAATGCAGTTGTTAGGAAACGGGTACTAGGTAAGGATGGCAAATCAATTGATGAAGTAGTGAAACTTCATTAGTTGAGATGGCTGGGACACGTGTTACGTATGCCCAACGACCGACTGCCTCGACGTGCGATGTTCAGTGGTATAGGAGTAGATTGGAAGAAAGCTAGGGGCGGTCAGACCAAAACATGGCACAAGTCCATGAAGTCACTGACAAGTGATCTGAGTCATGTTGATAGGTATAGACTACCTGGTTGGGGACCGCGAGATGATAGCAACCAATGGTTAGAGACCCTGAATGACATGGCTCAAAATCGTTTGCAATGGCGCAGGTGCATCCACTCTTTGTGTTCTCCCAAATTCTAATCTTCTGAATTCTTCATGTCCCTTTTTTCCTCTTTCAAAATTTATTTCACTGAATTATACTCTTTAAATAACATCTCCAAACCCTAATCTTCCCGATCACTGCTTACACTCTTGCTACCTCTACCACAATGGGATTTGAATCGACAACTGCATCTCTGTGTTAAGGTGGTGTGGCAACTCGAACTGATGTACGTACGTACGAAGTTCTACGTTGTTACTGACTGACTGACTGACTGATCTTCTCATTGTTTTATCGAAATTTATAAAAGGGACTAATTGCTTTAAATTCTGTGAATGACTCGTTGGGCAGTTGAAATGAAAAATGACAGCTTAGAGTTCCAATGTGAACAATAACACTGTGATACAAGTCCTAAATAGAAAGAAAAACGCTTCCTGAATCCTACTGATAGTTACTACCCAACTTTACTTAAATACTTGTGAATATCTGGTAATATTGAGACACTTCCACTCAACATATACATGTATCAAAAGAAATTGATTAACTGAAGTCTTGAACATAAAAAATGAGCAGATTCAAACTATTACAAATAAAAGTGTTATTTTACTGTTCAGTAAATCATGAATAAGTTTTTGAAAAAAAAGGTAAAATTACACTACACTGACGAATTATTCAAATTTAATATAGCGATTATTAGATTGGCATGTGTTTTGCGAGAAGTTAAGTAAAACCTACTAGTATTTAGTTACTAACACACGCTACCAAATGCCCTGGTACGACCGGGAGTAGGGAAAGTCATCTCTCCCTCTCGAAATGCTCACAAATGGCCACGCGTATATAGCCACTACCACGGAAGTTCTACTCACTGTCTTCTCATGGTATTACTGTTATTTACGAAATTGAGAGGACGAAAAGCAAATGTCCGGTGCTTCAACCGGGTTGGTGAACACGAGAGTCCACCTAGGGGAGTTGGAAAACCCCCATTCCAAGCAAATGGTGCATATGAGCTCCAATATCCTGAGGGAACAAATGGTGTATGAACCAATCGTCAGTCACCGGCTACCATGTGACTGCATCTCCTAACGTTGCTCCATTGCCTCATGGATTGGACCTTTAAGTCGAAGGCTTCAAGTGCGGCCCCCTAAGGAAACCAGGTGCTTCGGTTTGGGCACCCCAGCAGTATCCAAGCCCTCACATAAATAGATTGACTTATGTGGCGCATATCTATTTGGTGCCTCCTCTCACCAATGTTTATCTGTTTAAATAAATAAAAGAAGTACTAAAACACACAAAAATTAAACAGATAGGACCATAATTTAAGATTTTTTGAAGACAACTTGATATTTAAAACCAATCAAATCATTTCAGTAATGTATATTGACTGACTAACCTACGTAGAAAGGTAAGTGAACTTAGAATGTTTAAATTCACCCGATATTGATTACGACTTCTTGGTTGGAAGTGGTTATAATAACCCATTCAATGTCAGTTTTACATTTTCATTCAATTTGGTGATGAACTGGATAACTGCACTACATATATATATATATATATATATATATATATATATATATATATATATATATATATATATATATATATATATATATATATATATATATAACCAAAGAACACATTAGACCGAGAAATGAAGACAGACATGAGAAGAATGGATAATAATTGGATAGAACTAGAAAGGAAAGCCCAGGACAGAATGAATTGGAGAATGCTTGTCAGCGGCCTATATTCCATTGGGAGTAACAGGCGTAAATAAACCAGTAAGTAAATAAGTAAAACAGTACAAGTGGTAATAGGAAATATTGCACATAAAAAATATGATACAGGGATAGAGGATGAATTGTAACAACAAACCGCAAAAGAAAATTTTAAAACTCAAAATCTAGGGATATAATGAACGGGTCTAGAATGTTACCGCTGATTGTGAGGTATGTCATTCAACTTCCACATTAATTGGTCAAGATGATCTGTAGCTATTCTAACACGTCTCAGTCTAATGTTCAGTGAATTCATGAACATTACGACATGTTTTGCTGTGACTCTATTTCACTACTACCATGTAGTTATTAATATAATTGTTGTGGATGCGAAGGATAGACCAATAATTATCATGTTAAGTCCAATGGTGTCCTTGGACTTTAAATGGACATTTCCTACTGGTCGATATCTGTCCACTTGCTGAATATGGTACAAAATGTTGTTTTCTATTTTTATGGTACGATGTGGTATGTTTGGGTAGTATATAAATAGAGTATGTCTGAAATACAATGATTCATAACTCAGAGGCTGTGACTTGCGTTCTGGACTCAACTGGCTGGGATAGACAGGGAATCAGGACCAATCGTAACTCTAGGTCGTCCATTACGTTCGTACGTATATACGTGTCACTGTAACCGATCAATAAAACGCTGCTTATCAAAACCTGCAGTCATACACACGTCATAACAATAATCAAAAAGAAATCTTCGTTTTAGTACATAAATTCTCAAGAAGACTTAAATTTAAGATTCAATGACCTAGTTCGTTTGCCATAGTGTGTAGATTTTAATTGATTAAGTCTATTTTTACTCTCAAGTTAAAGAATGTTATACTTAAGCATTACTATATGATCTATGCTAGAATGTAACCATATTTAAACTACTTCAGAACTACGTTTAGAAAAAGAATTCGGTTTTACATTTATGGGAAATTTGATATTTTATTTTTAATTCTAACGCATCCACAGTGGTTGTCAAGATATTCTGGGTTTTTTTTTAAAAAAAAACCCTGCTATTTTATTTAGTTTTGAAACCCATTCCCCATTCATTCTTGTTAGGTTAGTGTTATATCCCGATGAGAATAATGAATGATAATTGTTGGGATCTACTTTTGGGTTAATACTATACGTATATTTTTATTGTATAATTGTTAAAAAACTAAACTATTCATATTCATGTCCCTCTTATTGTGAGCTATATTTTGATTTATGAACTATTATTATACGATTTATCATTTTTGATTTATGCCCAGTAGGTCAGTCAGTAACAACGTAGAACTTCGTACGTATGTACATTAGTTTGAGTTGCCACACTACATTAGCACAGAGATGCAGTTGTCGATTCAAATCCCGTAGTGGTGGAGGTGGTAAGAGTATAAGCAGTAATTGGGAACATTAGGGTTTGAAGATGTTATTCAAAGAGTATAATCCAGTCAAAAAAAATTTGGAAAGAGGAAAAAGAAAGGGACATGAAACATTCAGAAGATTAGAATTTGAGAGAATATGAAGAATGGATGCACCTGCGCCCAGCATTGCAAACGGTTTTGACCCATGTCATTCAGTGTCTCTAACCATCGGTTATTATCATCTCGTGATCCCCAACCAGATAGTCTACACTTACCAACATGGCTCAGTCCACTTGTCGGTGACTTCATGTATTTGTGCCATGTTTTCGTCTGGCTGCCCCTAGCTTTCTTCCAACCTACTCCAACACCAGAAAACATCGCACGTCGGGGCAGTCGGTGGTTGGGCATACATAACACGTGTCCCAGCCATTTCAAATGATGAGGATTCACTACTTCATCAATTGATTTACCATCCTTACCTAGTACCCGTTTCCTAACAACCGCGTTAATTACTCGATAGTCCCAGGATCTACGAGCAATGTTTCGAAGACACCTTTGATCGAATACTAGTAACCTACGAATATCCTCTGCTCTTACCGGCCATGTTTCACTGCCATAAAGCAGGACGGAACGAACTGCTGCGCAGTAAGCACATCCTTTGGTCGATAGACGGATATCTCGCCTACGCCATAAATGACGTAAGTTGGCAAAATGTAGTTGAGCCTTCTGTAACCGTGCTGAGATTTCGTCACACACCAGATCACAAGGGCTGATGAGACTTTCAAGATAAGTGATGCGGTCGACACGCTGAACTACTTCACTCCTAGTCTATCTATTACTGTCTCCCACAATCGTAGCCACTTTTGGTTAAATCTTGTACAAATGTTATTTTCTATTTTATGGTACGATGTCAGTCAGCTACAACGTAGGACCAGGCACATATGTGCATCGATCCAGGTTGCCATACCGCATCAGCACAAGATGAACACCAGATTCATAACAGTGGTTAGGTAAAAGGTGGTAATATCTAAGTGAAAGATTGCATATAGAGATATAGTACAAGAAGAAAGAATTGGTTCGTAGAAAGAAAGATATGAAGCGATTTTAATCTCTTAGTTTAAGGGAAGACAGGGAGTGTATACACCGACGCCATTGTGATCGATTCTGAGCCATGTCACCAAGAGTCTCCAACCATTGGTTACGATAGTCACGCGGACCCCAACCAAGTAGTCTGCATCTACCAACATGGCTCAGACTAGAAGTTAGTGACTTCAGGCACTGATGCCACGTTTTGTTTTGGCCGCCCCTAACTTTCTTCCAACCATTTCCAATACCGGATAGCATTGCACGTCGTGGTAATCGGTGTTCAGGCATACGTAACACGTGGCCCAACCATCTCAATCGATGAAGATTCATAACCTCATCAACTGATTTACCACCATTTCCTAATACCCTGCGTCTAACCTCACTATTACTTACCCGGTCATCCCAGCAGACGCCAGCAATATTTCTAAGGCATCTGTGGTCAAATACTAATGGTACAATGTGGTCTGTTTGGCTGGTGTATATAAACCCAGTATGTACTGATGCGGTGTAACAACTTCAACCGATATGCCAGGTTATACGTTGTTTATGATCGATGTTAAAAATAATGCAATACAATCTTCACATTTAACAATTGATTCAACAGTTTTAAATCCTTCGCTCCGAAATTGTAGGAGTGTCATATAGAGTCAGTTATCATATGTACTGTGTATAGAAGTCTAACAAACTAAGTTCTATGTAGTGAATGTTAGTTATTTAGTGAATAAAGTCATAGTGAAGATAAAGTAACAAAATCATGCAGGGATTTTGTCAATAACCACAATCCAAAAAGATGATAAAATGTCCAAGTTAAATGAATTAACTAACACAATTCATTACTTTATCTATTATTACCGACGACGCATTAATATAAACCCAGATAGTATACAAACATCATCAATGTAGAACCTAGCAGGAATGGGTTGATCCTAACCCTAACCAAGCCCAACGAGAGGAAATTGACAAGATGGGTAGTAAACAATATCGAAATAATGTAGTGGCAATCATAACGAAAAAGACTAACTATTGAAAATATGTTTTGAAAAGACTGAATGGAAATGCATTTTTCAAAAAAAAGATTGGAATTCGAAGAGGAAGAAAAAGAGTGAATATATCTTTCCCATGATGGTTCAGATTAACAGTAAATAATTTTATAAACTAAACGGATACTATTTTTCTAGATAGCCGATCAATCATATAGATTAACAAATACAATAGTATAAATCTATTTGTATATATTATCAATGAAACAACTAACAAACCAGTAATATTATTAAATAGAATAAACTATACTAAACTTACTGTTTATAGCAATCCATTCATGTAGATCTTCACCTTCAGGTAGACGAACAGCTAAACGTAAATCACCACTACCCAATGTTGCAGCAGTTTCTGGTAATAAATCATTTTGTTTACCATTGACATCGTGACTATTATTATTACCAGTAGTTGGATTATGATTACTTGTATTAGTAGGAGGATTATTATTGTTATTATTATTAGTTTCAGAGATATTTTTACGTGGTTTGAATGTTTTGCTGCATAATCGATTACCGCTAAAAAGTTGTGATAATAATTTAATATTAAGCATATAATCCATTCTAAATATAAAACAATATCTCTATGTACTATTATTATATCATAACATATTATCATTAGTATATTGTACGGAAGTTATATAGCTATATATATATCATACAGTAGAGAATATACACAAAAAATATAACAACCTACATGCACATAAAACACTGAATTGAACACGTTTTTGAATGGATATTTCAATATATAACAAGTGTAAATTTAATAGGTAACAATGATGATGTTGATGATAATACTAATAATCTTATCAAAAATAATGATATGCACATAAATATAAATGAAAGAAGTTTGTCAGTTAGTAACAACAACAAAAAACGAAAAAAAGAATAAAAGAAAACAACAAAAAAGAGAGGAGGATCAATTGAAAGGAAATAAAAAAGTTTTAATCTCTTTTCTTTATGTTATTCATAATCTTGTTTGTATGATAATAAATGTATCTTGTGACTTTGTTCATTAGAATATGAATAATGACAATTAAAGAATTAGAATAACAAAACAAAGATATATATATATATATATATATATATATATATATATATATATATATATATATATATATATATATATATATATATATATATATATATATATATATAAGCTGACATTCATATGTACACTTATTGGCTCATTTAATTATTCAATCAAAGTTAATTAATTAGATAATTTTATATTATGCAAATCTTTAAAATAGTTTGTTTTGTTTCTCTTCTATAATAATAATAATAATAAAGAAGTCATCATGTGAACAGATCAATATACACAACTATATATACAGATTGTACTATTTTTGCACCGTACTTTGACAATTAACAATAATCGTATGTTGATATGAGGTAAGTAGGTTGTAATTCTCAATAACAACAACAAAATAAACATAGGGGATTTATAATATATTGTAATATATATGCAACCGAAATGATTAAAATCAAATCTCACTGATTGAAATCATGAGTCAATTGAAGCCAAAATACCATGGAAAACCTGGAAGCACTGGACGGCCGTTTCGTCCTAGTATGGGACTCCTTGGCAGTGAGCATCCACGATCCCACACCCCGCAAGATTCGAACCCAAGACCTACTAGTCTCGCGTCAGGCGCTTAACCAACTAGACCACAGAGCTAGCCGGCGTCTAACGGTGTTAATGTCTAACTTCAACCAATCCAAGAAGTTGCGCAATAGTACACCATTGTTTTCAGTGAGTTGATATCTCACAACATACCTGGTGCGGGATCGTGGATGAGCTTTCAGGTTTTCCATGTTGGTCTAGCTTCAATTGACTCATGATTTCAATCAGTGAAATTTCTAAAATCTCCACAAAACCCCTTCTGATAAAATGAAATCACTTATATGTTACAAAAAAGGATTGATTAAACTTAAAGTTGGATAATATATGAATAATATGAACTTGGTGATAATGGAAAATTTAGTTAACACTTAATGAATTTCATAGATTAATTAAATACAACGTAGAACTTTGTGAATATGTACATCCGTTCAAGCTGTCATATTTAGTAGGTAAGTAGATAAAATAATAGTATTTGAGGCGAACAGTTTAGAGTTTGAGTTTCGCAGTGAATATCAATCCTAGGATTCAGGTACATCTTGTTGACAAGTTCCAAATAGGATGAAATGTGCATCCTGAATTCCACTGCTAACCACCATTCATTTTGGCCCCCGATACACTGTTACGGCTGAGAAGTGGAGAGAGTCAGCTGTTCCTCACGAAATCCCCTCACATGACCATGTGTATACAACCTCGTACAGGGAAGTCCTACTCATTGCTTTCTCGCAGTAGGGGTGTTGTTTACATAATTAAGAGGACAAAAAGCGAATGTCCGGCGCTTTACTCGGGTTGGTGGATATGAAGGATTCACTTATGGGAGTTGGAGAACGCTCGATCCAAACATGTGATGCACATGGACTCCAGGATCCTGAAGAAACAAATGGTGTATGAACTGAACGTTGGTCACCGGCTACTATGGACTGCATTTCCTGACGTTGCTCCACTACCTTGTGGATCAGACCTTTAGATAGAAAGCACCGGGTGTGACCCCCTAAGGATATGAAACTATTAGTATTATGCCACAGCTTCGAATGTACAGCAAATAGTTTCGTTTTTGATAAGCTCCATTCTAGATCAAAATGGTTCAGCAAACTCGTCTGATCAAGAACCGTAGTCAACACTATCATTGACTTAATTCTCACTCACGAACACAATGTTATTCGACGTAATTCCTTCTCAACTATTTGCAGAAGTGACCACTGCCTCTTCCCAAGACTGGAAAAACGACTACAGAGCATCAGTTGGAGATGTACGGGGTCGTTTCCGGAAACTTAAGCCAACATTTATACCTTGGAAAGACCCAAAAGCAAGAACAACTCTGGATTAACCATAAAATCTAATGCTTTTTGCAGCTAAAGAAAAGAACAGAGAGACATCATTGTCAGTCTCCGTACAGTTGATTCAAGGGAACTTTATAAGTTGACTGAAATACATTACTCATAACCTCCTTTTTACGGATGGTGTGTTGAATCCATTAGGCTATTTGGGTACGGAAAAATCAATAGGTATGGATGAGCTACCAGTGAGACTATAATTTACGGACGACCTTTGAGAGACAACTGACCTTGAGAGTGTCAACCTAATAACCAGGACCAAATGAGGGTTATAAACCCGTGTGGAATTGTGATTTGCAGTTGATGATTTAGGTTAGAAATTAGATTTAGGGCTTTCATCATGAACTGATAACAGCTTTAATGCCAAAACTCTAGGTAGCCATACAGATGAGTGAATTTCACGCGAAAATCCGAGTTCTGTTATCTTACATGTGATTGGTTCGTCAATAAATTATAGTCTCGCCCATTTTCTCATTAATTTCATCACATCACATCACAACTTGAGATATAGGTGGCTGCCTCTTCTCACCACGATATTCGAAATGTCACTCAGTTAGTGTGTTACCAAGACTAGAAAGATGTGACAGTCACTCCGACACATGGGACGGAGTATAAATAACATCTATCGAACTACAGACTAAGTTTCACTCGTGTTGCAGTCAATACATTTCAGTCATTATAAAGAATACTATAATCTTTAAAAACACCCACTTATTTATTTATTTGAACACATAAATATTGGTACAAGAGAGCGCCAATATATATGCGCTTACTAAAAAGTGAACAGCATGGCTTCAGAAATGGTCAACAGCGTATGGTAAGTCTTTTACCGACCAGGCATATCTGAACAGACTAACTAGATAACAAAAAGTCATTGGATATAATTCGCATAGACATTAACAAAGCCTTCGATAGGCTTCCGTATAAGAGGCTCTTAGTGAAGCTGGAAAGTTTATGAATCTTCGAATACTTGTTTAGGTACTTTAGAGACATTTTGGTCGGTCGCCTACATAAAGTAAGCTAATTGCAACATCTCTTACTGGATACCAGAACTTAGAAAAGTACATCAGAGCCTACTGTTATTTATTCTCTATGTCAACGAACTTACATTTATCATGCTACACCAATGTTACTTTATGGCGATAACATCAAGTTATGGTCAGATCATGTATATCCATTCCATACAGACCACAAAACTCTGGTAGGTTGGTCCAAGTTATAGTTAATATCTATTAATAAAACTAAAAGCGTCAACACGGACAATGGACACAGACGGCAGTAACTGCAAATTTAAAGAAACTCCTGAATTTATCCTTAACTCATAGTCACAGCACACTTAAACGTTAGGACTACAGCCCTCTGATGTGAAGTTGCAGCTGAAAGGATGTTAAGACTAACATTTAACAAGTCAAGTACAATTCCGTTCACGAAGTTTTTCACAACCCTAATGAGGGCTAAATTAAAAATGTGTACTACTTCCAGGTCGTTACTTAAAAGATGACACAGAACTAAGAGGGGATTTATTTACGATGTAAAGGATGGCAAGGAATGAAGTTAGGACTAATTATTTCTCTTTCTGTCTTCCACTTAGGTCAGGACAACTCGGAGGGTATGGGAAGAGCCAAGAATGAACAGGATCTGCAAGATGTGTAGACTTTTATTCATTGCGTAATGAACGCTTGAATTTTGTGCCAGAATGAGGAGTGCTTACACTTTTAATCAACTCGTTTAAGAGGTAAGACAGGTGAAGAAAAGGATTGACAGACTCCCGACCGTCTATTCACAAAGCACAGATCCGTCTGAGATCGAAGGTTGGAGACCTTACAACATACAGCTGAGAACTGGTTGCCGTCTTACTCCGGTCTAATAATTGCTGTGGTCTGGATACTACATTTATAGCCGTCTCATGCCATTAACATTGAGTTTTGAATCATGATTCATGCATATCCTCAATGTTGAAGCTTCAATAATATCACGGTTTCAAATTATTTGCTGTGCAGCTAGTTGATTTCATAAGTGTGATATGAGCTTGCGGAAAATTGAACTTAATCCTGTGTTGATGAAGACGGACTTCATTCAACAAACCTGATAGCTTTACGACAGAACTTAATTTCCATTTATTTGTCCATAGTAAACGCAGATACTTGCAAATTATCTGTTAACGTGGGCGAAGTGATATTGACTTAATGAACCTAAATGAGTTTAGTGTAGTCCATAAAAGAGTTAGGTATGGAACAGACATGATTCAAAAACTAGCACTTATTTTATATATGGAATAAGCACTCTCATATTTTATCCAAACCGGTAGGGAAGTATAACCAAAAACTTCACACTTAAGGCCCATGTTATAACGGATGCTATTGTCACTCCATGTGCAACTTACAATAGGAAATTCATTGCACATAGTAAGATTGAGATGAAGTACCGCACAAGTTGAATATCGTCACGACGCCTAATCTCCAATATTTTTTTCATGAAGCTGATATAAAGTGACTGCTTCCTTCACATTCACACAATAATGTTAATAAGTAAATCTAGGTTTTCGGTAGCATCCAGAAAGGTGATTAGTAATTTTAACTAGACTATTTTCAATGAATTTATTTATAGGTTTTCATATATTATAAGCATGTATGCGAAATTAACATAGTTTGTTTAAATTGGTTAAGAAAAGGAAGTACGTTAGTTTTTCTTAGTCTTTACGCTAAAGATCGGATTTCAGTTAACTGAAATAGGAAGTTCTGTGTGCATTTAGTCGAAACGTATACAATTAATCGTATAAGTAGGTAATTCAGCGGAAATTTAAGCGAAAAGTAGACAATTCGGAGAAAATTTAGGCAAAATGTGGGTAATTTGGCGGATATTCAGTGGAGAAGTAGACTATTCAGCGAACATTTAGGCGAAAAGTAGGCAATTCTGCGGATATTTAGGCGAAAATTCGACAATTCTGAATTCATAAAGGGAACCAATTGCATGAAATTCTGAAGATATTTAGGCGAAAAGTGAGTAATTTATCGACAAAACGGCGAAAAAGAGGGAAATCCTCATTATTTCTACAGGACAGGCGAAAAAGATTACATTCTGATGCGTTTTTGACCTTATTTCCCCTTTCGCTACCAAAGCATATACCCCTTTTATTTCCCCTTTGTTCGCCTTTATATCCCCCTTTTTGGTTGTCTGGGTTGACAAGCTAGTAAAACTTTAATACTGACTTGGTGAACTCTCCTTCTTAATAGGCAACAGATACGACTTGGCAGATGCAAATTTATCAGTAGATTATTGGTAAACTTCGATTGCCTCACCTCTACTCTTTCTACACTATTTGGTGAAGTGACCTACTTTTATCAACAGTACGCGATTGGTGTAATGAAAACAATTACTATTATAACCAATTTTATCCGAGTTTGTTTTAATGTACTTGTTTATTTAACTGTAATAAAGACATTCTTCCTATCATTTATTGTGACCTAGCACGATCTCGGTATTCTTTCGATACCATGAGATCGCCAACAAATACCTCTCAATTACAGCCATAAATTGCTTTCTGATATTTTTCCCAAGGAGGGTCTTATCGTGTAACTGGCACGTAGTCTTCCTGTCGCAGTGATCATAAACGACCGCGACTCAACGCCACACAACAAAAGTAAGCAAATGTACTTTGTCTAGTCTTTCGTCACACGATAGCAATGCGATTTCGCGAATCCGCCTGATGGTTATCTTCTGAAACTTTTCCAACTATCTCTAATTCTCGCAGTAGTGCTTTCACTACTGATAGAATTGTGCATGTTGATCGGTCTGGCAGTGTTTGTGGAAGTCAGCTTTTCTGTAGTAGATGTGGACTTCTAAATGTTTTGGTCAGAATGGCAAAAGTGGTTTAATCGTAAGTAATCTGCGTGTTTGATCAGTTACGATGAATATATAATATACCAATAAGCAAGAAAAAATCCGAAAATATGAAAACATCACCACAGTATGTGAAAATAAAACCTAAAAGATGATATACAATGTTTCAACGACGAACAGACTCACAGTTCATGAGTTGGTATACTGGATCACGTCGAGCTCAACACTGAAGTTGGCACAATTATTCAAAGTTTGACAAAGCCTTTACCTGTATCACCTTTATAATCAAAGTATGTCAACCCAGTCAAATCAGAAGTCAGAAACAAATGAATCCGAAGATATACTCGGAAGTTCATTGGCATGTCGACGAACATTTGGTCTAAACTGACTAATAAATGAAAGGGTTGCGTATCATGGCGTAAATTCTCACGATTTAATACGGATCCGTGTCCGCGCACTTTCGTGTAGATAGGTTCATTGAAACTAATGCGATCAGCATCAAATATTGAGGACTTAAGAAACTGTTCATCTTAAGATTTTACTTACCACTACATGCTCAGATTTCTCCTGTAGAATTATGGTCTACTATAATATTAGTGCTGCTCTAATAATAGACCTAATTTTGGTGGAGTTTTGTTCTCTGAGCTGGATGGTTTGGTCGTGGAGCTTTCATCGTTCTTCTGAACGACATCATCAGCACAAACTTCAAATAGAAGTCTATTTGAAGTCTATTTGAAGTTTGTGCTGATGATGTCGTTCAGAAGAACAATGAAAGCTCCACGACCAAACCATCCAGCTCAGAGAACAAAACTCCACCAAAATCATCCACCTGAGCTACAAATCTTCTCCACCATCTCAATAGACCTAATCCTAAATTTGTAGATTTGTCATGATACAACTTCCTAATCTATAAGATCTTACGTGGAAGTCACACCATTGACTACGCCAACTCACTGTATCGTATCAATTAACAATACATGATGTAGAACAAAGTTAGTCTAGAGAAAGAACAAAATATTTAATATGAATAGAAGATATAAGATAACATTCAGCAGGGACCACGCCTGCATGGCCGAGCCATGCCATTCGATCAACTCTAATTAATTATTCGCGCCTTCTTTATCGTTAGGTATTTATTTCTTCGCGTTAAATATTGAATACCTATTTTCCGAGTAATCTCGTATTCAGCTTTGAGGATTGTGTGGTTATGGTCCAATGCCACCACACTCCAAGATAAACCTGGCGAGCATGCCGACATCATATCTACCTTCAGTAGGTTTATAATGACGGATACTTCAAGAAGATACATGTAGACTCCAAATTTATGACTGTTTAAACTTCTGTGGGATTCAGACGGATGAATTTTCGGAAAACAAAGCGTTCAAACCCACTTCTTGGTTTTTACTGCATCACGAAGTAGTCCTTCATTGTTCTATTGTAATTAAGTATGAAGCGATTTGATTTTTATAGTAGAATGACGATCAGTAATTTTCGTACCACAGGAATCTAGAATGTTGTTATCAAAAAATATTCGTAATGATATTAAGCAACCAATGCACTCCGTAACTTCAAGTTCGGTCCATAAGACATTGATGTCATGCAATAACGAATGTTAAAAGCAATTCAGGAACAAAGTCCAATTATGAAGACTTAGTCAATGTAAACTGAGAAGAATAAAAGAATGGTTAAATGTGCCTTCGGCATGAGAGTTATAATGGAAAAGAGGAGGCAAAATTATGAATACAACAAGAATACTGTCGAACGAGACAACATATAGCATACACGCGTTCATGCTCAGTTTAAGACAGATGATAACACAGAATATTCAAGCCCAAACCACAACCTCTTTCTTAGCACTTGGTTGCACACTTGTTGGATTTCATCAGAGTTGACTTTAGGGCAGCTTGCTTTAACAATTTAGACAGATTTTAACTGCTACAACTTATTTTTTGTCGTCTATTTTTCAATAATTCCAGAAAGCTGGATATTTGACAGTTTTATACATGTCTTTTCAAGAAGAGATGACAGTATTGTCTTACCATGTTATCGTAGCAAATGAATAGTATTTCAAGAACTAAAGAAGAATGTTAAAATTGTATGGGTATCCACTGATTGTGCTTTAAGATACGGAAACTCTTATGCTGACCTACATATGACTGACTAATTATGGAATCAAAAATAATTATATTTTTGCTATATCCCAATTATTGGAAAAATTATATTGCTGTCGTTTTGTGACTTAATGTAAGCCAAGTCTTCAGATTAAATAAATAACCAAATTAAATTACCACAACTTTAAACGGTACACAGGAAACAATGAAGAATATTTTATGCACAGTCAAAATCGAAAATTGGCCTGAATATGCAAATGTTAAAAAACTTATTATTAAACTTCTATCTAATGCTCAATTTATTCAAAACTATCAACTCCAACCTTGGCACTGATAACGTCTGTCCAATGGATCCGAATTATTTTGAATAGACAACTGTAATTAAACATTTGTATTTTCTTGATGATGACTTTCGTAGTTCTGCAAGTTTCCACTCCGTACATTAGAACTGTCTTGACATTCGTATTGAAAATTTTGACTTTGGTTTTGGTTGACAATTGCTTCGAGTTCCAGATGTTCTTCAGTTTCAGGTACTCTGCTCGTGCTCTGTTGATCTGCGCCTTCACATCTGCATCAGATGCGCTGTGTTCATCAATGATGCTGCCCAAATATGTAGAGGTTTTTACACCCTTCAAAGCTTCTCCATCAAGTGAGGTTTGATTGGTGCATGTTGTGTTGTATCGGATAATATTGATTTTTCATTTTTGAGACATGGTGCTTCTGAGGCTGCTGCTACACTGGTCGTCTTTTACTGCATTTGTTATTGCGTGTGTGATAGAAAAGCCATATCATCTGTGAAGTCTAGACCGTCCAGCTGCATCCTAGCAGTACATTGTATTCCATGCTTCCCTCTCTCTAGATACTGACATCTTCATGATCCAGTCGATCACCGGGAAAATGAGAAACGGTGAGAGTAAGAACCATGACTGACACTGCTCTTTACTCTGAACGAGTCTGTGACCTGTCGTCCATGCACAATTTCGCAGTTCAATCCATCATAGTAATCATGCATGATATTTACTATCTTCTCAGGAACGCCATAGTGTCAAGGAGGCTTCTCTGGTGTTGTTCTGTCCACGCTATCAAATGCTTTTTCTTAGTCAACGAAGTTAATGTAGAGTGATGAATTCCATTCAATTGATTGCCCCACAATTATCCGTAGAGTTGCGCTTTGGTCTGTACACGATTGGTCCTTACGGAATCCTGCCTGTTGATTTAGAAGTTTGGCGTCTACGGTGTCCTTCATCATGTTTAAAAATACCCTGTTGAAGACGTTTCCTGGTATTGGGAGAAATGTGATGCCCCTTTAGTTATCATTGTTGCTGAGGTCGTCTTTTTTTCGTACTTCGACCTGGAGGCATTCTTTTCAATCTTTTGTTACTTGTTCCTCATCCCAAATCTTATAGAAGAGAATGTGGAATATCCTTGCAGTTACCGCTACATTTGCCTTCAGTGCCTCTACTGGAATGTTGTCTGGTCCTGCTGCTTTGCCACTCTTGATTTGTCTGATGGCCATGCTGATTCCTTCAATTGTTGGTGGGTCAACATTGATTGGGAGGTCCTCGGATGCTGCTTCGATATTAGGTGAGTTCAGTGGGGCTGGTCGATTCAAGAATTTTTTGTAGTGTTCTACCTACCTGTTCTGTTGTTCTTCAATGTTGATGATTACCTCGCCTTCCTTGCTTTTCACTGGTCGTTCTGGTTTGCGGCGATTTCCAGAGAGTTTCTTTGTCGTGTCATACAGTTGTCACATGTTTCTTTCTTTTGCAGCCTTTTCCGCCGTCGTTGCTAAATCTTCCACGTATTTACGTTTGTCGGTTCTGATGTTCCTCTTCACTTGTTTGTTTACTTCCGTGTATTCAGCTTGTGCCTTGGATTTTTCTGCTCATGTTCGGCTGGTGTTGATTGCTGCCTTCTTGTTCCTCCTTTCTTAAATCTTATCCAGTGTATCAACAGTGATGAATTCCTTGTGATGGTGCTTCTTGTGACCCTGGACCTCATGAAATTTTGAAGTGATTGCCTCTTTGATCCCCTTCTAGTTGCTCTTCACAGTAGTTTCTTCTTCATTGAGTAGATCATGAATGCCTGGAACTTATTGCTGAGGGCTATTTTGAATTTGTTGAGTTTGTAAGTATCCTGAAGAAAGTCCGTATTGAACTTTTGTGATATTGTCCGTCCCGTTGTCCAGTGCTTCTTGAGTTTCAATTTCATCTTGGCGACCAGCAAGTGATGATCTGCTGCTATATCATCTCCTCTCTGGGTTCTCATGTCTTGCTGAACTTTTGGTCGATGCAGATATGGTCGATTTGATTTTGCGTAATGTGATCCGGTGAAATACATGTGATTTTCTGAATGCGTTTATGTGAGGATGTAGTTCAACCTATGACCAGTTTATTGAAGGCAAATAAGTTTGCAAATATCTCACCATTTTTGTTCATTTCTCCCATTCCGTTCCGTCCCATGATGTCTTCGTATCCGGTGTTACCCATTCCAACCTTGGCAGTTGAATCTCTCATCAGAATAGTCAGGTCCTTAGTTGGGTACTTCTCGACGATTGACTGTAGCTTATGGAAGAATTGATCCTTAGCATCTTCATGGTGGTCGTTGGTAGGCGCATAGCATTAGATGACGTTCACTGAAATGCCCTCTCTTTATTTTGAAGGAAAATTTGATGATCATTGGTCCATAAGATTCCCATCCTATAAGTGCATTTTGGGCTTCTTTTGACAGCATCAATGCAATTCCTTGTGTATGCAGTGCATTTTCTTCATCATGGACGGAGTATAACAAAAGCTCCACTGAAGCTAGTCGTTGTTGTCCAACTTGTATCTCATAAGTTTCACTGATCCCAAGCACCTTCAGGTTGTATCTCCTCATTTCTCTCTCCCGGTTTCCCACATTGTACGAGTATTCCATGTACTTAAATAAATGGTTGCTCTGGATGTCAGAAAGGGCATCAGACACTTGACTTCTGAAAGAATTCGGCTTTCACCATGAGGCGTGATAACTCTTCCAAATGAAGACCCTCTGAATCCCAGGGCAGAGTTTAAGTGGTTTGAATTATTTTTCCTAATTACCGTTATTTTAGCGGGTTAGTTTTCTACGGTATGAGGTCGCTAACGCCATGCCAAACTCTCCTTCCTTATCCGGGCTTGGGACTGGCAGTAGCCTCCGGTGGGAATCAAGGAAGAGTTATTATATTTTGAAGATTTGGCTTATATAAACAAAGTAACTTGTTCGTTAGAATTTCCTATTATTTTGAAATTTCACCATAAACTGGCTTAGTAATTCATTTAAAAAAATTGAACACGTCCTAAAATGTTTCGGAACCCTGGTTAGTTGGTTCACCCTACTCATTTCTGAGGCAAGCCAGTAGATACCTAGCTACTGTTGTAATCTTATTAAGCCCATGTCCCCCATTCGAAAACACTAGTGTTCATACACAACACTAGACTATGGCAGTGATATTATTTAATTAGTTCTATTATAATACAAATCACTTATACAGTACTTTCCGATACCATTTTTTATCTGGCCAATTTCAATCCGTCATATAAGATTTCAGATTGAGAAATTTTAATTATATATTCATAGAAAGTTTATAATTAAAATATTCCAGTGAACTATCAAACAGATACACGTGTATATAAATGATTTGTCCCTGTGCTATTAAATTCCTATTAGGGAAATGAAAGGATGAATAGTCGAAAACTATTTACCACATTTCGGGGTATATATTGATCACTGATTATAAAAATTTTGATACATCAAATATGCTGTAAAATTTCAAATCAACATCATTTTTACACAAACTAGTACGTTAATTGAGTTTTCTAAGGTATAAGTTTAGAAGTTTTCTATGCCAATATCTACCATTTTTAAACGGATCTATTTTTATCTCATTTTGTTGTTGCGATTTTTTTGAAATTTATCTGTTATGTATGTAGGTGGATTAGGTTTGTGGCTAATTATAAACTTGAGTTTACTAGCAGTTACTTATTCTAAATGGATTGATGACAAAAATGTTACTACACCAAATTCCATCTCATTATCCCCTCTAAAATATTTTATGATCCAGCAGAAAAAAACAACATATAAAGAAAGACACACAAGTAGACATCGATTTTGTGAAATGTATCCAGGCATTAAATTTACGTTTATTTTGCTGAAAATTTTCATGACACATTTATGTCATAATTCACATAAAATCTAGATTGACGACGATACACTTGGCCACAATGAAGTATACCTATTCCAATAACTATACATTTATAAATGTTGCTGAGTGGGTTATCATGAAAATTACATTATTAACTATACCCACTTGAATCGATCGATCATAAAAGTGACGGTCAAAATTTACATACATTTCTAGCTTTTAACGTTTTAGTTAAGACTAATTTAGTAAATATTTCATAATTTGAATGGATCTCTGATAGTAAATTGGATTTATCAGCTAATTACTTGTTTTCAGTCATTCATAAATCTATGGAAATTGTTGATAATATTATCGTATCCCGGAAATAATTACAAACTACTCACTAATTCGTAAGTATAATTAAGTGAATACCGAAATAGATGCAACCTTTCGACAAAATAAGGATATAATGTTTCATTCAGTTACTCAGTCAGCTACAACGTAGTACCAAACACATATATGCATTGATCCAAGTCGACACACCTTAGTACCACAACAAGATAAACACCAGGTTCGTAGTGGTTAATTCAGTGGTGGTAATGCATAAAAGAAAGATTGCACATAAGGATACAATGCAGGAAGATATATTTAGTAGAAAGAAAGATATCATGCGATTTTAATTGCATGGTTTAAAGAAAGACAGAATATGTACACACCTGCGCCATTGTGATTGATTCTGAGCCATGTCATCAAGAGTCTCCAACCATTGGTTTCGATAGACGCACTGACCACAACAGAATGATCTGCATCTAACAACATGGCATAAACTAGAAGTTAATGACCGATGCCAAGTTTTGTTTTGGCCTCCACTTACATTCTTCCAGCCATCCCCAACACTGGTCAACATTGCACGTTGTTGTAATCGGTGTCAAGGCATACGTAACACTTGGTCCAACCATCTCACGACATCATCAACTGATTTACCATCATTTTCTAATGTTTGAAAAAACCTGACTTATAACCTGGTTAGACTGATGATTTATCACAAATTTGTTCATACCGTAGAACATGTGAACCAAAATAAATGCATATTCAGGAATGGCAAGATTTTAGAATAGAGAATTTATAACGAAGAAATGAGATAGCTATCCATTTCTTTCTTATTTTTAATAGTATCTCAATAGATTTATGTGCATAAAGGTGTACTATGAATAAAATCTACGGAAGCATCAGATGGCCGTTTCGTCCTCAGAAGTGCGTATTCACGATCCAGCCCAACGGACTCGAACCCAAGAGTTTCGGGTTTGCGTGGGAGAGCCTAATCTCTAGACCGCTGAACCGGCCAGCATCCAAAGGTGTTAATTTTGGTGGAGTTTTGTTCTCTGAGCTGGATGGTTTGATCGTGGAGCTTTCATCGTTCTTCTGAACGACATCATCAGCACAAACTTCAAATAGAAGTGAAGTGTTAGAATTTCTCCATATGTGTTTCACAGCTTGTTCTGTGCACCTCGATGTTGATTGGTTCTTGTTGACCTTAAATTTATCATTGTTTACTTCTTTGTTTTGGTTGTGTCTTCCATTGGTTTGATTTTCGTTCCTATATTTATGCATGATTTTTCTGATTGGTTGATAAATTGGATTGATTTCAATATGTTTGTTGATTGCTGATTGACCTGAGTGCCAGGCTTCTAAAAATTCTCTGGTATTTTTGGAGTTTCCTCTGTCTAAGATTTCTACATTTTCCCAATCGAATGAGTGTCCGTAGTTATCCACGTGTATTGATATAAGTGAAGAGATATCATGGCGTTTGACTGCTAATTGATGTTCATGTAAGCGTAGATGGAGGGGGCGTCCGCTTTGCCCGATGTAGTGTTTGTCGCAGTTGGTACAATTTATTTTGTAGATGATGTTTGATTTGTTTTCCTTTGTTATTTCATCCTTTGGTTTGCATAGGATTGATTGTAGTGATTTTGTTGGTTTGTGTGCCACACCTATCCCGAAGTTTTTCAGCAGTCTCGTTGCGGTTTCTGATATTCCTTTTATGTACGGTAGGGTGATCCTTTTGTTGATTTTTGTGGTTGACTTGGGTTCTGATGCTGTGTGCCGTTGGTGCTTTTTGATGAAGTTGATTGGGTAGCCGTTCTTTTGAAATATGTCCTTCAGGTGTTTCTCTTCATTTTTTCGTGCTGCCAATGTGCTGCAGTGTGTCCTCGCCCTCTTGAACAATGTGTGTACGCAGTTGATTTTGTGAGCTCTTGGGTTGTTGCTGTTGTAGTTGAGAATTTGATCTGTATGGGTCGGTTTACTATATACTTGAGTTTCCAGTTTTCCTGAGTCAGTTCTAGTGATCAATATATCCAAGAATGCTAGTTGGTTGTTTGACTCTTGTTCCATTGTGAATTTGATGTCATTGAAAACGTTGTTGATCAGTTTGTATGTGTTTTCCAGTTCATTCTTTTTGACGATGACGAAGGTGTCATCTACGTAGCGAATCCAAATTTTTGGCTTGATCACTGGTAATATCGTGGCTTCTAGTCTTTGCATCACTGCCTCTGCGATCAGTCCTGATATTGGTGATCCCATGGGTGTCCCTTTTGTTTGTTCGTAGATTTTGTTGTTGAATTGAAAATATGTTTTTAGACATAAATCGATGAGTTTCAGTAGACTTTGACTTTGAAGCTTTGTGTATTTGGTGAGATTTGTGTCGTTGTTGAGCAGCAGGGATATAGTTTCTTTTGCTAACTGTTGTTGAATTGAGGTGAACAGTGCTGTTACGTCGAAGGATATCATGAGTTCGTCGTTGTTGATTTGAATATCTTTAATTTGGTCCAGGAATTGTGTTGGGGATTTGATGGAGTGTTTGGCTGAATCTACTAGATGTTTCAGTATTCGTGAAATTTCTTTTGACAAATTGTACGTTGGCGTTCCGGGGAGTGCTACTATTGGACGTAATGGGATGTTTGCTTTGTGTATTTTGGGTCTGCCGTAGAATCGAGGGAGTACTGGTCCACTGGATTTCATTCTCCATTGGTCTTGTTTTGTTATTTCTCCTGCTTTGACTAGTTTGTTTAATGTCTTTGAGATTTTATTGTCTAATTTTTTTGACGGGATTTGTGTCCATCAGTTTGTATGTGTTCTTATCTTCTAGTAGTTCTTCGGCTTTGTTGACGTATTCTTCTTTATCCATGATTACTGTGGTGCGTCCTTTTATCAACCAATCAGAAAAATCATGCATAAATATAGGAACGAAAATCAAACCAATGGAAGACACAACCAAAACAAAGAAGTAAACAATGATAAATTTAAGGTCAACAAGAACCAATCAACATCGAGGTGCACAGAACAAGCTGTGAAACACATATGGAGAAATTCTAACACTTCACTTCTATTTGAAGTTTGTGCTGATGATGTCGTTCAGAAGAACGATGAAAGCTCCACGATCAATCCATCCAGCTCAGAGAACAAAACTCCACCAAAATCATCCACCTGAGCTACAAATCTTCTCCACCATCTCAAAGGTGTTAATGTCTAACTTAAGACAATCCATTAATGTGATATTGTTTTCAAATGACTCCCTCTAACTGGTAATTCCTTGTATAAATTTTATTAATAGTTATGCAAATGTATCACTGATTGAAGCTTTACGAATAATATAATATATATTAAACGAGAAGCATTGGTTTCAAAATGATGACAGTTATACAGTGATAGCATATTCGATTGAATCTTTTCATTGAAGATCGATTTGTATTCATATATAAATTGAAGTTCCTTACAAGAGTAATTAACATTATGCGACTATGCAATGAAAAAGTTAACAGTTAAATGACACATACATGCATATTGATTCACATATATATCTACAGAATCTAGTTGAATTAAGAAAACCTGTTCATTATAGATCGGTCAAATTCCAAGAATATCATGAAGTTCATAGAAACATAACATAACAGATCGATTGTCGATCAAATAAAATTTAAGCATAATAGATCTATTTTTATCAGTTCATGAATTAAATACATGTTCACGTATCCAAACATGTTTCAAAGAACTGAAACCGCAAGGTACAATGGCTTTTAATAGTGCGACAGCTTTGCATTTACTTGACATCAGGAACTTCCCTCGGAGTCCCTCTGTGGACTGCTTCCAGTCCCAAGCCCGGATAAAGGATAAGGGTTGATCAAGGGGTAGGTGACCTCATCCGGTAGAAAACTAACTCGCTAAAAAACGCCAACTAGAAAAAATAATTCAAATCACTTAAACTCTGCTCTATGATTCAGAAGGTCTCTATTTAGAAAAGTTCCTCCGGATATCATGAGACCGATGCCCCTTCTGACAATCAGAGAAACCATTTATTTAAGTATATGGAATGCTCGTACAATGTGGGAAACTGGGAGAGTCTTCCATATTGCTGCAGGCATATTATTACCATTCCTCAAATCTTCAAAATGCAGCGTCTTTTCGCTTTGCTGAAACGATAGTGATAAAAATAACTCAAACCTGATTTATGTATCCAAAAAGAGATAGTAATAAACCTATCACTATCCTGGTAAATCGTTTTCCGTCATTATTTTTATTCTATTTGTGTTCATTTTGCTATGTGGTCTTCCCATACCAAATTTTGGCGAGACTATAATTTATGAACGAGTCATTCAGAAGCGTTAGAAGGACTTCAAGGTTACGGCGACAATTTCAATGCCTGATGCTCACGTACTATTAGTTAACAGATGATCTTAGAGAAAACGTGATAATTTAGAGGGTACAACAAATGGAATAACTAAGAATTTCCTTTATTTGTGACTACGGTAATCAAATAGACGAAACAATATTCAGGCAGCAAAAACTTAATAGAGGACGTAGTGATGAAGAAGATTGGGTAAGCAGCATTTCCATAAATATAGCTTACAACTCCTTGGAAATTACGACAGGCCAACTTAAAAGTGACACATCTAAAGGGTCAGAAATCGACAGGCAACGGCAATAATGCAAACTATAGGGAAGTATGTGGAGCCAGGCACTACAATATATATGGATGATTGGAGAACGTACAGACTCCTGCATAGACTTGGTTATGTGTATCGTGTCATTATTCACAAGTGGCATTTTGTGTACTCAACAACTGGAGTGCTCACAAACAATATTAAAGCTATGTGGTCGAGGCCGAAAGAGTTTTTGCAACCTTATCATGGCGCAAGAGGTCAAATATTATGGAGACCTATGAATTAAGATTTCACAACCTCCGTTCATAACGTAAACTCTTCAGATCTCATTCCATTATAACGCAACCCATTTTATCAGTTCTTTAATTTCAGAACTCATATGTAGTCTCTTCTCAACCTCCAAAATTATCACACAATTTAACTTATATGTCTCTGAATCTCACATAATGAAGGCATCACCCATGCCTTATGATTGTTTTGGATTCCAACAACAAATGACCGTTGACCTGTTCCTGCGCATGTATAAATATAGTTATTATTGATAAGATTTGTCATTCCAATTCTTTTCATTCATACATATCAATTGTTTCACACTATGTCTTAATGTTAACCTTCAATACATATCAATGAGTAAGCAGATGATAAGAAACCATGAGATCTAATAATTCATACTGATAAATACCATGTGTTTACTAGTGACTAGTGTCATGATTGAATTCTCGGAGTTCTGATGAGAAGTAGTAACCAGTGTAGCTAATCCGTGTCTGGTAGAGGCAGGTATCTACCTCAGTACAATAGAAGACGGCAACTCAATTTCGTGGATCAGTTGAAGTTAGTGTGGTGTTTGAATTAACTAGTGATTCTTTTGTAATTGTTGAATGCTTGATTTCAAATTCTAAATACAATACATTCGTTTGTGCTTATCTAGTACTTCATGACTCAGTTGCGTTAATTCTGGGATTCCTAGTTCATACGATAATTCAAATACTTTCAAATTAGACAATAACACCGTTGGATGCTGACTCAGTGGTCTAGATGTTAAGCGTGGGTTCGGATCTCTCGAGCAGGATCATAGATATTCACTGCTGAAGAGTCCCATGCTATGACGAAACTGCTGCTCAGCCATTCCAGGCTTTCAATGATGGTTTCACATATATCAGTTCATGATCTCGATCACAAACTTAATAATCTCTAAAACCCCATAGTGAAAATTCATATTATTATGCATTCATGTCTGTTCTGACTTTATTTAAATTCACTAATAGAACCAATTACATGAAATAAATTGAGCTTATAACTTCAAAAAGACTATTAAACACAAGATAATCATACCACAGTTATACACAAAATCCATGGAGATAATCAATCATAATCTAATTACATACAATTTCTTTAAAACAATAAGTGGAATTCACAGTTTTGAATGAAATTATCAACGAATGGTGATGTAAACAACAAACACTGAACGTCTTTGTTTTCTTCTTCTTCTCTAAACAAACCATTCCGGGCAAAGAACAGAATATCAACAACAAATGTATGCACACTGTTAAACAATATGAACACAGTATACCATGGTAGATGTTTATTTACAAATTTGATTTTCGCTTAACAATCATGTTTTTCCTACAACATAAAGAAAATTATCAATAAATTTTTTAAAATAAACTTCGGGTCTCATGAATTCACTGCTTTCTCGTGGAGGGGATGTTGCTTACAAATTTGAATGAGCGAATAGCGAATGTACGGTGATTTAACTGAGTTGCTGGACACGGAGAATCGACCTAAGGAGTTCGAAAACCCTCATTCCGAACAAATGGTGCACATGGGCTCCAGGATTCTGAGGGAACAAATGGCATATGAACCAATCGTTGATCAATGGTTACCATGATACTGCATGTCCTGACGTCGCTCGACTACCTTATGGATTAGACCTTTGGGTTGAGGGCTTTGGGTGTGACTCCCTACAAAAACCACCTTCTTTGGTTTAAGCACCTGGTTAGTATCCCAGCTCTTACGCAACTCGAATGATTTATGTGGCACATATCTATTTTGTGCCTACCTGTACCAATGTTTATGCGTTTAAATAAATAAATTTATATCAGAGCGACACATTCACCATTGTCTTCGGTGAGTTGATATCTCACCTGGTTGAACTCCACTGGTCGCTGCTTCTCACTAGAACTCCAGGATATACCTAGTGAAGCCAGTCACTGGTGAGCATATGTTGAATAATATCAGATGGGTTTTGTGGAGATTGTAGTAATTTCAATGGTTGAGATCATGAATCAGTTGAAGTTAGACATTAAGACCATTGAATACTGGCTCAGTGGTCTAGAGTTTAAATGTTCACATATGAGACTGAAGACCCTAGATTTGAGTCCCACGTCCAAGATCGTGAATATACACTGCTAAGGTAGACGAAACGGCCGTCCAATGGTTTCAGGTTTTCCATGGTGGTCTAACTTTGATCAACTTTTGATGAATACACTTAAAAAGCATATGATTTTAACAAACGTTATTGCTGAGATTCACTAAGTGTTTATGTTTAATTCATTCATGATGTTTTCTACAGACTTGTTTAATAAATCAATATGCTTCTTTATTTGATCACTTACCTTCTTTTATTTGAATCTTGAATTCATTAACTATTTCTGATAGAAATTTATATTCTACTAAAAACACAGAATATACAAGTTATTACATTAAAATAACATCAGACCACATCATAATAACATTTACTGATTTTCAAAATGTCATCCATTATTTTGATAAAGTTTTGTTCTTTGAACTTCAGACTTCTACTTGAAATCTGTGCTGAAGATGCCATTCAATAGAACGATGAAAGCTTTGTAGTGACCTACTTTTATTAACAGAACGCGATTGCTGTAATGAAAACAATTATTATTATAACCAACTGTACCAGGGATTGTTTTATTGTACTTGTTTGTTTAACTGTACTAAAGACATTCTTCCTACCATTGATTGTGACCTTGCACCAATTTCGTTACGCTCAGTAACCTCATTTGTAACCTAGCACGATCTCGGTATTCTTTCGATACCATGAGATCTCCAACAAATACATCTCGACTACAGCCATCAACCGTCTTCTGACATTTGGCCCACGGGGGATCTTATCGTGTAACTGGCACGTAGTCTTCCTGTAGTGGTAATCATAGTCAACCATGAATCGACATCACACTAAAGCTTCATGACTAAATCATTCAGTTCAAAGAATAAAACTCCACCAAAATCATCTATATAAGCTGGAAATCTTATCTACCATCTGAAATGCCATGATTGTTGTAATAGCTAAACGTTTTGTTTTAGATACATATGCGCCACAAAAATCACTTGGTTTGTATGTAGGCTGAGGTACTGCCTAGGCGCTCAAATCGAAGCACTTGGTTTTCTTACGAGAGCTACACCCGGAGCCTTCGACCTAAAAGTCTGATTCACAAGACAGTGGAACAACATCAGGAGATGCAATCCCATTTTGGCCATTGACCAACGACTGATTCATACTCCATTTGTTCCTTGTGGATCCTGGAATATATATGCACCATTTATTTGTAATGAGAGTTTTCCAATTCCTTTAGGTGGATTCTTCATGTCCACCGACCCGGCTAAGTCGCCCACTTAATTTCGTAAACAACACCCGCTCCACACTTCAATTATGTTAGTTTATCTACATGTTGATTTAAACAATCACACTTAAAGAATAATTTAATCTAACAAGTAAATGTGTACATGTTAAACCTTTAAATACCAATTATGTAATTTACATTAGAACTTTTGTCGAAATTTGATAGAATAATTTCACAGTATTTGGGTGACAAGTTGATGTGAGACATTAAATAGGAAGAATGTAGTTGTAAAATCTGAGCGAATGAATTCCAAGTTCATTCGACGTTTCTATTGACGCTCATGGTCCAAGTTTTTTCAAAGAAATATCATCGAATATAAAATTAGGTAACTGGTTTTCTGATTCACAGTATACTAAACACGTTATCCAATCAACTTGTGAGAAGAAATTTTATTTACCAACCAGAGACAATATATTACTTATTTACGAAATTACACCTGTTACTCACAATGAAATATAGGCCACCGATCACCATTCACCAATGCACTCTGTCCGGGGACTGTCTTTCTGGCTCTATCAAACTGTTATTCATGCTTCTCATATCTGGCTCCATTTCTCGGCCTAATGTATTCTTTGGTCTTCCTGTTCTCATTTGTCCTTGATGGTTTCAGGTGAGGGCTTGCCCTGTAACACAGTTGGGTGCTTCCCTCAATGTGTGTCCTATACACTTCCAGTGCTTCTTCTTAATTTCTTCCTCCACTGCAATCTAGTTTGTTCTCTTTCACAGTAGATTGTTGCTGATAACGTCTGTCCAATGGATCCGAATTATTTTGAATAGACAACTGTAATTAAACATTTGTATTTTCTTGATGATGACTTTCGTAGTTCTGCAAGTTTCCACTCCATACATTAGAACTGTCTTGACATTCGTATTGAAAATTTTGACTTTGGTTTTGATTGACAATTGCTTCGAGTTCCAGATGTTCTTCAGTTTCAGGTACTCTGCTCGTGCTCTGTTGATCTGCGCCTTCACATCTGCATCAGATGCGCTGTGTTCATCAATGATGCTGCCCAAATATGTAGAGGTTTTTACACCCTTCAAAGCTTCTCCATCAAGTGAGGTTTGATTGGTGCATGTTGTGTTGTATCGGATAATATTGATTTTTCATTTTTGAGACATGGTGCTTCTGAGGCTGCTGCTACACTGGTCGTCTTTTACTGCATTTGTTATTGCGTGTGTGATAGAAAAGCCATATCATCTGTGAAGTCTAGACCGTCCAGCTGCATCCTAGCAGTACATTGTATTCCATGCTTCCCTCTCTCTAGATACTGACATCTTCATGATCCAGTCGATCACCAAGAAATGTGAGAATGATATAATTAATGAAATTTCCTCTCACACCACTTACGTATGCACAAAATCTGTTATCTTAACACAATTTTCATTTCACACCACATGTCTTTTACAAACTAATACAAATACCAACTTTAAACATTGTTTACGTTGATTGGGTGACTTATATAGTGTAAAGTGAACCAGAGAATCATGTACCTCATTTTTATATTGGATAATCTTCATGTTTGATTATATTTTCCTTCAAAATATTTAGACCAGATTGTCAGGAGAAACGTTGAACATACTTCAAATTGATTCTTTGAAATGTCACTTATCCACTCTTTTTCTTCTTCTTTAACAATTATATCATTAGATATTCAAGAAAAAACAAATAAAGAAAAGATTTCAGTTGTTTAGATCATGTGTAAATTGAAGCTAGATTACCGTGGGAAAGCTGGAAGCACTGGACGGCCGTTTCATCCTACAATGGGACCTCTCGGGAGTGCGCATTCACGATCCCACCTCGTGAGAGACCCACAATAGGACGAAAGGGCGGTCCAGTGCTTCCAGGATTTCCAAAGTGGTCTAGATTTAATTGGCTAATGATCTCAACAATTGAAATTATTAAAATCTCTACAAAACCTCCTTCTGATAATAAAAGAAATGACTGTTACTCACTTAAATAATAATTAAATAAATAAAGATTTGTGTTAACCTTCTCAATAGAACGTCTGATACGAACATATTCTGACTGAAATATAACTCCTTGCAAAAAACACAAAAAAAACAATGAAGTATAGATAGCTAACATAACGACGGCAAGACTATAAATTATGAACGAACCAATCAGATTTCAGAGAACAGATCTTAAATTTTGGCGCGAACTTCATTCATCCATTTAGTAAAATAAGGTTTTGACATTAAGACTTATATCAATTTGTGATGAAAAGCACCTAAATCTAATTTTTAACCTTAAATATCAAATGTTAATCATAATTGTAATTCCTCACACTGGTTTATAACTCTCAATAAGCTGCAGTATGTAGGTGGACATCCTCAAGGTTACTGTAGAGTCACTCAGAGGTCGTCCATAAATTATAGTCTCACTAGTAATACATTTATTGACATGTTGAAGAACGTCACCCAGATCTATTTTAAAGTGGTTATGTAGTGAACGAGAACACCAATATGGACACTTAAATACATTTGAGTACATAATTACAGAACATCATAATAACATGTAAGAACCATACGGTAGATATTTCATTTGCAAAATGGCAATCAGTCGTCTGAAACTTCATTGTTCCTTTGTTTCCATACCAATCATTTTTTATTCTCCTTAACTTCCTACCTCAAAGCATTTCACTTTCGAATGATGATAAATGCTAATTGATTCTGTCGATATCAGTAGCACATATCACAGGTTTGCACTCATATTAAAATTTATTAATTTCATTGAATGAAGTTTGTGTAATTTTATAACATCAATGTAGACTTACAGTATGTTTGGCCTATCATAAACGATGTTGCTTATAAACGTTTAAAACGAAAATGCAAATTTCACCTCTAACCTATACATATAAATCCGTTTCGCAGTATTTGTTTGAATCCTCACATCGATGTTTAGGACACCAATTGATCAATCTCTTATAAATAGGAATCAGTAACTAGGTAAATAAAACGATGGAGTTTAAAGCGAAAGGTACTGAGTTCGAGTCCCAGATTGAATATCAACTCTGGAAAGCAGGTACATTCAGCTGAAGAGTCCCGAAATTAGGGCAAAATGCACGTCCTGGATTTCATTGCTAGCTAGCATTCGTCTTTATATATTTATATATATGTTTATAAATTTATACTTATAACAATTCCAGCTTACCTGGTTTGTAGGTAGTAAAATATTTATGACAATCTCTTTCAGAATAGTCCATTGATATTTCTGTGTTCACATACAATGACAAAATCACAAGTGATGATAATCACTGATTTCCATGATAATCTTGATTATAGATGATTAAATCATTCTTATTTATGTACTTAGCCTGTCATATACGTTTTAGAGAATCACGATGGTATATGACGTAGTTTGCTTGATTCATTTAACGATGTATGACTATCAACGGTGTTGTTGAATTTGTTTCAACTTAGTATAATACTTACTAGAGTTCATCTTGTTGTTGATGTCTGTGAGTTCGAAGGATTAACAGAGGCGCATATGTTGTTGTTCTGAACAATATTATAAGAGGTTGCTTCAAATAGCAGTGAGCGTTTTAGTTAGTCTAAGAATTTTAAACCAATTTTTACTTATTGCCTTAGTGATAGTAATAGTGAAACTTGATCAGTTGAGATGGCTGAGACACGTGTTAAGTATACCCAACCACCGACTGCCCCGACGTGCGATGTTTTCTGGTGTTGGAGTAGGTTGGAAGAAAGCTAGGGGCAGCCAGACGAAAACATGGCACAAATACATGAAGTCACTGACAAACGGACTGAGCCATGTTGGTATGTGTAGACTATCTGGTTGGGGATCACGAGATGATAGTAACCGATGGTTAGAGACACTGAATGACATGGCCCAAAATCGTTTGCAGTGCTGGGCGCAGGTGCATCCATTCTTCATATTCTCTCAAATTCTAATCTTCTGAATGTTTCATGTCCCTTTCTTTTTCCTCTTTCCAAATTTATTTACTCGATTATACTCTTTGAATAACATCTTCGAACCCTAATCTTTCCGATTACTGCTTATACTCTTACTATCTCTACCACTATGGAATTTGAATCGACAACTGCATCTCTGTGCTAATTTGGTATGGCAACTTGAACTGATATACGTACGTATGATGTTCTACATTGTTAGTGACTGACGGAGTTAGTTATCCTTGTAAGTTTCATTATTTTCATCTGTCTTACTGTTTAAGTCTTGTATATCTTTTGCCAGATCATTATTTGGTTCTTTTTTTGAAAATGAATTGATTGATCAGATTTACATCAAAATGTTTGTAGATTGCTAATTGACTTGAATAGTATGTTTCCAGAATCTTCTTATCATTCTTAAAATCCTTAAGATTCATAATTGCCATGACAACAATTTTGTGTTTATTGAGAGTATGACGTATTTCATCAATTAAAAAAGACATATGTTTATGTAGCTTCAATTTTGTTTTAACAGAGTGATATGAATATTATGTGAAATAGTTACAAAGGTAATTAAGTGATAATATTACTAATTTAGTAAGTGATATATTCTGTGTATTTATTTGAACACATATGTTGGTACAAAGGGGATACCAAATACATATGCACCACATAAATCATTCAATTTGTGTGAGGGCTGGGATACTGCCTGGTTTTACAAACTGAAGTCGGTGGTTTTCTTGGAGGGCTACAATCGGAGCCTTTGACCTAGAGATCTGATTCACAAGGCAGTGGAGCAACGTTAGGAGATGCAAGCCCATGGTAGCCAGTGACCAATAATTGGTTCATGCTCCAGTTATTCCTTCAGGATCCTGGAGCCCATGTGCATCGTTAGTTTGAAATGAAAGTTTTTAAACTCCCCTGGTTAAATCCTCACTACTCATATTCTGTGTAAAAATATGTGTATTTATAAAATGTGACAGATGAAGAAAGAATTCATTTGGACACATTAGGATATTTTAACTTACTTTGATGAAATGATTCATCTATGTCTAAACACGTTTTCAAGACAGATGATTCCATGAGATTTATCTCTAGAAAAAAATGACAAAATTCACCGAAAAAAATATATATACCTTTGTGGGTCAGGTTAATTTTATATTGGATTTCAAGAGAACTAGACGCCATTCAGATTTTCTCGTGATAACCCAGACAGTACAGCTCAATCCCATTTAACAAGGAAGCCAGACACCGCCCAGAATTAAAATTTGTAGCCTAAATAGTATGACTCAATCCTGTTTTCAGGAGAACCAAACACTATCCAAACTTACATCTTATAACCAGAGCAGTACAGCTCAGTTTTACAGGAGAAACAGACACCGTATAGACTTTAATGCCACAATCTGAATAGTACAGCTCAATTCTGTGAAGCAATCACATAGGTATCATGCACCCTGGTGGACCATCACCAAAAATATCGATTAAAATTCTTTAGATCATACTTGTAGTTCTTATTTGACATGATACATTGTATTACGTAATATCAGATAGTGTATTTCTTATATAGGGAAAGTGAAATTATGTTTCAATGGGAATATTACAGTTTACTTACGATGTAAAGTTTGTGTATTATTCAATAAATCCTTTAGACCTATGATGTTTACAAAAATATTCAAATGAAGTTGTTATTGTGTAAATACAATGTACTACTAATGATTGGATCTTACTTTCTTTCCAAATTCTTTACAGTTCATTAGCTTCAAAGTAGTATAGTAAGTCATTTTTTAGTTATTACTCAAGGTGTGATTCAATTAAAGGGAAGACAAGAAGAGACGAACAAGAAAAAACAGGGAAAACAAAGACACAGACCGAAAGTGAATAAGCAAACAAGCTAGTGAAAAGGATTCATTTAAATACATATGTATATTTATTTGGTGCCTCCTTGTACCAGTGTTTATTTTCCATACAAATAATTCAATTTGCGTGAGGGCTTGTATATTGTCCGGATGTCAAAACTGAAACAAGTAGTGAAGCATTAGAGCTGATAAGTGGAATTATGTAAACGACCTTGGTGAGATCAACAAAGGGAGTGTGATAACTATTTGATACAACGAAGAAGCTAATTAGAAAATATAATAAACCAAGGAGACTAGACAAGAAAATAAGGCAAATCAATTACTAAGTTTTAAGAAGTGTAGAACTCTTGGAAGTAGTTGTGAATAGACCAGCTCTATCAAATTCATCTTACATCGTAGCATCACAAATAGATCTTCCTATAGATGTTACTTCATCAAAGATTGAAGAAATCAGGTTAACTGGTCATCAAACAAACTAACAATGGGAAAGTAGCAGCATCTGACAAAATGACAGCTAAAGCACTGAACTCAGACAGCCGTAACAGATCGGATCTGCAAACCAAGTGAAGCACATCTGCAACTGAAGAGCATTTGGAAATCAAAACAACTGTCAACCAACACCAAAGTCAAAATTTTGAATACAAGTGTCAAGAAATTTCTACCGTATAGAGTGGAATCTTACAAAAATACGAAAGACATCATCTAGAAGATACAAATATAAATTAACAGTTTTCTACGCAAAATATTTTGGATACGTTGGGCAGACACTTGCAGCAACTATCTACCGTGGGAGAGAACAAACAAGATTGCAGTAGAAGAAAGATCAGAAAGAGGCATTGGAAGTGGATAGGATACACATTGAGGAAATCAACCAACTGTAAGTAAGTAAGTAAGTAAGTAAGTAAGTAAGTAAGTAAGTAAGTAAGTAAGTAAGTAAGTAAGTAAGTACGTAAGTAAGTAAGTAAGTAAGTAAGTAAGTAAGTAAGTAAGTAAGTAAGTAAGTAAGTAAGTAAGTAAGTAAGTAAGTAAGTAAGTAAGTAAGTAAGTAAGTAAGTAAGTAAGTAAGTAAGTAAGTAAGTAAGTAAGTAAGTAAGTAAGTAAGTAAGTAAGTAAGTAAGTAAGTAAGTAAGTAAGTAAGTAAGTAAGTAAGTAAGTAAGTAAGTAAGTAAGTAAGTAAGTAAGTAAGTAAGTAAGTAAGTAAGTAAGTAAGTAAGTAAGTAAGTAAGTAAGTAAGTAAGTAAGTAAGTAAGTAAGTAAGTAAGTAAGTAAGTAAGTAAGTAAGTAAGTAAGTAAGTAAGTAAGTAAGTAAGTAAGTAAGTAAGTAAGTAAGTAAGTAAGTAAGTAAGTAAGTAAGTAAGTAAGTAAGTAAGTAAGTAAGTAAGTAAGTAAGTAAGTAAGTAAGTAAGTAAGTAAGTAAGTAAGTAAGTAAGTAAGTAAGTAAGTAAGTAAGTAAGCAAGTAAGTAAGTAAGTAAGTAAGTAAGTAAGTAAGTAAGCAAGTAAGTAAGTAAGTAAGTTAGTAAGTAATTAAATTAATAAATACAGTTCATTAAAGACTCATAAATAATAAAGTTCAGTTATCATTTATATATTAAACAACAAATGCACACCTCGTTTGTTCTGACTTTGAGTCTGCGCTGGTAATTTTAGTTTTTTATCTGGACCATTGTGTTTCATATTGTTTTTTCTTATGTTTTTCTTTCCGTTCTTCGTCATCATCATCATCATCATGATCATCAACAGCATTGTTTCCTCTTAAATTTCATTTATCTAATTGACCTTTTGTATCCATATTTATATATAAATATTTGATATGTATTACATTACTATATATCATAGTCCTGGTAATCTTTATTTTCTCATTTCATCATCCAATTTGATCGAAGGAACTTATTGATTTAGATCCAAAATAATGTGAATTTCTGATGTTTAATAGCTGAATATAAGCCATTTCTTTAGAGGAAATATTATAATAATTTAATGGCTAAATTCACGAATCAGTTATTTAGTTAAACATAGAGACATTGGTTTATGAGGCACCAAACAGATATGTGCCACATAAATTATTCGATTTATGTAAGAACTAGAATACTGAGCGAGTGTCCAAACCGAAGTAGGTGGTTTTCTTAGGTGGCTACACCCAGAACCTTTGATTCACAAGACAGTGTAGTAACGTTAAAAGATTCAGTCACATTGTAGCCAGTGTTCAACAATTGGTTCATACTCCATTTGTTACCTCAGGATACTGAAGCACATGTGCAACATTGGTTTGGAATGAGGGTTTTACAACTCCCCAACGTGGACCCCCTATGTCTACTATCCCGGTTGGAGGGCGGTACATTCGCTTTTTGTCCCCTCAGTTTCGTAAACAACACTATCACTACGAGAAGGCAGTGAGTAGGACTTCCCTGTCAGTGGTTGTATGCACGTGGGGATTTGAGATCGTTTCGAGAGGGAGGACTGTCTCTTTCCACTTTTGGCTGTACTAGGGTATTCAGGGGCCAGACCACCATAGAAAACCTGAAAACAATAGTTAGCTGTTTCGTTCTAAAATGGAACTTCTCTACAGTGTATATGCATGATCCCACTCGTGGGACTCGAACCCAGGATCTATGTGTCTCACACGTGGGTCGGCATCCAACAGTGTCTCACAAATGGTAACCAGTGTGGGTAATAAGTATAAAGAGAAATCTCATACTGAAATTATTAATCACATTCTCCACAATTAGTAATCATATCTACACTGAATATCATTATACAATTGAATGAATTCATTTCTATACTGAATATATAACATCAATTTGTCATAATTTAGTCTTTACAAAATATACTACTCACTTTTAGTAAGTTTTACCAAACTTTCACTTTTCATACGTTTAAGTGTACAGCTCACGTCTAGAATTATCATTATCATTATGTAATAAAAAGAAGAGCATTCTACATGCATTTGGTAAGTGATTCAAATTCCGTTGGATAGTCTTCGATTAGTTGATCTGAAAGGTAGATTAATTTAAATAGTGATGATGATTTGGATGATGATGATGATGATTGTGATGGAAACTATATTATTTTTAACCTCCTAAATGGTAAGATGGCTTATTCTCTTTATTTTATAATTAGTGGACCAGAACTTTAAGTTAAAGGATTCCAGTGTGGCTTCTTAAGGAAACCGTCTGTTTTGGTCTGGGTAGCCGGAAAATATCACAGCTCATACACAAAATCAAGTGCCTTGTGTAATACATATGTATTCGGTACCCCTTCGGACCATTATTTATGTGTCCAAATAAATAAATAAAAAGAATTTACATTTTACATAATTCATTTCGTCTATCGATTTGTCCATTTGTAATATTGCATAATTGAATTGACCTATAAAAAAAAATAAGATCAGTATGAGGATTGTAATAATTAAATAGTTGAATTCATTAGTCAATCTAAACTAGACTACCACTGAAAACGTAAAATCACTAGACGGCTGTTTCGCATTAGTACATGACTCCTCAGCAACGCGCATTCACGATCCCGCCTCCCGCGAGTTCGAACCCAGGACCTATCAGTCTCGCGCACGAGCGCTTAACCACTAGACCACTGAACCAGTATCTAATTGTGCTAATTTATTACTCCAACCAATCCACGAAGTTGCGCCACTGTACACCATTGTCTTCAGTAAGCTGATATCTTACAACAGACCTGGTTGAACTTCACTAGTAACGACTTCTCACGAAACGGCCGTCCAGTGCTTCCAGGTTTTCCATGATGTTCTAGCTTCAATTGACTCATGATATCATCTATTGAAATTATGAAATTAGTTGAATGATTTCAAAATGGTTATAAATGAATACTTACGTTTTGCTTGATCTCTATGGAATTCCAATGTCTGCAATTTTATCCAATCATATACTAAAAAATAAGTCATCAATTCAGTAAACGCTTAATATCATAGATAAATATCAAAGATGTTATAAGAACACTAATGTATTTATCCAAATAAACAACAATAACAACAACATCAAACTTTCATTTCATTACGGAATTATATATAGATGACTTTATATAAAAATCAGTATAACAGTTTTGAAACAGAAAAATCAAGTTTTAGAGTAAACATCAGTTCTGAGACGCAGCTGATGAGTCCGAAATAGGATGAAACGCGCGTCGAACTGGATTCTACTGCGAGTCACTATCCATCCATCTTTTCTGAAGAAGCTTGTTACTTAAGGCTATATCGAGGCAATCCACACAGGATGCGCATAAACCAACATGAGACTGATCAATTGCAGTTCTTAATAACAATAGGAAGATACAAGTAAAACAACACCAAGTGAATTTAAACTTCATCCTATTGCATAAGCAGTTGGCTATCAGGTCTCAGTAGCTAAGTCGAGAACGTGACGGCGTTTGAAGTGAATAGTATTGGGTTCGACTCCTTCCCGGGGTGAACATCAACTCTGAGATGCAGGTTCACTCAGTTAAAGAGTCACGAATAGGACGAAACGCGCGTCCTCCATTCCACTGTTAGCCACTATAAATCATTGAAATGTTTAAGTGCATTTAGAATTTAAAAGTCTAGTCTGTTACTTCTATATATATTTAAAGATAATATGAATAATTCTCATGAGTTTTTCACCTATTTGCCAACATCAGATATACATATATTCGTATAGATATTAGGAAAAATCTAATGTATTAACTGATGAAAATCGTATACCATCTTCATATGATTTCACATGTATTACACAACAATTATGTCATAAATGCAACAAACTATCCTAAATCGGTTCAAGTTGCACACACTCTGTTAGCACAGCAAGATGAACACCAGATTCATAGTAGTTAATTCAGTGGTTGAAGTGCATAAAAGAAAGATCGCATATAAGGATACAATACAGGAAGAAAGAATTAGTAGGTAGAAAGAAAGACATGAAGCATTTTTAATCTCTTAGTTTAGGGGAAGACAGAGAGTGTATACATCGACGTCATTGTGATGGATTCTGAGCCATGTCACCAAGAGTCTCCAACCATTGGTTATGATAGTCACGTGGACCCCAACCAAGTAGACTGCACCTACCAACATGGCTCAGACCAGAAGTTAGTGACTTGAAGCACTGATGTCACGTTTTGATTCGGCCGCAACCAACATTCTTCCAACCATCCCCAACACTAATCAGTCAGCGTTGTGCGTCATGCTAATCGGTGTTCAGGCATACGTAACACATGGCACAACCATCTCAATCGATGAACATTTACTACTATGTGTCTATTCTCACTATCATTTTTAAATCATATATATCGTTCTCATAGTCCCTTAATACATATAATATGAACTGAATTCATCAAAAACTAACGGTGAGACTATAATTTATGGACGATCTTTTGAGCGTTCACCTTATAAAGAGGACCAAATAATGATTAAGGTTAGATATTAAATTTAGAGAATTTTCATCACAAATTGACATCAGTTATAATGCTAATACTCTGTTTGTTCAAATGGATAAATGAATTTCGCGCCAAAATCAAAGACATATTATTTTATACGTGATTGATTCGTCCATAAATTATAGTCTCACCACATGTTAAATATCAAAATAATAAAATATAGAAAATAGAAAAAACGTTTTCACAACATTATACTACTTATGATTACTTATAAACTTACAATCTTGTATAGAAGGATGAATAATTGAAAAAATTATAATCATATAAATTACTGATGAATACCGCATGTTAAGTTGCGGAATTTTCTTTGATTTTATATTTATCTCTATTTATATTGTTATTACGTAATTATGGTTGGTTGCTTCGTTGGTTAATGATGAATGAATGAACAACCAGAAAAAAGAAACCATGATTTGTTCATTACGAAGAAATATATATAGACGATCAATGATTCAAATTCACACACACACACTTTATATAACTTAATGAGATTATTCTAAATTTAAACATGGCAAAAAGAATAATTTAGTTTAGAGGAATACGTTGAAAAAACATTATACATAACAACAAAATTAGAATAATGATAAAGAATATTTGTAGTTCAAGTAGATGATTTTGATGTGGTTTTGTTCTCTGAGCTAGATGGTTTCGTCATGGAGTTTTCATCAGTCTAATGTGTGACATCATCAGCAGAAACTTCAACTAGAGATGAAGTGTTAGAATTTATCCATATATGGTTCAAAGCTTGTAGACCTTGATACTGAATGGTTCTTGTTGACCTTAAACCTGTCAGTTACAGAATAAGTTGTGAGTAATATATGGAGAAATTTTAACACTTCACTTACATCTGACGTTTTTGTTTATGATGTCGTTCAAAAGAACGATAAAAGCTCCACAAGCAAACCATCCAACTCAAACAACAAAAATACATAATAAAAACTACACCGAAAACTTTAACATTATGATATTATTCAGACCTATTGAGAATAATGTGTATGAGCATTTTGCGTTAGTTGTTACTATGCCAATATAGTACCTATTAAAAGCTTACTGGTAATATAGTAAATGAGAAAACAAGTGGAGACAATCGAATATACAAAATTACAGAATATCTAAGTGCAATCTGAGAACCATGCAGTAGATACTTCATTTGCAAAATGTCAATCAATTGTCTGAGACTTGATTGTCCCTTCTTTTCCGCATCAACCTTTCTTTGTTCTCATTCTCTTTTATTTGATCTTCTTAATGTTGCACCTCCAGGCAATTCACTTTCGGTTGATGATACATACTACTTATATCTGTCGCCACAAGTATGACAGATCGCAGTAATACTTAGTGTTATAAATTATACTATTTTTAGTAACTGTGAATTTTTGGATACTTGTGATTTATTCCGATCCTCACTTCATTAGAATATGTTTTCATCAACAACAGACTATTGTGAGAGAGAACAAACCAGCTTCCAGTCGAAGAGGAAATCAGGAAAAGACGTTGAAGCAGAAAAAACATACATTACGTAAATCAACAAACTACGCCTCGACACAAGCCCTAACTTGGAATCCTGAAGATAAGCGACGAAGAGAAATGTCGGGAAATGGAAGCAGATAGGAAAACGATGAATAGCAACTGGAAAGAATTGGAAAGTATTGCCCAGGGCAGAGTAGAATAGAGAGTGCTAGTGGACGGCCTATGCTCCTCTACGAGGGGTAGCAGACGTAAGTAGGTAAGTAAGTCTGTTGTGGGTAAAATCAGATGAAGCTTTTATGAACCAATGATTATGTTTGACTAAACACCAAAAACAAAATCTATATGACGTATTACTAATACTAGCAATCACAAAATTCACCAAACGTAAAGAGACCTAGTGAGATTACTTCTAATCTTATTAACCTAACCTTGAGAAACTTAATCAATAGTTTTGAATCACACGAGGCGGCATTGTGGATGCGCTCTGTTGTGGAAACCCACAACAGGACGAAACGGATGTACAGTGCTTTCAGGTTCTTCGTGGTGGTTTAGCTTCAACTGACTCATGATCTTAACTGTTGAAATTACTATAATATCCACATAACTCCTTTTGATAATTATCAACATATGATCACTAGTGAATGACTTCAAGAGGTATTTACTTGAATTCTAGTGAGAAACAGTAGCCAAGGGAGTTCAACCGAGTCCGTTGTAAGATAGTAACTCATTGAAGACAGTGTTGGGTGTGTCGTTCGATTTCGTGGATTAGTTGAAGTTAGACATTAAGAAAGTTGGATGTCAGCTCAGTATTCTACAGGTTAAACGTCCGCGCGTCACAGTGATAGGTCCCGTGTACGAATCTCGCAAGGCAGAATCGTGGTTGCGCAATGCTGAAGAATCCCACAATTGGACGAAACGGCCGCCCAGTGCTTTCAGGTTTTCCGTAGTGCTCTAGCTTCAATTGATTCACGATCTCAACTATTGAAATTACTATAATACCCACCAAAAACCTCTCTGAAATAGTCTGTTGATAACAATTTCCCTAATTATAACATATTCTTAAGAAGGTTTATAAAGCGATGGATTACATAGAGATAAGCGAATAATAACTGACTACCTATTCATTCCATTATTATGCAGGGTTAACGACATATATCTTTTAATTTAATCATTTGATAATTGTATTTCAACTATTTTCCAAGCATATTGAAAGTAACCTTTATGAAAATAGATTTAATGAAATAATTTGATTATATTAAATTCATTAAATTCAAATCGCGTCATTAAAAGCGTGATAGTGTGACATTTTCATAAATTATGCTAAAATCATAGACACTATCTATGATGTATGTTATTGATGTTGACAAACATAATTAGTATGTAACATCATTTAGCAGTGGAATATCTAACAGCAGATGGTTAAGAAGATTGAAATGAAGAAAACGAGAATGTTAACTGAGGGTACTTGTCATAGTGATGAAAGAATAATCAAGTTTAAAACAAGTAATGGAACAGTTGGTAGTGAAATATTTAATGTTTAGTTTTTTTAGCGAGTTAGTTTTCTGCGGAATCGGGACGCTAACCTCATGCCCAACCCTCCTCCTTTACCCAAGCTTGGGACCGGCAGTAAGGCTACAGGCCAAAGAAGACATTGCGTCGGATAATAGAAGCAGAAATGAAAACGATGAATTACAACTGGACGGAGCTAGCAAGGAATGCCCAGGACAGGGTTGGATGGAGAATGCTGGTGAGCGGCCTATGCTCCTTCACGAGGAGTAACAGGCTTAAGTAAGTAAGTAAGTAAGTTTTCACATTTTACAAAAAATCTCTATAATTATGATCTGAATAATAAACTGACATTCCCTACTTGAGTTTTCTTCTGGAATTATCTGAAAAGGAAATTGAATTAAAGGTGGTCTTAGTTACTTGAGAGCACAACTGGAGTGCTTAAGGAACAACTGCTTGAGGCTAGTCACACACGATCTTTATGTGAAGAGTTTTCGTGTTAGCTCGTATTTGTTGAGACTTTACCGCCAGACACGGATATCTGTGGGATAAGGTAGGGTGTGCATTTTTAGGGTCAACCTTTTCTAACCCCACTCCTCCTTATTGAAGGCAGCATCGCTTTCATGTTGGTTGTCTGAAAGAAACACCTTACTGCTGCCACACCTCTGTACAGTCAGCAGTACGACTTCACTCTCAGATCTTGAGTTAACTACTTTTAATCTTACTGCTCTTCAACCGACCTGTCTGGTATGGTAAGACATTCAGGAACAGTTGTTCCATCCAGTATAGCTCGATTGGTTCATCACGATAGGTAAGCGCGACCTGAGTTTTCGATCACTATATAGGTATAATAGAGAATATGAGCTCATAAGTGTATTATATTTCTTAGGTCGTTTAAAGGAAAATTTACATTAACAACTGAGATGTAATTGTATGCTTTTAATAACTATGATTACCATAGTAATAATTGTTTTGCATATTCTCTAAAACTTCTATAAATTTCATTAAAATCTCTGCACATAAATAAAGGCATGTGTAGCATCTGAAAAATCTGATATTGTTACCCGATAGAAATTTATCACAGTCAAGTAAACAACCATTTAATATTTTAGTATGGAGATTTGTGGAGATTTCAGTATTACACAGTTGAATGCACCAGTCAGTGTACGCTAATCCATCAATGAAAACCAAGATTTCACAGGTTGAAATCATGAGTCAGTTGAAGCTAGACCACCACTGAAAACCTGGAAGCACTGGACGGCCGTTTCGTACTGGTACGGGACTCCTCAGCAGTGCGCATCCACGATCCTGCACCACCCGGGGCTCGAACTCAGGACCTACTGGCTTTGTGCGCGAGCACTTAGCCACTAGACCACTGAGCTGGCATCCAACGGTGTTAATGTCTAACTTCAACAACACTGCTGAGGAGTCCCATATCAGAATGAAACGGTCGTCCAGTGCTTCTAGGATTTCAATGGTGGTCTAGCTTCAACTAACTCATGATTTCAACCTGTGAAATTTCTAGAACTCTCCACAAAACTCATTCTGAAAACCAAGGTCTTGAGCAATATCATAGTTTGACTGAAGTTAAACACTGACATCAGTGAATGCCCGTTCAATGCTCTAGAGGTTAAGAATGAGAGATCGAGGTTCTTGGGGTTGATTCCTATGTGAGGAATCATTGATGCATACTGGTGAGGAGAATCATACTAGAAAGAAACAGCTGTCCAGTGATTCCAGATTTTAAATGGTGATGTAGCTTAAATTGAAGCGAACAGTACTAATTTGGAATTCTGGAATGAACATTATCTCTGAGATGCAGATGTTGTAAAGAGTTGTCCTTTACATACTTCATTATTCATCTAATTACACTGTTATTTCGATCACTCTGATTTTTTTCTTGTTGCCTTTATTTCAATCTCCTGCCGCCAGGCATTGCATTTCCGACTGACACTATGAACTACTTGTATCTGTCACCCAAAATAACATAAAACACATAACTAACACAGCTTTATTAATTTGTCTGGGGCGACCTAATGATAGTATTTTACTAGTGAACAATTTATAATTCTAAACAATCAAACAAACAAATTGATATCGTTTAAATGTGGCAATAATTAACATATTTCAACTAACCGTCAGTGCTCTTATAACCTGACTATATTGGTTGGAATGTGATTGTACAAAAGAATCATTTGATGTTGTTTATTCACGGGAGCGTACAGCCTAATTAAGAAAATAAGTGAGATTATATTCAGTCATTATTGTCAATAAGGTTTAGCTGACATTTAAGTTAAACGTTTTAAAACTGATATCTTGTACATGGTTAATATAATGATTAGATTATTTGTATTTTATATACTGTATACATGATTATATTCCATTGTTGAATATTAAATAGTCCCAAGCCCGGATAAAGGAAGAGGGTTTGGCATGGGATTAGCGACTCCATCCCGTAGAAAACTAACTTGCCGAAATCGTTAATAAAAGTAAAATCTGATAATAAATATCAAAATTGTGCATTTTATATTCTACATATTTGTAACATAAGTGTGGTGTGTGCTACTGATATCTTCAGATATAAGTAGTATATATCATCAGTCGAAAGTGAAATGTCTGGAGGCAGAAAGTTAAGATGATCAACAAGAAGAGAATGAGAACAAATAATAATTTCTTTAGAAACGGAAGAACAATGAGGTCTCAGACGATTGGTTGACATTTTGCAAATAAAGTCTTTACTGTATGGTTCTCAGATTTTACTAAGATGCTCTGTAATTTTGTACATTCGATTGTCTTCACTTGTATTCTTGTTCACTATAAGATGAGCCGCTTTGATTATTGAAACTATACAAATAACTACAAATTAGTCAAATTATGTTGTTCTTGTAATGCGTAATACATGGTACAGAAGGTAGATTAATGTGACTTAACTAATGTGATTAGAATTGATCATAACATATGTGTGAAGGTCGTTTATCTTCAGTTTAATAGGAAATCTGCAGTAGAGTAGCAGTAATAGTAGCAATGGTAGTATTAGTAATGGAATGAGTAGTACTCTGATGAGTAATAACGATAATATCTGCAAAAGTACTGATATATTAACTCGTTTTCATGTTTGTAACATTAATATTATGCATGCAAATAAATTATATTTTTAAGTGTATTCATTTTTATTGGTTGCCTGAATCTTTCAATTAGTGCCTAGGACTATAGCTAATCAGTTTATTTTGACACATACACATCCTGTGCAATTTTCTTCATCATTGCTCTCATGTTATAACCATTATATGCGGAAATCAAAGAAATCTAGCAATGGTAACCAGAACGTCTGTACAAGTAGAAACTAAAAATGGAAGTCAAATTGGTTCAAGCAATGCGACATAAGGACTCAATACTATTTCGTGAAGGAAGATAGTGTTGAAAACTTGTATTTTAAATTCTAGATATCAGTGATTTCAGTACATAACTGACATGTTGATGATGTGAGATTCTAGGACCTAGATCATTCACAGTCTGTATCCAGTACACAGTCTGACAGAGATACAATGAATCTAAGGAGAAGACGTTCAATTGACCACAGAAACTTAGACTTCAGTTTAACCTTTGGCAAGTGTGGTGATTGTACAATTTAATGATTCTTTCGTAAATGATGTCTGTCTGATTCTGAATTCCAAATTCAATACGTTTGGTTGTGCTCACTGGGAAGTGTGATCAATAAACGAACACACCAATGATAACACAAAACTTCAACAACCACATTAACTTTCGTTGACTTTGTATGACTATGCCCTGTTTATTTACCAATCACAATTTTACGTTGATCATAAAACAATGTTCACCTTGTCGATTCATTTTCCTATTGTCTACTCACTGTTCGGTATGTTACTTATGTCTCTCCTTATCCCTGTTCAATAGACTATACTGTTTACCTTGTATAACTTTCCTTGTATAGAGAGAACAGTGGTGCCCCTGTAGTTATCACAGTTGCTGAGATCGCCTTTCTTTGGTAATTTGATCAGTAGTCCTTCTTTCCAGTCTACTGGTACTTGTTCCTCATCCCAAATCTTATTGAAGAGAATGTGGAGTATCCTTGCAGTTGCTGTTACGTCTGATTTCAGTACTTCTGCTTGAATGTTGTCTGGTCCTGTTGTTTTGCCACTCTTGATTTATCAGACGGCCATGATGATCTCTTAAATTGTTAGTGGGCCAACATCTATTAAGATGTACGTGGGTGCTACTTCGATGTTCGGTGGGTTCATTCGGCTGATGGATTCAAGAGTTCTTTGAAGTTCTCCACACACCTGTTTCGTTTCTCCTCAATGTTGATGATTACTTTGCCTTCCTTGCCTTTCACTGACCGTTCTGGTTTACGGTAATTTCCAGAAAAATTCTTCCTTCCTTCTCTTGCAACCTTTTCCGCCGTCATTGTTAGATCTTTCACATTTTTACATTTGTCGGTTCTGGTTATCCTCTTCACTGACCTGTTTAGTTCTGTGTATCCAGCTTTTGCTTCGACTTTCTGTGCTCTTTTTCGTCTGGTACTGATTGCTGCTTTCTTGTTCCTCCTTTCTTGAATTTTATCCAGTGTGTCAACTTTGAGAACTGTCCCGGTCTCCCATATTGTACGAATATTCCATGAACCTAAATTATTGATTGCTCTGCTTGTCAGAATGAATATCAGCTTCGTAACTTCCGAAAGGAACTCGGCTTTCATCATTAAACGTCACAACTTCTCTAAATGAATACCTTATAAATTTCACGGCAGATTTTAAATGTTTTGAATTATTTCTGCTTGTAAGCGTTTTTATAGAGCTTCGTTGAGATCTTTCATATAGAATGTATGGTTCAAAGATTATCCTACAGTGTATAATCAAAGACTGTCCCAATTCTTACCTGACTATCCCTAAAGAATGCGATATTGAATAGAACCAGGGACTAATATCTGGTGGCTTCGTCTTTTGAGGTTTCGTATCAGAGGGCCTGTGTACATACTATTTCTTCCTAAAGTAGCCAACTGTAGTGGCATTGGATCCTAATACGAGACGATGCAGGAAATAGACATTCAACATTTAACAAGGAGAAAAACCCAACGATGAAGTGGGCTGGAATAATTAATTAAATTAATTGGCATGGCCTGGCTGTGCAGGCGTGGTCACTGCTGAATGTTTCCTTATATCTTTTATTCGTATTTAATATATTGTTCTATATCTAGCTTAAGTTTGTTCTTTATCATGTATTGGTAATTGTTACAATCTAGTGAGTTTGTGTAGACGATGATGTGACTTCCACGTAAGATCTTATAGATCAGGCAGTTATATCGTGACAAATCTATAATTCTAGGATTAGGTCTATAATTAGCGCAGTACTAATATCACAGTAGACCATATTTTTTCACAACCACTAATCCTTTCCCCCAATTGTGTCTTGTTGTTTGAAGTGACTCGTGATTTTTTGAATAACTTCGTCGAATTTGCCATGTGATTCGTCCTTCATACGGTTCTCGTGGTCAGCTTTTTGAGTGTTACTATTTTGGTCATACTGGTGAATATGACTGTATTTCCATTATCCAGTGAGTCACGAACACACACAAAAACCGTGCACAATATTCTCTGAGCCCTTTTCTCGAGTCCACCCTCGAATGTTTTACGAGCCTAGAGTTAGGTTATTTATTAACAATCATTTCCAGCATCGAGAACAAAACTAAGCGTCTGTGTAGTTATAGTATATGTCCAATATGTCGAATAATCTAATCTCACAATAGAGATAGGCGTGAAACTGAAATTCGCAAAGCAGAGATATGTTTAAAAAGCGATCATTTACTGAATAATATGGATAAATTAGTTATAAACCTGAACGTATGAGTTATGTGTGCCGCCTTGCGCGTCTGTCAGTCTGAAATAAAAAACTCCGTTCAATAATAAAGAATAATTGAAACGTATGATAGCTGCAAATGCGGAACCACGAGTACGCTATATAGGAATCATTGAGTTCAAACAAGTATTAGACGATGACACAAAATTGAAAATAACTGTTAGAGGATTTGATAAAAAGTGATTACAATAAAAGCTGCAATAAATGTTACGAGTTTATGTAAATATTTTTGAGTGTTAAACGATCAACTTACGTAAATGCGTATAAATTGCTAGAAATGCGACTGTTTACTGATTATTATTGAGTAGTATTGTGGTGTGAGCTACTTATATTGACATAAGTAGTATATAACGTGCGTTAAAAGATCGTAATGCTCGGCAGCAAAAGATGGCGAAGACCAAGAAAGGTGGAGCGAGAACATAATGCAATTTGTAAGAAAACCTATGAACAATGGAATGGGAGACAATGGATTAGTATTTGCAACTTGAACAGTACAGTTTGATATGATGTATTGATAATTTGCAAATTGACGATTGACTTTATGGTATTCAGATTTTGTTGACATAGTTTGTAATTTTCGTGCTAAATACATTCGATTGTCCCCACCCGTGTTCTTGTTCACTACATTTGGTGTCGCTGCCAACCGGGAGAGGAGGAGGGTGCTGTTCTGCGGACGCCGTTGCGGGCCTGGAGTTGAGGTGCCAGTTGGAGCAGTCTGGTGCGGAGAGGTGGCGTCTGGTGGAGTGTTCTGGCGGAGCGGCGTTGGCTGTAGCGGGTGCTGTCGACGGAGAGAAGCGGTGGGACGCGCGGCTGCTGGGCGGACATCGGATGTAGATGGCTCGGCAGGCCGGTGGAGTGCGGGTGTTAAGCGTCCCAGGTGCCGGGTGGATGTCGGTCGTTGTTGCCCCGGCAGGTCGACGGAGCTATGGAAGTCAGCGCCGCAGACTCGACATTTTGACGGAGAGCGTGGCACAGGCTGCAGAGACGGAGAATGTTGCACGGCGAGCACGAACCACCACAAGAACGACTGCTTTAAAGGGGGGGACGAGTGTGGTGTGAGCTACTTATATTGACATAAGTAGTATATAACGTGCGTTAAAAGATCGTAATGCTCGGCAGCAAAAGATGGCGAAGACCAAGAAAGGTGGAGCGAGAACATAATGCAATTTGTAAGAAAACCTATGAACAATGGAATGGGAGACAATGGATTAGTATTTGCAACTTGAACAGTACAGTTTGATATGATGTATTGATAATTTGCAAATTGACGATTGACTTTATGGTATTCAGATTTTGTTGACATAGTTTGTAATTTTCGTGCTAAATACATTCGATTGTCCCCACCCGTGTTCTTGTTCACTACAGTATGAAACAAAGCACTTAATTATTGGAGGGATGAGAATAAGGACAGAGAACGTAGACAGACATATTAGTGTACATGCCGGTGAAAACACCATTATTGTAAACTTTATTCGAATAATGAAAAAAACACGTATAGAATAGTGTTAAAGTGATGGGTGCGCCGAAAAAATCGTGAGTTTGGAGAAGCAACCAACAAATGCTGAAAGTTTTACATCAGTTTTAAACCCATTGAGAACCTGAAAACATTGAATGGTCATTTCATCCTGGCATAAGACTCCTCAACAGTGCGCGTTCACGATCTCGCATGCGTGATTCTTACCCAGTACCATCGACGTCGCGTGACCGTTTAAACTCTAGGCCACTGATTCGGTATCCAACAGTGTCAGGCAATCCACGATGTTGAGGGACAGTCCTCCATTATCTTCATTGAGCAACTATCTCAAATCAATCCCATACTAAACCATCCTATACATTGCTAAAGTGACATTATAGTCTAACACAAGACAGAGTTTATCATAAGTTATCGCTTCAGGAGAGAGAAAAACTGTCGACTGATACTAGACAATGTTGAACAACATTACTCGGGTGGCCATCTCGAAGGGGGTTCAATAAGGTTTCATAATTGGGCAAAAGAACATACTGTGTAAATTAGGTTCCCAATTTTGCATTCCTTGTGACGTATAGCCTGATATATGCAGTTGGTCCTACTGATCACTGGATTTCAAGGAAGGGACAGGAATGGCATGAGTTCCCACAAAATAGTACTGTTATTTCATATACTGTCCAAATTGTTGAAAAGCTTAGTGTGCGCTGAAGTGAGACGTGGGAAGACGGCCCACGTGTGAATTTGTGGAAGTTCTAAGAACCGGAGAAAAAGCTGAATATATTCCTGCCAATCATTCTTTAGTAGATTATTCCAGAATCTCGACGTGTAGCTTAACTAATGAAAAAACACCTTCTATGACGATTAGATCACTACAATGTCGATTTTGCTTTTTCTAATAAATATAAATACCTGGAACGTTTGAACCATATTCGGCAGTGTTTAAAATAGTATTCCTCTTACTTGTCTTCTGTCTTCTCGTCTGCGACTTGAGTGGTTCTAGAGTTCGAGTGCTCAAGAATTTACCTTCTAGATATGACATGTTGCTGAAAACCACGCATTCAGCAATGACTAACCAAACTCAGTGTCTCCCTCTTTTATATCTGATAGGTAATTCTAATACCTTTATCAGCACATCATAAACCATTTCATTACTTTAGTTTTCGAGAATAGCTTTATTTTGGCACAATCGTTAAAACATAATTTGGAAAAACGACCGTTTGTATTTCTTCCAAAATTTTGATCCTTATTTCATCGCTTCGTTGCACATAATAAGAAAATTTCTGTTTTAAGCGGTGTCTGCCAGTTGTAACAACCCTACTTTTCTGGAATAAACAATTAGTTGTGACAAAATTATTTGAACTTACAAATAACAATTGAGTTCACCGGGAATGGTTAAGTTTTTCTTCTTTGCTACGTTGCCTGATACTGGAAAAACTCGGAATTAATCTTTTGTACGATGATAAGTGTGAATATATATTGGATATTAAATTGCCTAAAATTCTTCGTTCACATTTTCTATTGAATAAATGTTCACAATTCGATTTCTTCAAGGTCAACTGGTCGAAAATACATCCTAAAGTACCTTTTTGCTCATTGTGTATGTCGTACCGATGTGATGATACTATGACAACATAGTGTAAAGTAGTTTATATTACTTATGCAATATTTTTATACGGTTCATAGAGCGTTGATTTGTAAACGTTTATGGTGAAAAGATGTCTTAACAATCATATATGGTTGCCTAAATATATGAGCTATAAAATCTTGGAAAACGAAGTAGAAATTGACGGCTACTGTCCTGGAGAGTCACGTTGTTGGAGTCCTGTAACACCATTTAGGCGCGAAAATACCCTTCGTATTGCACAACACGTTATTATAACGTGATGATAAACTAGATTCAACATACATATAACGTTAATCCGTGTATTTTTCCAGTCATCTGCCTGTACAGCTTGTTTAATTTGGTCGCTTAATTTATTCACTGTCCCACACATTGAGTTCTACGTCGCAGTACTGCTTTATAATATGAGATTAGCAACTGTTGGATTGGCGAGCTTATACATCATTATGTAAACAAGATTTTGTCCTGTTGTTTGTTTGTTCCTAACCAATATTGGTTCTAGAAGTATCGACTAAAACTGTCTGTTTACGGTGATTAGTCATTACCTACGTTAAGCTTGTAAGTTGTAATATGTCAGGAATATGCGTACAACTGTTGATCAGTATAAAGTTAACATTTCTATTTTCAACACATGAATAAATAGTTTCCAACGGTTTGACGTCCAGATACGTTGCCAACGTATGTTAGGAAAATGATCAGTGTTATCATTTCTTAGTTCTTTACTTTCTACTAACCACTCAATTTTTCAACATTTATTATTAGTGTCTCTTTAACCTCCTATTCATATTTAGGGTGTGACTTCTTCGGATAAACTGGTTTGAGTAATCATAGTACTCATGCTTATATTTTTCACTTTCGTTTCGTTCGAAACGTTGTTGAATGCTGTCTTTAATTAAATATGATAGTTGTCTAAATTTCTCATGGATTATTTTTACTATGAACCACCTGCACCTTGAACATTATGGGATTTTCTCCTTGGTTTCTCTAAGAAACATATAAGCTCAGTTGAAACACCGAGATCATATTTACTAGTTTTTGGTAGTATTGCTTTCTTTGAGCTAGATGGTTTAATTAGTTGACTTTCGTTATTTTAGATTGTATTAGCACTAAAACCATTTTGACTAGTCTTCACAGATTTTAATACTGATTATCTTCTCTCTAACCGGTTTTTTCGATTAAACTGACTTACCTGTCTTGATTCGATAAATCTGATTTAAATCGATGGTGATTGCAGATTGTCATAAATCCCATGCGTAGACATAAAAGGTGGTGAGACTGTGATTTATGGACAACCTGTTATCGATGCTGAAATAATCTTGAGATCCAACCATTCACTGAAGTCAGAAGAGGCTTATGTATTATTGTGAGGGAACTGGGTTAGAATTCGGAGTTGGAAAATGCGGTTAGTAATTTGAGTTAAGGTTTTCACGAACTGAGATCAGCTATAATGCGGGATACTGTCTAACCATATAGTTGATTGATTCTTGCGCCGAAATCCAGGACTTCCTAACTGATTCGTGCATATATTATAATCGCACTTAAGACAACATTTTTGTATCTTGTATTAACAGTGTTTTGATGAATTTAGACTCATCTTACTTGTTTCTTTAGTCGCTATCAACGTAGAGCTTGAGATAGATGTGTATTACCCCAAGTCGCCATACAGCAATAACACAAGTTTAAAATAACAAGATGGATTGCAAAACATATCCAAATAATGTAGTTCCAATGATAATGGAAAAGTTTAAATATTGATAAATCGTTTCGAAAAGGCAGTGGAAATTAGTGTATGGAGGGATATTAGGATTCAAGATCGAGATGTGAGTACATCGGCTCCATTGTGACTGATTCTAACCCAAGTTACACAACTTCTGCAACCAATAATCGTGGTTACGACACAGACCGCATTCCACATCTAACAGCATGGCTCAGATCAATAGCCGGTAACTTCGTGGATCAATGCCATTCTCTCGTTCAATCACTCCTAACTTCCTCCTGACCTACTTCTACACCAGCAAGCATTACCAATTGAGTTAGATGGTTTCTAAGAATGCGTAACATTTTATATTTAATGTGGTCATCGCTGTCGTATCTTTTGATGGTGTAATACAGTTTTAATAACCCGACCAAAGATATCACTTAAAATATTTACTTCATTTTTATTTTCGTTTGCAACAGGTTGTAAATCTGTTTTCTTTTTTTTCTTCCAAATCTTTCAGTTCCTTCTTAAACTACCATGTCATCAACATTGGATCATTTGAAAAAACATACTATTATCGTAGCGGACACTGGAGATTTTAATTGTATGTAATCAATTTTATGATTTAACAAAACAACTCTTATTTTCACTTTATTATTATTTACAGCTATTAAAAAGTATTTACCAATTGATTCAACAACAAATCCATCTCTAATATTATCTGCATGCAAATTACCACAATATTCACACTTGTTAGATTCTGCTATTCAATATGCTAAGAAAGAAAAACAGTATGTTTATTTTTTTTAAAAAAATAAACCGTTTTTAGAACATTGAATGAACAAATTGAATTAGCATTAGAAAGAATATTTGTATTATTCGGTTGTGAAATATTGAAAATTGTACCAGGACGTGTATCTACTGAAGTGGATGCTCGGTAACAAAACAACAATAATAATAATTTTATTTATTCTTATGTTCTTATAATTATCTCTTATAGTTATTCATTCAATGTACAAAAACAAATAGAAATAGCATGTCGTCTTATTTCAATGTATGAAGAATTAGGATTTTCTAAAGAACGTATACTTATTAAATTAAGTTCTACATGGGAAGGTATAAAAGCTGCAAAAATATTAGAATCACAATATGGTATTCATTGTAATTTAACATTAATGTTTTCATTCTATCAGGTAATTAAAACAAAATGATGATATGACTCTAAAGTTATGCTTATTTTGTTGTAGCATCTTTATTTGTAAAATATTTTACAGATTCTTTTATGAATTGATATTTTTACGTCTTTATTAATGAGGAAGTGACTTTCGTTTGTTCTTTCTGCTCAAGAATATGTTCTATTCAGTTCTCTTTAACCAGTTCCTTCTTGGGTTTGGGCAACCGGGAAGTATCTCAGCTTTCACATAAATCGAATGATTTATGTGGTGCTTATCTATTTGGTGCCTCCTTTGTACCATTGTTTATGTGTTTAAATAAATAAGCAACCAGTTATAGATAAGTTTAATAAATGATTCGGTTAACGTGATATATTGATGGTCTTGTGAAACTTATTCGATTGACAGTTTGGGGCGGCCAAACCAAAACGTGGTATCAGTGCTTGAAGTCACTAACTTCTAGTCCGAGCCATGTTGGTAGTTGCGGACTACTTGGTTGGGATCCGCGTGACTATCGTAACCAGTGGTTGGAGACTCTGTGTGACATGGCTCAGAATCGATCACAATGGCGTTGGTGTATACACTCTCTGTCTTCCCTTAAACTAAGAGATTAAAATCGCTTCATATCTTTCTGCGTACTAATTCTTTCTTCCTGTGCTATATCCCTATATGCAGCCTTTCTTTTATATATTACCACCTCTGAATTAACTACTTTTATGAATCCGGTGTTCATCTTGTTGTGTTAATGAGGTATGGCAAATTGGACCGATGCATATATGTGTTTGGTCCTACGTTGTAGCTGACTGACTGATTCGATTGAGATGGTTTAGATGTGTTACGTATTCTCAACCATTTACTACCGTAATGCATAATAGATGATGGAATAGAGATAGATTGGGAGAAAATTGAATTCGGCCGAAAAAAACTTTTTATCAGTCCATGAAGTCACTGATCAATAAATTCGGACTATCTAACTTAGATTTGCTTGATAACCGCAGTCAGTGGAGTGAGGACGTTGCATGATATGTTTAGTAAACAGTCATGATGATAGATATACATTCACTCTTTATCTGACCCTTCGTCTTAAACATCAAATCTTGTTGTTTTTTTGTTCAACAAATTGATCTTGTCTTTTTGATGCATATCGCTCACTACTTAATTATTCTCATTGTTGTTAATATCACTTATTTCGATCAGTAGGCTATTCATTTCACCAATTTGATTTCGTTATGCTAATATGGTATAACGGACTGAGTGTTATGATGAAAATAGACATTCAAAAACGAAAACACAGCAATTCACACAAATAGGAGAAAAACAAAAAAAATTTGGTGTTGAATGTTATACCTAGAAATAATATGTATTTTTGGATAATCTTCTGGAAATCCTGGACCTAGATGTTGCGTAAATCGGAAATTGCCAAAAAGATTTACTTGCTATGTAATACGTATTTATGTGTTGAATATATGTTCATAACCACTGAATGACATATAGTGTTGAAAAATAATTAGATCCATACATCGTAGGCTACGTGAGGTGTTAATCATTGATGTTCATAATAAAGAAATAGTAAGTAATTACATGTGTGAATGTCAATAAGATTATGGGAATCATAAGACGAATTGTTTATAATTTAATTTATCAGGGTATGAAGAAGGATTCACTACACTATACTTCTGTACATATAAATCAGTTTGAAAACATTTAATGATATAACAGTCTCTCTACAAATCAAAATAAAAGTCAAGTAATTTCACTACTGATAATTTTAACTTTCCAAATATACAGTTTAGTAAAAGCATCTCCAAAAGTTTGTATAAAGAAACCTTTCTTGCGGTTCTTTTCACATATCTGTCACGACTGATACATAAAAATTTATAAGTGTAATTAGTGGTGACTCTGAAAAAATGTTATTTACTGAAATTTATTAAATCTTTAAAGCTGCAAATTCAATATTTATCAGATGGAGATAATTATCCACCTCCTATAATGGACGAAGGGTTCTGCAAGATCATAGATCGATTGAAGTTAAACATTATTACCGTAGGATGTCGATTCAATGGTCTAGAAGTTAGACGTTCACGTGTGAGACCAAAGTTCCTGGGTTCAAGTTCCACGTGCAGGATCGTGGATCCGCACTTCTGAGGCATCCAATACTAGAACGAAAGGGTTGTCCACTGCTTTCAGGTCTTCAATGGTGGTCTAACTTAGATTTATAAATTCAACTGTTGAAATCCTAACATGTATGAATGCTTATTATTTAAAACATTCATACTGATTACTTGTTTATGATACATAAATTGATCATAAAAATGCATTCAAAAAGTATCTTTAACCAGTACAAAAACTATATTACTGGTCGACCAAAGGTTTGTACTCAAATTTTCTAAATCTGATATCGAAACATCCTCAACACATATATGTATGCATACTTGTATCAGGATGTGTATGTACATAATTAGATATCAGTTCTTAGCGTTTAGTATTATATCCAACGGACATGGTTTATTCTATCTTCCAGAAACATCAATTTATTCATTCATGTCAATTCACATTTTTTGACCCTGTCAATTATTCGCTTATTAACTTTGACTGCTAGTATAGGAGGCTATATGTGTGCACTGCTTATACTATTTATCACATGTCTCTAGCTTACTTTTTTCTGACTATAAATGTTGAATCACACTCACTCGCCTTCTTCGCTTTTGCGTATCTTATTCTGAACATCTGTCTAGATAAACGAATGCTTGAAATAAATTTTTCCAACACAACCCATTTTTGACTTTATATTACCACCGTTATACGTGGGGTTAGTCTAGGGTAATATACAGAGTTAAATGGAAGATTTATATTCGAGAATGTTCCTTTTGTTTTATTTAACTCAGATATTTTGATAAATATATTAAAATAATTCATTTTTAAATGTATATTACTTTAAATTTAATAGGCTATAGCTTGTGCTCAAGCTAATGTAACATTAATTTCACCATTTGTTGGACGTGTACTAGATTGGTATATAACTAAATATGGCAAAAAAGAATATACTAGAAATAATGATCCTGGTGTTAATTTGGTTACTCGTATTTATAATTACTATAAAGTTCATGGTTATAAAACACAGGTGAGCTAATGAATTTTTTTATTTTAAAATAATTATAAATATATGTATACAGATTAGGATGGTTTTTGAGCCAGTGAAGCTGTTTGATTCCTTAAAAATGATGTGGACAAATTGGGACTCGAACTTATAACTTACCAAGGTTTGAATAAAATTGTGTAAAGCATTTTGTTCAAACTAAAGATAACGAAATCTCAGCACGCATACAGAAGGCTCGACTAGCTTTTGCCAACTTGCGTCATTTATGGCGTAGACGAGATATCCGTCTATCAACCAAAGGATGTGTTTACTGCTCAGCAGTTCGTTCCGTTCTACTTTATGGCAGTAAAACATGGCCGGTAAGAGTAGAGGATATTCGTAGGTTACTAGTATTTGATCATAGGTGTCTTCGAATCATTGCTCGTACATCCTGGGACCATCGAGTAATTAACGCGGTTGTTAGGAAACGAGTAATAGGTAAGGATGGTAAATCAATTGGTGAAGTAGTGTAACTTCATTAGTTGAGATGGCTGGGACACGTGTTACGTATGCCCAACCACCGACTGCCCCGACGTGCGATGTTTTCTGGTGTTGGAGTAGGTTGGAAGAAAGCGAGGGGCAGCCAGACGAAAACATGGCACAAGTCCATGAAGTCACTGACAAGTAAACTGAGCCATGTTGGTAGATGTAGACTACCTGATTGGAGACCGCGAGATGATAGCAACCGATGGTTAGAGATCATGAATGACATGGCTCAAAATCGTTTGCAATGGCGCAGGTGCATCCACTCTTTGTGTTCTCCCAAATTCTAATCTTTTGAATCCTTCATGTCCTTTTTTCCTCTTTCCAAATTTATTTCACTGTATTATACTCCTTGAATAACATCTTCAGGCCCTAACGTTTCGGATTTCTTTTTATACTCTTACTATCTCTACCACTATGGGACTTGAATCGACAACTGCATCTCTGTGCTAATGTTGTGTGTCAACTCGAATTGATGTACATACGTACGAAGTTCTACGTTGTTGCTGACTGACTTATATTAATCTCCAAAGCTTGTTAGGTTCGTGGTAAAATTTAATGATCTTGGATTTCGTTAGATTTTAAACTGAAACCCAGTAGATGTTCAGTTGTACTCCAGAAATAATATTAAAAGTAGAAAATCTTGAAAACAATAGATTAAAATAGAATAATACAGCGTTTGGCATGAACGACCGTTAGAGGCGTCATCACTCTTCGATATAAAGACTTTTCAACTTTCAGATCAGAGTTTAAATGATCTTCTCTGTTTGGAGTTTTATAGCAAGATTCCTTTTTTACGGGATGTCACTAACCGCATGCCCAACCCTCCTCTTTTACTTGAGCTTGAGGTAGAATAAACGGCACATGTTCCATTTTATTTACATTTGCGCCAACTAAACAAAACCTATAGGATTCAGCTTACTCGCGAAGTACTAATTTGATTAAATCGACTAGGAGCCATATTGTTTTTGTGGGAGGAATGGCGAAATCGAAATAAGTGTTATGTACTTTTAATCTGAGTTCTGTTGAGTGGAAGCTAAGTGCCTAACTTAACTTTCGTTGTAGAAAACGTTATGATTCGTTCTCTGTTAAGAGGTTTCTGTATTTTAAATAACGAATTTCGTTACAACCTGACATCAAGTGAAGTAAACATTAAAACCTCATTAACACATGTTAGGTGTTTGATCGTAATTGGGTACTTGTCTTCAGCGTACACCCACAACGCATGCTTAATGTAGAACTTAGGATTTCCATATATCACAACAAACACATTACCATTCAAACCACTGAAATAAAACTCAATGTTACATGTTTCTGAAGTTAATCATCTTTTTTCCCAGCATTTAATGCATTCGGGTTTTTTTAATTGTTTTATTTTGTCATTCCAAACCACTGACTTTTTTTATCATAACCGTTTAGAACCAGAAAACACTTGGCAAATGCTTCATCCCTAATATGTGACTTATCAGTGGGGACTTACAACCAGCTGTCAAACGTAAGGTCTTCAAACCTCATTTCAATAATTTAACATCTAGACTACTGAATACAACACCCACTGGTTTACATTTCCAATCTCAATCAATTCGTGATTTTACACAACCAAAATTGGTTACCAGTGATATCATATGTCTCACGGCTTCTGTCTAGAATTACAAAAATTATCTGTAAAAATTTGTCACTACCTATTTATTTATTAATTTAAACAGATTAAGATTGATACAATGAGGCACCAAGTATATATGCGCTACACAAATCATTTGATTTGTGTGAGGGCTAGGATACTCCCCTGGTGCTCAAACCGAAGCAGGTAGTTTTCATAGGGGTCACAGCTCGAACCGTTAACCTAGAGGTCTAATCCACAAGGTAGTGTGGCAACGTCGGGAGATGCAGTCTCATGGTAGTCGATGACCAACATTAGGTTCATACCTTCTCCGTTTCTTCAGGATCTTGGAGCATATGTCCACCATGGGTTTGGAATCTCCGTATCCATCAATCCGCGTAAAGCACCACACAGTCACTTTCCGTACTTTCAATTCCGTAGATATCAGCCCCACCGCGAGAAGGCGATGAGTTCTATGTTGATACTGACTGACTGAGGACTTCCCTGACAGTGTCTGTATACACGTGATCATGTGAAAGCACTTTGAAGGGGTGAGAGGACTTTCTCCACCCTCGACTGTACCAGGCATTTGTGTGCGAGTCACCACTAGTGAACATAGGATTGATTTGTTTTTATTATGATAAACTTTAAAGATTGGTATAGTTTTACATCATAGACTAACTTTGACTAACTAATGACTTCTTAATTAACATTAGGATTTAATTGGTTTATTTGAAGAAAATATAATAAATGGTACATTTTCTAATTAGGTTATGGTTATGCGATCCATAAATTCAATCAATCCTATTGTACATCTACAATTCGTTTAGATTAGTTCATGTTAGCTTAATAAACTTGCTATAAATATAGTAATAGTAATAATAACTTTATTATTTATTGATTATCGTCAATATGTGCTAGTTATCCTTTTCTTTCGTTTATATTCAATATTTTGCCACCCTAATCTAATCAATACTGTGTCGTACTTCGGTCAATATATCACAGTTATGAATGTTATCATTGTTTAATTAATTAGTATCTATTTATGATACATTTCTTAGCTTCATATTTTTGTCAAGCATTTTCTATGTATTCAAAAGTATATGAATCTAATATGTATCAAATAATCAGTTTCAGTGATAACTTCTCCAATCTATACAATTATCAATCTTATGGAGATTAGTTTAGTTTGTAGGTTATATTTGTTACAGATTGATCTTAGTTAAAGCTCAATTGAAAAATAAGGAGTACTTGATAGCTGTTTCTTTCTAATATAAATCTCTTTAACAATGCTCACTTAACACCCCACCATGAACTGAACCTTAATTACTTACTTACACCTGTCACTCCTCGTGGACGAGCATAGATCGCTCACCAGCATTCTCCATCTAACCCTGTCCTGGGCGATCCTTTCCAGCTCTTTCCAGTTATCATTCATCCTTTTTATATTTGTTTCTTTTTACCCGACGTAATGTGTTCTTTGACCTTCCTCTTTTCCACTTCACTTTAGCATTTCAAGTTAGCGCTTGTCTGCTGATGCAGTTTGGTGATTTTCTTAATGTATGTCCTATCCATTTCCATCGTCTTTTCCTAATTTCCTCTTCAGCTTCAAGCTGATCTGTTCTGTCCTATAGAAGGCTGTTGCTGATGGCATCCGCCCAATGTATGTTGAGTATCTTGTGAACTGAACCTAGAACCTTTGATTCTTTCATCTCACGTTTAACTATTAAAACAACTGAGTTGGCTTACGATCACTAGAGCGGAACAGCTGTCCAGTGCTCTTTGGTTTTCAATTGAAGTCAATCTATGATGAACACAGCTTACAAATTACTGTATTATGCTAGACAAAAACGTATGTATATAAGCATTTAAATCAAACTAACCAGCGTTATCCTTCGAAAATCTCAAATTTCATGTTGATTAAATCTTAAATATTAACCAAATAAAGTCATGGGTAAAGTTCATACAAGGTCATACAAGAAGAGGTAAGAAATATCATATCCTTTAAGATTAGACTAAGAATCAATCATCTTTATTATGGAATATAGCAAATAAATAAGATTGCATGTATCTTATTTGTATGCATATCTAAGGTTTCTTCGAATTGACAACCATTTTTTTCGCTATTTAGAGTTAGGGTAATCGTACGCTGTTTGGGAATCTGTTGAATAAGCCTCTTCATTTTTTGGCATTGTTTATTTTCAAATAGATATCTATGAATGATACCGATAATAGAGATCGTAACGCCCACTCATTTTCGTAAACAACAGTAATAGCGTGAGAAGGCAGTGAGTGGGACTTCCCTGACAGTGGTTGTATACACGTGGTCATGTGAGTCATTTTGAGAGGGAGAGCTGACTCTCCCCGTTCTCGGCCGTAACAGTGCATTTGGGGGCAGCATTTCTATCATTATTACTTTGTAATTGAAGCGTAGTAAAGAAGAGAAAATCACATTCATATTATAATTAACGCATTGAAAAAAAACTAATTAGAAACTTGCTAGAGCAATCAAGAGATTACGCAATTGTTGTAAATAAATGCCCAATTTTTCCTTAAAAAAAGTGGAGTTCAATACTTTTTTCCGGTGTTTCGCGTAACGTTTCGCTCTTTTTCGAATAATTTCCAAAATTTTCAGTCTGTTAATTATTAAGTCATGCATATACTGATTTTTACCACTTTAAGTTGTTTTACTTAAATGTCACGTTTATCTTACAACTCGTCGTGTTACTGTTGTATTGTAAACAAGTGGCGTTATCTAGTGCCCAATAGAGTCGTTTTTTAAGAGTTGAGTTCTTGAGTCGATCTAAGCCAGACCGCCATTGAAAACCTGAAAGCATTGGGTGACCGTTTCGTTCTAGTATAGGATGCCTCAGAAGTGCGGATCCACGATCTCGCACATGGAACTCGAACCTAGGACCTTCGGCCTCGCACATGAACGCTTAGCCTTTAGACCACTGAATCGGCATCCAACGGTGTTGATGTCTAACTTTAATCGATCTATGATCTTGTACAACCCTTCATCTGTTGTCTGAGGTGAATAACTGTCTCACACATGACACGGACTGGACTTCACTGGAGCAGATAGACGTAGTCGAGAAGTTCGTGTATCTGGGTAGCTGCATAAGTGCTGGTGGGGGGTGTGAGTGATGAGATCAATGCACGTATAGTGAAAGCCAGAGCGGCTTATGCCAATCTGGGCCACCTTTGGCGCCTTCCTGATGTTAGTCTGGCTGTAAAAGGTCGGATCTACAACGCGTCGGTGAGAGCAGTTTTGCTCTATGCTTGTGAAACCTGGCCTCTCCGAGTTGAGGATGTTAGACGACTCTCTGTGTTCGATCATCGCTGTCTCCGAAGGATTGCTGATATTCAGTGGCAACACCATGTCAGTAATGCAGAGGTTCGTCATCGTGTGTTCAGGCACAGAGATGATAATTCAATTGGTGTCACCATCTTGAAACACCGACTTCGGTGGCTTGGATATGTTCTACGAATGTCGTCCCAGAGAATTCCACGTCGTGCATTATTTGCCGACTCTGGGACTGGTTGGAAAAAGCGGAGAGGTGGTTAGTGCATGACATGGTGTCGTGGTATGAAAGAAAGCTGCAAAGGACTGGCTTGTGTCGGTCCTTCACGACTCCCTGGTTGGGGTCTGAGAGACGGTGCTACACAGTGGCTAGAGACGTTATCAGATAAGGCTCAGAATAGAAGCCAGTGGCGATCCTGCTGTAACCTTCTTTTACTTTCTTCACAAAAGGTGGTTGTGTCTCCCTTACTGAAAGATTTCTTCTGATTGTACCTTTCCGTTCCCTCGTTACTACCACACTACCTTACACCAATCTCTTCGTTATCGTTCTCTTTTTCTTTTGCGCTCCTTAGTTTCTTTTTGTTTTTTTTCTATCTTCGAATTTTCATTGTTTTGTGTGGCGCATATATATTGGCGCTCTCTTGTACCAATATTTATGTGTTCAAATAAATAAATCACTGGTCACGGCCTCTCACCAGAACTCCAAGAAAATCCATCTGTAATCTAGTCACTAGTGAACAAATGGTTATTATCAGTATGGGAATTTGTAGAGATTGTAATATTTTAACACTTTTGAAATGCTCTCACAAGGCCACGTGTATACAGCCACTATCAGGAACGTCCTACTGACTGCCTTCTCGTGAAATGGGTTGTTGTTTACAAAGTTGATAGGACGAGAAGCGAATGTCTGGTGCTTTAACCAGGTTGGTGGATTTGGAGGATCCACCTAAGGGAGCTGGAAAACACTGATTCCAAACTAATGGTGTACATGAGCTTCAGGATCCTAAGAGAACAAATGGCGTATGAACATATTGTTGGTCATCGGCTACGATGGGACTGTATCTCTTTACATTGCTCCACTGTCTTGTGGATTGGAGCTTTAGGTCAAAGGCTGTGGGTTTGACTCCCTATGAAAACCGCTTGCTTCGGCTTGGGTATCTGCGAAGTCTCACAGCCTTCACATAAATCGAATGACTTACGTGGTGCATATCTGTTTGGTGCCTCCTTATATTAACGTTTATGTGTTTAAATAAACAATAATAATAAATAGTGGTTGTTTGGATCTTCCCATCGATGTTAAGGATTGCAATTGATCAGTCTTTTTGATGTATGTATATTCTGTGCTGATTGCCTCGATATTGCCGGTAAGCTACAAGCATTTTAAACAGATATAGATGGTGACTAGCAGTAAAATCAGGGACGTGCGTTTCGTTGTTTTTTGAACTAGTCGGCCTGATGTATGTGCATCTCAGACTTGATGTTCACTCCAAGACTTAAAGCCAGTACATTTAGCTTTCAATAACATCGCTATATCCACTTAGCTACTGAGTCTAGATAGACACTGATTTCTGCAATAAGGTGAATTTCCATTAGTGAATATCGACTCTGGAATGCAGGCACATAACAAACAACTAAATACAATCTCATCATTATTACTTTGGTCTTAGTTATTCAAAGGTAGAAAAAATGCATATAACATAATTAACCAAATTCGTTGAAAATGTTGTTCCATCATGGGAGCACTTAACAAAACCTTCAACTATTGTCTACTTAGACGTCTAATGTTGTCTAGAGCATGAACAGATTAACCAAACTCAAAACTACAATATTAATCCATAAGATTATTGACTCGAACTAATCGTATAGAAAGATATCGATTATTTAATTACGGTTGTTAAGCTATGATAAACGATCTAAAATCGGTTACTATGGCATACATGTATTTATTTTTTTAAAATCTTCTATTCATATTACATACATATTGTTTCATCTTGCTAGTCATCATTATTATTATTACAATTTTGTTTTTATCTTGTTTTGATGAAATCATATGACAACTTAGTTGCATGCATATTTATACTACTTATAAGTTGTCTATTGTTTAAGACATTACGTAGTAACTATTCAATGTTCAGTCAATGTAAGAATGTTTTTTTGGTCCTTTAAATGACCTAAACATTTATTCAATATAATAACTGAATATGTATTATTATTGTTGTTATTCCTTAGAAGTCACTTTTAATTCTTGTTGAATAATATACCGAGTTAAAATGGTTATTTTGACATGAACAAATCATATCAGTCAATAGTCGGTCAGTCAGTTAGCTGCAATATAGAACTAGGCACACATTTATGCATTGATCCAAATTGTCACACTTCATTAGTACAACTAAATGAACACTGAATTCATAGAAGTACATACTTCTTAAATGATAGTACTATATATAAGAAAGAATATGTATTAACATTTTAGTTGATTTATAAAATGATCATTGTTTGCTTGGTTAATTTGAATGACTTATAGTCTATATGAAATATTTATGTTTTATCCACAGCAACAGTTGTTATTTCGTCTTCATATTGTTGCTGTTGTCGTCTTTGTTGTCGTTGTCGTCATCGTTTTTTCCTCTCTGATGACTTTTACGTCAATTCATTTGATGTGCCTTGTAATCATTGTTATCACTACCAAATGTACATATAAAACATACTGATACTACCTTTCTATAATAAATCTTTCTAAAGTTGTATAATCAATGGTATTAGTGCAGAACAAAAAAAATAGAAAAAAAGGAAACATGTATGTGACTTAAACCATTCTATTCTATATAAAACTTTACAACAATCTTTTCAATACAAAATAGTTTCATATCAAAAGGGTTTTTGTAGATATTGTAGTAATTTCAATGGTTAAGATCATGAGTCAATTGGATGCCAACTCAGTGATCTAGTGGTTAAACGCTCGCGTGCAATACTGATATATCCTGGGTTTGAATCTCGTGAGGCGTGATCGTGAATGTGCACTGTCACTGAGGCGTCCTACAATAGGATGAAACCACCGTCCAGTGTTTCCAGGTTATCTATGGTGATCTACCTTCAATCGATTCATAATCTCAACCATTCAAATTACAAAATAGTTTGTTTTGATGTTTAATATCCATTAATGTTTATTATTATTATTATTATTATTATTATTATTACCACTTATTAGTGATCAGTTAATGAATGATCATTCGAGAGATAATAACTCCAACTGTGTGACATTAAGAAATGTGCCTTTGAACACTCTACCCCACTCCCACCGATCCACAAAAAGCGGACTGTAGATTGTAAACAGCACAGATATTATGTTAGGTAGGGTTGACACAATTAATTTCCACCCAGTTCATTATATGACAAATGTTTTTTAATGTAACAATGTTTCTGAGCTAAATTATGTATATTTGCTAAACTCTACATCTATACAAACTCAATACCATGTTGATACACTCTAATAGTTCAAAATAGTATTCTTTTTACAATTGATTAATCACTGAGTGGTAATCAATATCATGTATATGTGGTCTTTCTTAATGCAGATCGAACAAGTTGCATTGAGGCTACCAGTCTAGGTGACTTGACATTGAGTGTACTATGTTGAGATAAGATGATGGTTGGAGTTAGTCAACAGAATTATTATTTTGTCGCATCTATATACATATTTTTGTTTTATTCTGAATAAAGTTTTTTCTCTAAATATTATTGTTGTTTTTTAATGTTTGTTTTAGATAATGGGTGCTTCATTTAGAAATGTTGAACAAATTCTTGGTTTAGTTGGATGTGATTTGTTAACAATATCACCTAGTCTTTTAGATGAATTAAGTAAAATGTCAGAAGTGCCCAGTTTATGCTTGACTGTAGAAAAAGGTAAATAAATTTATTGTTTTCTTAGTTATGGAACGAAACCGTGTTCAACTTCTGTTTTCATAACCATATAATATCTTTAATTGTTTCATTTGGATGTTGTTCTTTTTCGAACTAAACTGATAAGTAAGTCGTATTAATAATTTATACAAGTCACTTGGTTTGTGTGTAGGCTATAATGCTTCCCGGGTGCCCAAACCGAAGCAGGTAGTTTTCTTAGGGTACCACACTCAGAGCCTTTGACCTAAAAGTCTAATCCACAAGGTAATAGAGCAACATAAGGAGATGCAGTCCCATCGTAGCCAATGACCAACAATATGTTCATACGCCATTTGTTAACTTAGGATCCTGGAGCCCATGTGCACCATTGATTTGGAATGAGGGTTTTCCGACTCCCGTACGTGGATCATCTATGTCCAACAACCCGGTTAAACCATTGGATATTCGCTTTTCGTCCTCTGAATTTCGTAAACACCAGCCTTGCCGTGAAAAGGCATTGAGTAGGCATTCAATTGAAGTGGTTGTGTATACGTGACCATGTATGAGCATTTTGAGAGGGAGAGCTGACTCTTCCCACTCTCGGTCGTAACATGGCATTTATGGGCTTAATAAATAACTACACACTGATGGAATTTTTTTATGCATTATTTCTGTATTATTCACTTACGTGAATTGATTAATTATGATTCTTCTTTTCTTTTTATTGTGACCACCACCACCAACAACAAACCACACACACGCACACCCAGCCCAAACATCTTATGATCATTCTTATCAATCAGATGAATTATTAACAGAAGAAGAATTTCGTTGGCAAATGAATGAAGATGAAATGGCTAATGATAAATTAACTGATGGTATAAGACGTTTTACTAATGATGCATTAATATTAAAAGATTTAATTAAAACACGTATAGAACAATAATAATAATCATAGAGATAATAATCTAATAATAGATCATAGATGAATTAAATGGAATTCTAATGTTTTCTGTACGTGCTCATTTTCAATCCGGCTTACTTAACATTCATTCAAATGAGAAATAATTTATGTCTTTTTAATTCAATATACATTAATCAGCATGATTTACGCATATTAGTATAAAGTATTTTAATTAAAATTCATAAATTTTCAATGATCACATCCTTATTTATTATGTAAGACTTTTATGAAATGGACCTTAGTTTTAGTTATTTCAATAGTTGATATTATGAATCAATTGAAATGAGACTACCATGGAAAACCTGGAAACACTGGATGTCCGTCCTCAGTAGCAATACGCATCCACTATCCCGCTACGTGAGATTCGAACCCAGAACCTATCAGTCTCGCGTGCTAGCGCTTAACCACTAAGCTGACATCCAAATGTGTTGATGTCTGACTTAAACTAATCCACGAAATTGAGCGACACATTTATTTATTTGAACACATAAGTATTGGTACAAGGGGAACCAAACACATTTGCGCCGCACGAGTCACTTGATTTGTGTATGTGGTGTGATACTAGCCGGGTGCCCAACCGAATCAGGTGATTTTCTTAATCGCCCACACTCGCAGCATTCGACCTAAAGGTCTAATCCACAAGGCAGTGGAGCAATGCTAGGAGATGCAGTGATATGGTAGTCGGTGACCAACAATTGGTTCGTACGCCATTTGTTCCCTCAGGACATTGGAGCCCATATGCACTATTTGTTTGGAATGAGTTCTTTCCAACTCCTCTAGGTTGATCCTCCATATCCACCAACCCTGTTAAAGCTTCGTACATTCACTTTCCGTCCTCTTAATTCCGTAGACATCCGCCCCACTGCGAGAAAGCAGTGAGTAGAACTTCTCTGGCAGTGGTTTTATGCACGTGGCCATCTGAGAGCATTTCAAGAATGAGGAAACTGACTCTCCCTACCCTCGGTCGTATCAGGACTTTTGCGGGCACATAGAAAAAACCCGTTCTCGTCTTTTTACTGTATAGTTAAACTTGTACCATGGTCCTGATAACCCTTAATCCGGAGCTGAAACTACTGAACTGATAGAAAAGTGTGAGGGATTTTTTCCGTGTTGCGGCTGGTAATGATACTAGGCGAAATACTTTGAAATTACCGAATTGCACGACATACGCGCGATTTAAAAATTCAAAATGGTGATTATAAAAGATTATCCTACTGGTTGAGTTTTTTGGAGTAATTCAGTAATCAGTCAGTCAGTAACAACGTGGAACTTCGTACGTACGTACATCAATTCGAGTTGCCATAACACATTAGCACAGAGATGCAGTTGTTGATTCAAATCCCATAGTGATAGAGGTAGTAAAAGTACAAGCAGTAATCGGAAAGATTAGAGTTTGGAGATGTTATTTAAAGAGTATAGTCCAGTGAAATAAATTTGGAAAGAGGAAAAAAGATAAGAAGGAATCAGGAGATTAGAATTTGGAAGAACACAAAGATTGGATGCACCTGCGCCCAGCATTGCAAACGATTTTGGGCTATGTCATTCAGGGTCTCTAACCATCGGTTGCCATCAACTCGCGGTCTCCAACCAGGTAGTCTACCAACATGACTCAGTCCATTTGTCAGTGACTTCATGGACTTGAATTCAGTAATAATCCTCCTTATTAACCCTTGCGCCAAGGTATCAAGTTAATGTTTATTACATAACCAATTTATGGGGTATATACTATTAGTGCTTATTAGAAAGACAATAAACCATCCAATTCAGTAAGCGAAATACCTTCAAAATAATTTAACTATTTACATACAATTACTATGACCCTTATCCATTATTGTGAAAATAAATTACGCTTTGTCCTACTTACACAATATTATAACATACATTACAATATTACATGTAATATATCAATAAAGTATGGTGCTTTAATTGACAACTTACGACGGATAACCAATGGTTAAAATTAAAAAAAGTCGAACATTGAAATGATGAGACTACCGTTGATCAACGATCTTTACCAAGTCTAATTGAGAGTCATAAACCTGTGTGAGAGATTAGAATATTTTGAACATTCTATTTTAGCGGCATCTATAGAGCTTCATAGGATTGGATGTAGGATAAGAAAAGCTGAAGCTACAGACTGTTAATTTATATCCAATTATGTCAAAGGACTAAAACATTACCAAGTTACTGTAAATGTGATGTTTAGAAATTTGAAGAGAGATGACTTTCGAAAAGATCGAGTTATTGTCTGTTGATATTCTGAACCATATATGCAATTGACTTCCGAGGGATGGAAACATCTTGATAAATTTTTCATTTTGATATTACATGATCGGTGATAGTCTGTAGAAGAACCTTAACTTATGTTTATACTAATTATTATGCATAAACAAGGCATACTTAGTGTCATGAAAAGACCAATGTCCACTTAGTGAATCCAAACAAAATGTATCTCAATTCAGGCTTTAGTAGAATTTCATTAACATCTAGTCAATTAACCTTAATGGGTACTTGATCAATAGGATTAAGTTCACAGCTTTGGGCTATTTTGTTCAATGATCGATTAGTTAAGTCATCATGAAATGATTTTCAATCATTTGGTTTATTTACTTAATGACGTTACAGTGAGACTATAATCGATGGACGACCATTGAGTGACACTAAACTGACCTTGAGAGTGTCCACCTAATAACTGGTACTAAATTAGGGTTATAAACTAATGTGAGGAATTATAATTTTTAAATGATGATTATGATTAGAAATTAGATTTAGGGAGTTTTCATCAGATATAATGCCAAAACCCTATTTATCCGAATAGATGAATGAAATTCGCGCCAAAATCCTTGATCTTTTATCTTATACATCATTGGCTCGTTTTGTAAATTATAGTCTCGCCATTGGATATATGCATATAATGGGTCATTCCATTGAAAATATTTTTGACATTAAAATATCATGAGAATTTCTTTTTTCTAAGATGAACAACTGTCATAGGTAGTCATTTAAAAAGGTGATCGTTTTGATATAGTTAATAACTTTATGTCGTGAGTGTTTTGGAATTTTTGCCCAGTAAAAAAAAAAGAAGTACATGACATAACAATGTACGATATTGACTTTAGTTATAGATATAAATATAACCATTATTAAGTCTTGCTTATTTGGACGCTATATTCGTTCCTAAGCTATTCTGATACCCGCACTCTAGAACTATACAGCGACCTGAACACCAGAAAGAAGACGCAAAATATGAAACACTTTACTCAAGGGTTCGTTTTTGTACAGGAAACGTGGGTATTTATAGATGTTAACGTTTGTTAAATCAACATCATATTTCGGCCAATCCGTTAACGACATATTATGCTACTGACAAATAGTAGCAAGTCACTTTGGAATTCTAGAATGCTACATCATGCTCTGATTGGCTAGGACTCTTCGGCTTCTTTTGGGCCTCTAGAGGCTCCGTTGAAGTTCTCCGAAAGCCGGCTCAACAACCATTTTGATGTTTACTAAAAAGCATTAAATCGACTGAAGATATTCCATCATGTTGACTCAATACTAATGTATATTTTCAGTTTAAGGCTGTAGAGATTATTGAATTGTTATAACAATGAACCAATCAATGTTAGAACATCATTAAACATGAAAGTACTGGATTTCTTGAAGTTAGTCACTAACGCCGTTGGGTTAAGTCAGTGATCAAGCCAAAAAATGTGGATGACATATTCGTCATCACTAAAAAGGACTATCTGGAAAACATTTACACTTTGATAATATTGACAATTGAATAAAAGTCAAACAACAAGTTATTAATTTTGAATGTATTGATCTATGGAACTGCTACAGGGAAAGTGGAAACTCAAGTATATTGGAAGTCAATCGATAAAAGTCAAATTCTCAATTACATTAGCTGTAACGCAATAAGTCACAAAACGAAATGCTTACAAGTTTTATTCAAGAGGGTGATAACACACTACAGAACACTTGCAATGCGTGAAGTTGAAAAATATCTAATGAATTTCCTTCGAAAGAAAAATTACAATGAGATTATTGAAGCCGTTTGGATTAAGTGTAGCACACAAACTAGCAAAATCACTCTGATAAATCCTATGCAAACCTGTAGTGTCTGCTACTATGTCAGTTGAAAGCTTATCTGCTCGTTTGTTCTCTTCCAGAGAAGGCTATTGCTGATGGTATCCGGTCAATGGATGTTGAGTATCTTGCGTAGACAACCATTTATAAATACTTGTGTCTTCTTGATGGTGGTTGTTGTAGTTCTCCAAGTTTCATCTCCGTACGGTAGAACTGCCTTGAAGTTCGTATTGATGATTCTGACTTTGATCTTGGTTGAAAGTTGTTTTGAGTTCCATATGTTCTTCAATTCTAGGAATGCTTTACCAATGCTCGCCTTTATTTCTGCTTACCAGGTATGTGAAGAATTCAACATGGTAAAAAAAGAAAAAGTACAATGAAAATATCGGCTCCTCGTAAACTGCATCGTTGTTTTCCAGCCGTCCTGGAAAAGAAAAAAGAAAATGTAAGTGCATCTCGAAATGCACTCGTATGAACGTAAAAACGCAATGTCGGCGAAAAAAAGGAAAACAAACTCAAACACACGTAATAGCGTTAAAAAATGTTTTGTTTTTTTAATAAAAATAGAAATACATGAGCATATTAAAATTGTTGTTTTTTTTAAAAAAAAATTAATATATATGGTAAAAAGAAAGATCGAGATAATATAAAATGTCGAGTAGTGCTTTACGTGCAATAGTCGTTTAAATGTTCTGGAAATCTTAGTCTTCTTCCAGAACGTGCCGTTTTAAGTTTATTTTCAGACACATTTGGAGTGTCATCGCTAGTGTTGGTTGAGCAATTATGGGTGTAGTAGTCGTGTTGTGCGATTGTACCGGAAAGAAATCGAAGTGAATAGGATTTCCTTCTAAATACGCTGCTTTTAAGCGATCGATGGTGATTCTATCGTTTGTTCCGTTCTTATCGAACATATAGTACTTAGATTCACGTTGAAGAACTTTGAAAGGTCCTTCGTATGCTGATTCGAATGGTCTTCGATGTGCGTCTCGACGAACGAAAACGTGTGTACTATATCGTAAGTCAGGTTGAACGAAAACAGAGGTTGACTGTGGTCGAGTGGAAGCAGGTTTAACTGAACGCATTGCGTTTGTAAGCCTCTTCGTGTAGGAGGTTAGATCCATGTTCATTGAAGGATCCACGAATTCTCCTGGAAGTCGAAGTGTCGTTCCATAAACGAGTTGACCTGCGGTGTATCCAATGTCAGCTTTCACTGCATTGCGGATACCTAGTAAGACGAGTGGAAGAGCATCGGTCGACTGTGAAAAGTTTGCAGCTGATAGTGAAGCTTTTAGTTGTCGGTGAAAACGATCTACCAACCCGTTTGCTTGTGGGTGGTAGGCGTTCGTTCGGAAGCGAGTGATTCCTAATAGTGTGGTCAGATGACGGAAAAGTTCAGACTCAAACTGACGTCCGCGGTCTGTAGTGATGGTTGAAGGGCAACAGAAGTTTGCTACACATCGTTCGACGAAGGTGCGGGCCACTGTTTCAGCAGTGATCTCTTTGATAGATACTGCTTCTAACCACGGAGTGAAACGATCTACACAGGTTAATAGGTAAGAGTATTCATCTGAATCTGGTAAAAGTCCTACCAAATCCAGTTGAAAATGGTCGAAACGAGCATCGGGAGTTTTAATGAGCCTAAAGGACATTTATTGTGTCTGATGACCTTAGATTTTTGGCAGCTTACATAGAAGCATGCCCACCCCCTCACGTCTTTATTCATACCAGGCCAGCAAAAGCGTTCTGCTATCAGCTTGATGGTTGCACGAACACCTGGATGAGAAAGTTTGTGCAATGTATTGAACACATTGCGTCGATAATGTTTCGGCACGATTGGGCGATCCCCGCTACAGACTACTGCTACACTTGCTGTCTGTATCTGCATAAGTTCGTGTATATGCTATAGGATGGCTTGGTTATCTGCGAAGTCCAAATTGTATAATTGATTCTGAGTTGTCCATTATATTCTGTGTTTTCCTTCAGATATCGAGGTCCTCATAATCCAGTCGACCACCAGAAGAAAAAGGAAGGGAGAGAGTAAACAGCCTTGTCTGACTCCGGTCTGTACTTGGAATGAATCTGTCAGCTGTCCTCCATGCACGACTTTGCACTGTAGTCCATCGGGTGAGTTCCGGATAATATTGACAATCTTCTCAGGAACTCCGTAGTGTCGAAGAAGTTTCTATAATGTCTTCCTATCTACACTGTCAAATGCCTTTTCATAATCAATGAAGTTTATTGACGACGATGATCCGTAGTGTTGTAATTTGTTCTGTGCACAACCGATTCTTACGGAATCCAGTTTGTTGATCTCAAAGTTAGGCGTCTACTCCATCTTTCATCCGGTTCAGCAACACTCTGTTAAACACTTTTCCTGGTACTGACAGTAGTGTAATGCCTCTGTAGTTTTCACATTTGCTCAGGTCTCCTTTCTTGAGAATCTTGACGAGGTGCCCTTCTTTCCAGTCCATCGGCACTTGTTCCTCCTCCCAAATCTTTTTGAATAGAAGGTGAAGCATGTTTGTAGTTGCTTCGATGTCTGACTTCAGTGCTTCAGCTGGTATGTTGTCTGGTCCTGCTGCTTTCCCGTTCTTGATTTGTTTGACGGACATTCTGATTTCTTCCTTCGTTGGTGGGTTGACGTCTATGGAAAGATGTGTGTGTGCTGCTTCGATGTCCGATGGATTCATTGGAGCCGGCCTATTCAGGAGTTCCTCGAAGTATTCAACTCATCTGTTCCTCTATTCTTGGATTTCAGTGATTGTACTTCCTTCTTTTTCCTTCATCGGTCTCTCTGGTTTACTATATTTCCCTAATAGTTTCTTCGTCGTATCATATAGTTGTTTCATATCTCCTTCTCTTGCAGAGTTTTCCGCCGTCGTTGCTAGTTCTTTCACGTATTTCTGTTTGTCGGCTTTAATGTTCTTCCTTACTTGCTTGTTTGCTTCTATGTACTCATTTTGTTCTTTGATTTTCTCTGCTCGTGTTTGGCTGTTTTTAATTGCTGTCTTTTTGTTCTTTTATCCTTTTATCGTGTTCAGTGTTCCTATAGAGACCCATTCCTTATGGCTATGCTTCTTAAGTCCCAGGACCTCTTGACACGTTGAAATTAATGCTTCTTTGATACTTTTCCAGTTGTACTCTATAGTAGTTCCTTCTTCCTTCAGTAGATCCTGTAAGGCTTGGAACCAGTTGTTGAGAGCTATCTTGAATTCGTTGATTTTGTTAGTATCTCGAAGGAAGGCTGTATTGAACCTTGGTAGTGTTGTTTGTCCAATTGTCCAATTCTTTTTTAGCTTCAGTTTTAATTTGGCCACAACTAAGTGGTGATCTGAAGCTATGTCAGCTCCTCTACTGGTCCTCACATCTTCCATTAACCTTTGGAATTTTTTATTGATACAAATCTGATCTATTTGGTCCCCTGTAGTGTGGTCCAATGAGATCCATGTAGCTTTTAGTATACGTCTGTGTGGAAATATTGTGCCGCCTACGACCGGTTTGTCGATTACGCATAGATTCGCAAATCCTTTTCCATTTTTGTTTCTCTCTCCAAGTCCATGTCGTCCCATGATATCTTCACAAACGGTGTTGTCCATTCCGACTTTGCATTTAGATCTCCCATTAGAATGGTGAGGTCGTTTTTTTGGAACCTCTCTTTGATTGATTGCAGCCTCTCATATAATTGATCTTTACATTGGTGGGTGCTTAGCACTGAATAATATTCATTGTAACTCACTCCTTCTTTGTTTTGAATGATACTTTGATGATTCTGGATCCGTGAGATTCCCATCCTACAAGTGCATTTCGTGCTACTTTGGAAAGCATTAGAGCGACTCCCTGAGTGTGTGGAGCTTTTCGCCCTTCGTGACCAGAGTATAGCAGTATCTCTCCCGTATCTAGCCTTTATTTTTCAGGTTGAGTTCAATGGGTTTTGTCGATTCTAAGTACTGCCAAATTGTATCTCCTCATTTCCGTTGCTATTTGTCTGATATTCTCTGTCTACCACAGTGTCTGGACGTTCCATGTACCTGTCAATATTGTTGCTCTGGTTGTTAGAAGGGGCATCGGCCTCGTGGCTTCCGAAGGAAATCGGCTTTTACCATAAGGCGTCATAATTCTTCTAAATGAAGACCTTGTAACTCTCAGGGCAGAGTTTAAATGGTTTGAATTATTTTTTCTGGTAAGCGTTTTTTTAGCGAGTTAGTTTTCTACGGGATGGGGAATCTAACCACATGCCCAACTCTCCTTTTTTACCCGGACTTGAGACCGGCAGTAACTCAAGAAGAGCTACAGGCGGAATTATTATGTTTATTACTTAAGCTTAATTCTATATTCAGTGAAGAGCAATTTTTTTTAATTAATCATGGTAAACGTTTTTTTATATTTTTCTTTTTCCCTAAATGAATAGCAACTAAGTGATAATAAGATGTTAGATGTAACAACTTCATCTTATCAATACAATTTAACACATCCATACACTACTAATATTATTACTACTAATCCAACAACAACATCACCAATATCAACAGTAAAAACATGTATTTCAATGAATGATACTTCTGAAAAATCAATTAGTTTACAATGTTCTAAATTTATTACACGTTGGATAACACAATGTCCATTTCAATGGAATATAAAATCATCAAATCAACAAAAAACTATAATAAATAATAATAATAATTGGCAAACAACAACATCAACAACTATCATTTCTAATAATCCTATTGATCCTATATATACACAATCCAGATATCAACAAGATCTATTAAATCCAATCAACAAAACAATTCAAACTACTAATAATGATGAAAATATTCATGAATTTATTGAAGAATGTGTTATACCTGTACCTGTATTTAATTTATTTCTATATTTAGCACAAGAAGGTGTTTATGCAAGAGATTTATTTCGACGACCTGGTAATATTGCTCAAATTAAAGTAAGTAGTATTGTTTAAAAGATCTAGTTATATATGTATATATGACAGATAGTTTTTGTAATTTGCATTGAAGTTACTTACTTACTTACTTACGTTTGTTACTCTTCGTGAAGGAGCATGGGCCGCTCACAAGCATTCTCCATCCAACCCTGTCCTGGTCAATCTTTTCCACGTTTTATTCATCCTTTTCATATCTGATTCTATTTCCTGACGTAATGTGTTCCTCTTTACCGCTTACTTTCAGGATTTCAAGTTAGGGAACTCCGCCTGTAGCTCTTTTAGAGTTACTGCCGGTCCCGAGCTCGGATAAAAGAGGAGGGATCGGCATGGGTTTAGCGACCCCATCCTGTAGAAAACTAAATCGCTAAAAGTCGCTAACCAGGGAAAATAATTCAAACTATTTAAACTCTGCACTGGGAGTTAGGAGGTCTTCATTTATAAGACCTATGACGCCTCATGGTACAAGCCGATTTCCTTCGGAAGTCACGAGGCCGATGCCCTTTCTAACAACCAGAGCAACAATTTTTATATATATGTGATAACAGGTCTTGGATTTTGGTGCGAAATTCCTGTAGGCAGAGTTGAGGTTCGAAAAATGTTTGCCTTATTTTTAGTACTTGAATTTAATCTTTTGATAAGAATTTATTCTGTTTTTTTACGAACAGTGTTGTTTTTAAATAAAGTCAAATTAGTAAGTAGAACTGGTTTGCCTTCATCCTCATTGTTTATTTTACAATCATATTATTCTATGTAGTATATTGTTCATGACTTTTTGAAATAGATCCATGTTGTGAAGATATAGTCGATTGATCGTTTGCCTTCTTACTGATCTCCATAGTTCTATATCAGATGGAATCCTGGTTCTTTATGTCTAGTCTGAAGTAGTAGTTGATGATATATTTAGATTTTCATCGACAAGAAGAAACGCCTAAATCAAAGGACAGATTGAATATTTTAGTAAGCAGGATATAAATATCTGAATCTTCGTATTCAATCAAATTAGCCAGTACTCCAGCATGGTCTCTTCCAAGAGAACGTAACAATGTCCGTTTCGCATCCCTCGCGATGCTCGGCGTGAATGTCAGATCTGCCAATATATATGGGTTGACACTACCGGCTATGCTTTCATTCTGAGCAAATGTGTTACTAAGCAGCTCACGTAGTTCTTCTGAGTCTCTTATAAGTAGACGAGTCCCAAACAGGACGAAACGCGCGTCCTGGATTCCACTGCTAGCCACTATCCATCTCTGCTTATAATGCTTGTAAATTAAGGCAATATCGAGGCATACGCACAGTATGCACATATGCCAATAAGAGACTGATCAATTTCAGTCCTAAAACATCAATGGGAAGATTCAAGTAAAACAATATCAATTGAATTATTAAGCAAATGGTTCTTCCGCATTTGTAATACATCTCATGCGCCAGATATCAATGCAAAGTGCATCAGCAAAAACTATTTCAAAACTGTAAACCTCGACACTTGGAGTATACATACCGCCATTAAAACTTTTAAGCCAAATGCGAGTTCTGGTGCCGATGACATCCCTTCAATCCTTTATAAAATGTCAGGCCCGGACATGCAGACGCTATTAATCAAAATATACACTTTATCTTTAGAGACAGGTTCATATCCGTAAATCTGGAAGGTAACGTATGATCTTCCCAAACACATATCCGGACCAAGAAACCTTGTCGAAAACTGCAAAACCCATAAATATCACTCCAGTCATATCACGCATAATGGAAAAAGCGATACAAAATCATCTATTTGATCACCTACTTAAGGAAGATCTGACGGGCCCGTCACAACATGGCTTCATTAGAACAAGGTCGTGCAGTACATGTCTGATAGACTTTAATACGAGGTTACTAGCATTCATGACCAGAAGGAACTAGTGGTTATACTATATTTCGATATTAAGAAAGCCTCTGGTAAAGTACATCATAATCTTCTAATAAACAGGCTTGAACAGTTGGAATTATAAATCCTCTTTTGCAATGGACCAAGTCATTTCTTACGAACAGATACCAAATAACCAAGATTAACTTTACAACATCTACACCTCCACCAATAACCAGTGGTGTTGTCCAGGGTAGTGTCTTGGGTCTATTGCTCTTTATAATCTACATCAGCAATATATGCAAGTGTTATAGCACAGGTCAGACATACCTCTATAACGATGACTTAAAAGTCACCTATAAAACTGACATTCGCGATGTACGTAGTACTGTGCGAACAATATAACAAGAACTCAACATGATAAACAACTGGTGCAAACGCTGGAGGTTGGAGCTCAGCACAAATAAATGCGGCTGGCTCTTCAAAATGAATATAAAATCATTCTTTATAAACCCTGTGTAAGGCATATCGTTGAATACTGTTCGTTCTTATTTTCTAACCTACGCCTACCCGATATACTTAAGGTGGAAGGAATACAACGAGATTTCACTCGCTTAATACTTAAGAACAACTCACTCAATGAATACAGCTCTCGATGCCATATCTTAGGACTGGAACTCCTTTGGAAAAGAAGGCTAAGGTCCAATTTCATCCTCTATTTCAAACTCCTGAAAAACCTTACTCATTCCACATGTAATATAGCTCTTGCCCAAGACACAGATGAATATGACCTTCGAGACAAAGTAACCACGATCATAGTTGGGAAATACAGTTCAAAAACTCGGGAAAACTTCTTCCTCATTAAGTGTGCATTAATATGGAAAAGTCTTGCCTTTGGAATACGCATGACAGATGAATTACATACGTTTGTAAGGCTTATTGATCAAGCCCTCACATGCACAGATCTGGCACAAACGGATATTATAGGCTCTCTACATGTATGGATCGAATTGTATGATTTTCTAACTTTGTATTTGTATTAGACACTTTTTCCTTCCTAATTTTTCTACTTGAAGTTGACAGGTAACTCACTGAACCTATCGACTTTCGGTCGCTAAGAGACGCTTACTTCTATCCTAAAAAGTGAGAAAAACCCGCACAAATACCTGTTTACTACTAGTGGTCTTGCTCCATTGGAACCAGTTACCCATCAACCGGTGAGGATGGAACAAAATAACATCGACAACAAGTTAATATGAATTTCTTCTTGTTTATGCATTATCAGCTCTTTACTCTCCTGTATAATATGTAGACTAGCAATTAATATAATTTCTCCACTCGTTACCTTATCTACAACTCATCTGTTTATATACTTTTCCACCGGCTTTAATAAAAAACTATCCCACATTATACCCTTCTAAATGTTTATACTCTAACTGGCGAACTATAATTTATACTATAGTCAATTAAAGCACTGCATCCAAGCCGTACCCACAGTCCATAACTTGTAACTGCCTGATAAGTTTGTAAAATGGTACTTATATAAATAGTATTTTCCAACAGATTGTGAAACAGAGGATTGTGTGAGGTATGACATATATGCAAAAATAAGCTTAAATGATTCTAACATCACAAAAGGAGGGAGGGTGGAGTTACTGACGAGCAAGCACTGACTGTGTGGGTGATGACTTCAATCCACCCGTGTTTGTGGGGCAAGACATTTTGTAAGTATCAGGCTCTTAATGACTGAGGATAGGTAAATCAACCTGTGATATTTATTTATTTAAACACAGATATTCGTACAAGGAGGCACCAAGTACATATGCGCCACGCAAATCTCATTCGATATGTGTGAGGGCTGTGATACTACCCGGGTGCCCAAACCGAAGCAGGTGGTCTTATAAGGGGCCACTCCTCGAGCCTTCGACCTGAAGGTCTGACCCACAATGCAGTGGAGCATCGTAAGGAGATTCAGTCCCATGGAAGCCGGTGACCAACAATTGGTTCATACGCCATTTGTTCCTGCAGGATACTGTAGTCCATGTGCACCATTGGTTTGGAATCCGGTTAAAGCGCCAGAAATCTGCTTTTCGTCCTCTCATTTTTGTAAATAACACCCCCGCCTAGAGAAGGCAGTGAGTAGGACTTCCCTGACAGAGCCTATATACGCGTAGCCATGTGAGAGCATTTCGAGAGGGAGAGCGGACTCTCCCCACTCTCGACAATACCAGGGCATCTGGGGGCACCTGTGATATAGATTGTTTTTCTACGCTCATCACTCAGTCTCATGTTTCCAATTTTATGCTAGATTAGCTATTCTACTAAGACAACCTACAACATGCTAACTCGGACATTTTCACTACGATTGTGTGGCTTCCATCGGACAGACAAAAAAAGAAAAGAGAGAAAAAATTAAACAGCAAAAGATATAATCGTTAGTACTTTTAACACCTCACCTTCCGTATGCACAATCCTAATAAAGCGCTTTCCTTGTACCAGCCTTGACTTCCCTTCCTTCATGCGAGCGTACTCCATTTTGTTAAACATCACAACTCATTGTTCTTTATTACTACATTCTCTTATATGGAGCCTCTGACTTCATTTCACTCCAACAAGAGATAATATGAATTTAATCTAATGTATTATACCTCTGTCTGTTCTACTACAGAATGTTAAGCAACGTTTGGCGTTCATATCCTAGTGCCTTGATGCTCTTCTGTTTCTCTTTTTCTTCTTCAGAAATTCGCTCTGAGGGCACAGCTATGAAACTTCTGTCGTCTGGAACAAACTTGACGTACGCGTCCCCTCAAGGTCTTGGTTTACAGCAAGCGCTCTAGGGGTCTACTTCATAACAACTATAAACTTAATAAGTTGGAAAGCATGTTGTACACCAACAACTGTTGTAATTTATAGATATGCCTGTAAAAATGGCGTGTACCTGCTAATGCAGAAATATATCATTATTATTGCGTTACCAGGTCCAAGTTTTCATCAAGTTAGGAAAAAAATGATTGGCTTATGGTTACCTTAGGGCTTGAAAACTCAAGATTTGGCACCGTTTTTGTATAAGTGGAAGAGAATGAACTTCGATAAGTGGGAACGTGTCTATATGATGCTGCTCACTGGATACAACGGGGAATTAAATCGACCAGGCAAAATCATACCTTGTGGATATTGTAATATATTGATACTATATCTTATTTATTAAAAAGATACAGTCTTAAAACTGCCAACATAAGAACAAGTATGGTGTATTTTCAGCATCGCGGTTGTTTCCCTATCTACTGACAATCTTCCTACGTATGGTATGGCATAATTAAACGTGTAAAAGATAAATTGCAAATACCACTCACTTGCGAGCACGAAAGAAAAACTATTCACCAGTCGTAATTGAAATACCCACTTTTGTTTCAAAACTGATGCGAAATCATGCCACGCAAAATGCTTGAAAGTTACATGAGTAATTACGACGAATAACTGCTGCTGAATAAGTTCTCATGATATTCGTATATCACCACACAGCATTTTTAACTGAACTTCGGATTTCATTAAAAGCGTTATTTGGTAAACACTTAACACTTTGAGATTGAACGGGAAAAAAGTTTATGCTAAGACTATTATTATTCATTTTTCATGGATGTCTAGGTTTCGAAATTCGTTAATTTCCCCTCAAGTACGTTCAGATCGATCCAAAATCAACTGTTCATTAGTTTCAGAAAATAAAGATGCTGCTGGATGACTTTTAACTGTGCATAACTTGCTTTTCAATTAAATATTGAGTTTTAATTGCATTAAACCTAATCTATTGACATAAACATATGTATTCCTGAGACGTGTTTTAGTTCATCACATTTACGCATACTTTATAAACCGCATTGTTTAGGTAAGGAGTCTAGTGGTTTGTTTAGTTTCCTAGTAATATAATTGGTAATTACTTAACTGCAGTTTTTTGTCTATGGAATTAAACCTCCCAGTAAATCTCCATAATTCACGTTTCATAACTATACCTATTAATTAGTGACTCGGTTAAATGCATTTGATATTAATTCGTTGTGCGATCTGGTTGAAATTTTAGTTATCACAGAAATACATTGAGGATATAAACTATTAAATGTTTTTTACGTGAATAAAGCAATAACATATACTATGAGGAAGTTAGTCCATACGCTTTTGATACAAACTTCCGTTTATGTGTGTAATAGTCTGTTAATTACCGCAATCTTAAGCTTAACATAAACATCAAACGTTTTATGTATCAACACTTCGTTTTTATTCTTGATATAATTTACAGGCTTTCACTATTTGTAATGTTTGTTATGGGAAATGTTTGATATATGAAGCACATGGAAGAGTTCTAACGCTCATGTTTAAAATGCGTTTATGAGCTCTGTGTTTAAATCACTTTCTGTTGAAAGGTTTACAAACAGCTGTTTCATTAAATATTGATTGTATTTTATAATTCCTCGCAAACTGATGCTGTTCTACAACAGTTTTCGAACACAGTCCTTAAAAATGTGATAAGTATGATAAATCACACAGAATTGACATTTCCCTACTAGCCAACAGCCTTAAGTAATAACGAATAGAGATAAGCTTCTATTATTTTTCTTGCTAGCCAAGAACACAGTATTGTTCAGCATAAATAACTAAAGAATCTACTTCACTTTCTACCTTAGATCCTAAAGAACCTTTAAGGTTACTCAGTTGTAGTTTGAGAGGAGCTGTAACGTAATATACATTGTTCGATATGCTTTGCGGAAAAGTATCTATCCAGCTTAGATTTTTAACGGCTAATGCATGAGGCTGGTTTGCTTAGATATCAGGCGGTAAGCGGATGTAATATATTTCTGATTTATACCATGTACTCAACAGTTTACTCGAACAGACATTAATTTGATAGTGAAAAAACCCCTCAGTTATTAGAATCAAGACTTTAATAACACGATAAGAAATCCAGTGTTACAGAGGAGAATTGTATGTAGTAAAAACCTTACGTATTACGTATCATCCCGTGGTAGGTGGCTTAAATACAAAAATACTTTTCCACAAAGTACTCACACACCAGACTAATACTTCTGTTCCATTTGTTTACTGAAGACATTAAGGTTTCAAAAACTGGTCAACTGTTTATAATTTCACAAAAATCTGTTTTCACTTGAAACATAAGTTTGAGGCAAAAGTCATGTAAATAAATATATGCAGGTTTAACTGAATTTCCATCGGGATATTTGGACGGTTCGTGCATGTTCAGAGTTTGTCTGGTTATGTAAATATAAAGCTTTTTTTTGAAAAACTTATTTCATCTTAAACGAGATTGATAGGAGTGGTTACTAACCAAAGTTCGTCTAAAAAACAAATTTAACCATTTTTGTCTTTACATCCAAAATGACATGTGTAGGAAGTGGGTTTTTCAGCTTACGAAACATATGGAACTGCAACACGTGGTAACAGTAGTATATTCTATTTTGAAGAGGAATTTAAGTTTACTAAGGACATTTCAACAAAAGAAAATAGAGAAAGCAGTTAAATCGCGATACAAAAAGTAACCATTGAGTCGTCTCATTATAGTGTATGCTGTTTCGGTTAGGGCAATATTTAATAAATTTAATTCCTTGCATTTAGTAAATATTTTAAGTAATATCATATAACATTACTTTACATACAATTCTTAATCGTTACCCCTTTAGACTGAAATCGAAAGATAATTTATTAAGAATGTTTTAGTTGGTGTCTTTCTTTAAAGTAATCTCATAATTAAATGAGTTTTATAACATTCACCACTATGTTATATGCGTAGTGCTGGTTTTTAGTAGACTGAGTTAATTGCCGCTTGATATTAATATAATCGATTCCTAGGCGCAAATACTTAAATTACCCAAGGACTATAATATTCATTAAGAAATTTCACTGCTATCTGATGTCTATACTTTAAAGTATTTATTTTGGTCAGCGTTTTCTCAACAATATGGTTTTCTACAGGATCAGGTTTCTGAATCCATTGCCAACCCTCCTTCCTTGCACGGACTTGAAACCAGGAGTAACCCTGTAAGAGCTGCAGACAAAGATGGAAAAACTCTAGAAGAGGTCGAAACTTTCACATATCTATGGGACATCATCAATTAACAAAGAGAATCTGATGCAGATATAATGGCGAGGATTGGCATAGCACGAGCAGCATTCCTACCTTTGCAGAACATATGGAACTCAAAGCAAGTGTCAGACAACATCATAGTAAGAATTCCTTAATATAAATGTTAAGACGGTTCTACTGTACTGAGCTGAAACTTGGAGAACTACCACGACAGTCATCGAATAGGAAAAGCATTTATAAACAATTGTTTACACAAGATATCTGATGTTCTTTGACCGTATACCATCAGCACCAGCCCATTGTTGTAGAGAAAAACCCAGCTTCCATCTAAATAGGAAATGAGGAAAAGACCTTGGAGGTCGATAGGACATACATTGAGAAAATCATCAAACTGCATCACGAGGCAAGCGCTTCTTTAGAATCATGAGGGGAAACGAAAAAGAGAAGGATCATGGAACATATTGCGTCGGTAATTGGAAGTACACATGAAAAGGATGAATAGCAGCTGGAAAGAACTGGAAAGGATTGCTCAGGACAGAGTTGGATGGAGAATGTTGGTGGGCAGTCTGTGCTCTATCACAAGGGGTAACGGGCGAATGTGCGTGAGTAATCTCTATCCTTGAAGTACTAAAAAATATGCCTCGATGAAAAATTAAATACAACACAATGACGGAGCACAGTTTTATGTTTATCTTTGAGTTACAAATTTTTTGTGGGGTCTTAAAGTACTCTAATTCTGATTATTTTCAACGATAGGGAATTTACAGATCAATGATTCTTAGCAGAAACATTCAGTTTGGTATCAATAAATCTAAGTGGTGAAAAATTTTTCCAACCATCAAATTAAAATGATGTTTTACTGATCATTAGTTTGACAATAATAATCTATAAGTTATATTCGTCACAGACTGATCTCAGTTGAGAACGAAATAGCACAAATAGCTTTTCACTTTAGTATTTTTTTCCAGTGGTCCTCTGAGAGGCCTGATTGTCTTGTATTCGATCTCTATCGACACTATGAGTGAATATTGTTGATGAGTAACATACTATGACAAACTAACTATTTATTACTCTCTAATTTGTAGTGCTACGTCAACTGAGATTAACCTATGAAAAATTTGTTTACCTGTTTTTCTGTTACTCTATTCTTTTTTTAGCACTTTCATCATCCTGTCCATCCATTCAACTATTCTTGAATAGAGATGTGTAGTGAGTATGTCATTATTTCGAAGATTTTTCTCATGTACCTCTACTGACAATTATCCATTCTCATATACAACTAATCTTGTACAAGAGAATACTAAAAAATTTCCTAATAATGGTAATAATAATTGTATCATATGTCATGAATCCGTTATAACTTGTTTAAATAATCAATCTATTAAAAAGCAGAAATATTTGTCATCAATTACAAAATATAAGCAATTATCGCCGTTAACAACGGAAGAAAATCAAAATATTCAAACAAAACAACCAGGAACTATGTCAGTTTGTATTTCATGTACAGATATACTTGATAATAACAAGAATCCAGTAAGTTTCTTATTTTTAAAATGTTAATTTAAACGAAACAAACAGTAGACTTAAGATCCATTTGGTGTTGTTTTACTTGTATCTTCCGATTGTTATTTAAGACTGCGATTGATCTATCTCATGTTGGCGTATGTACATAGCGTTAAGTCACAAGCTTTTTAAGTGAAGATGGATAGTGACTAGCACTGAAATGCAGTTTTACGCGTGTTTCGTCGTATTCGGGACTCGTCAGCTGGATGTAACTACATTTCAGATATCATATAAGGACATAGTACAGGAAGAAAAAATGAGTTGGTAGAAAGAAAGGTATGAAGCGATTTAAATCTCTTAGTTTAAGGGAAGACAGAGAGTGTATACACCGACGCCATTGTGATAGATTTTGAGCCATGTCACCAAGAGTCTCCAGCCATTGGTTACGATAGTCACGTGGACCACAAATGTATAGTCTACATCTACCAACGTGCCATATACCAGAAGTTAGTGACTTCAGTGACTGATGCCACTTTTCGGTTTGGTTGCTCCTAACTTTCTTAAAACCATCCCCAACACTAGTCAGCATTGTGTTCAGGCATACGGAACATGTATCCCAACCATCTCAGTCTATGAATATTCACAACTTCATTAATCGATTTACCGAAATTCCTTAATGAAGTGCATCTAACCTCACTATTACTTACCCAGTGAGCCGCGTTTCGCAGCCATACTGCAAAACAAAACGAACTGCCGCGCAGATATCTCTCCTTCGCCATAGGTGATGCAAGTTGGCAAAAGCCAAACGAGCTTTTCAAATTCGTGCTGAGGTTTCTATTTCTATTGTTAATGAAACTTTACATTTTACTATTGTTTAACTAATATTCAAGACTTGTTTCTACAATATATGTTATTTTCTCCATTTAAGTAAATTTATTTCAAAAGTATGTAAATTATTTAAGTTGTTAGGTGATATGAATGTAAGAGTTCATTAATCTATGCCATATATATAGAATATTAAAATGATTACTATTAAAATGCCAACATCTATCATTTAAATAATGAAATGATAGTAAGTGTACATATTGGTTTATAAAAGTTATCTTTAATATCAATAATGAATAGAATCCATTTCAGTCAGTCAGTAACAACATGGAACTTTGTACGTATGTAATAAGTATTTCGGAAATGTTTCATTGTCTAAATGAAAAAAACTTTGAATCATGTTGATTTGATTCCACCTTTTTTCTCTTTGTAGAATAAGATAATTGAAGTAGTAAGAATATGTAAGAACAGAATAACCTATTATAACTTTTCTAATCAGTCAATCAGTAACAACATGGAACTTTGTACGTATGTACATCAGTTCAAGTTGCCATATCATATTAGCACACAGATACAATTGTCCATTGAAATCCCATAGTGGTAGAGATAGTAAGAGTCTAAGCAGTAATCAGAGACATTAGGGTTTGAAGATGTTATTTAAGGAGTACAATCCAATGAAATAAATTTGGAGAGAGAAAATAAAGGGACATGAAAAATTCAGAAGATTAGAATTCGAGAGAACAGAAAGTGTAGATGCACCTGTGCCACCGCACATGATTTTGTGCCATGTGTCATCTAAAGTCTCTAACCGTTGGTTGCTATCGTCTCTCGCGGACTCCAACCATTTAATATTGAATATTCTAAATATTCTTTCAAATAAGTTGTTAAGTTGTATTCCTTTTAATTCCTTTTGAAATTCATTAATAGTTAACTTAATTTCTAAAAAGAATGAATCAGTCTAGAAATGAAACTGTATTATAAACATTCATTCAAGTAATATGGAAATACATTTTAGAGTATTGGAATTCGGTAAAAACTATCTATGTGATAAATGTCATATGTTATATGTATAATTAACCTTTACAAATAATAGATTAGGTTCAATTTTAATTGTTATTATCTAGAGCTTAGATTCTTAATATACTGCATATGACTTGACCAGTTGAACGTTAGAACATTCCCAAATGACAAATGAAAAGACAGAAAACAAATGAAAGGAATGTTATACTCAACAATATCAATTATAGTATAAGACCGTCAAGTATTTATAGTTTTTAGTAAAAAACACATACAGAGGGTTATTAGCCTTTGTTAAATAGGGAAACTCCATGTAAGAATTCTAGAATATTCTTCCAAAGAAATGATTGCATGGAATATCTTCAGATCTTTTTGAGCTTCTTAAGGCTTCCTCAAGTTCATCTCGTGAATTATCCTCAAATATTTCCATTTTTTCAAATCAGATTATAATGTAATGTTATAAATTGTTAGATTGTGATGATATGATTGAAAGTAAATATCCTCATCGTTATGTAATCTGAAATTCTTAACTTTTACTATGTAAACTTCTGATGAATCCTTTATTCCAAAATGAAATAATTATTATTTGATTTGATGGATATTAGTTCTTTATTGACAAATCATTGTTAACAAATTGAAATAATCGCCATAGAAACTATTTTATTATTGTCATTTTATTCTATATTTAAACAGTATAAAAAGATATAACTATTTATGTGATTACAAAAAAAACGAAGGAATCAATTTTTCATTACATAACTGAATATCTAATGTCTTGTATCTTTTCTCTATCCTAATTATCACTAGTTACATGTACCAAAAATATAAGCTCACATACATACATACATATATGCACATACACATACACACGCACACACAATTTTCCTGCCATATCTTTCATAAGTTTCACTTTCTATCTTTCTTCTTTATCCTTATTCACTGATATATTATCTTTTTTGTTGTTGTTGCCTCATTCTTTTTTCTTTCTTAATTTTATTGTATTAAACATTGACTAGATTATTTTATTGACCTTTTATTCACCTCTTACGTAGTGTACGAGAAGTAGTAATAAGTAATGTTAGAAGTCTATTGAAATGACTAGATTGATATTTACGTTAGTAAACATTTAAAAGAAGTTGGTATAGATATATACACCGTTTATCAATTACCATATTTCAGTTTTCTTCCATTTGTGTTAGTATTTCTACATGTTTACTAGTTTTGTTGTCTATCTAGTACAATAGATTTATCTATCTATCTATGTATATGATGTTTAAATCGAATGTATTCAATGAATCATTAAATATTGTAAATAAGATGACTAGGTCTAATCTACAGACAAATAATAAAGTATATCAGTAGTAGTGGATGATGAAGAAAAGTAATATCTATAAGATGATCAATGAATAATCTAGAAATATGTTTTTGATACATTAGTTTCTTTGAATGTAATAAGTATTTCGGAAATGTTTCATTGTCTAAATGAAAAAAACTTTGAATCATGTTGATTTGATTCCATTTTTTTTTCTCTTTGTAGAATAAGATAATTGAAGTAGTAAGAATATGTAAAAACAGAATAACTTATTATAACTTTTCTAATCAGTCAATCAATAACAACATGGAACTTTGTACGTATGTACATCAGTTCAAGTTGCCATATCATATTAGCACACAGATACAATTGTCCATTGAAATCCCATAGTGGTAGAGATAGTAAGAGTCTAAGCAGTAATCAGAGACATTAGGGTTTGAAGATGTTATTTAAGGAGTACAATCCAATGAAATAAATTTGGAGAGAGAAAATAAAGGGACATGAAAAATTCAGAAGATTAGAATTCGAGAGAACAGAAAGTGTAGATGCACCTGTGCCACCGCACATGATTTTGTGCCATGTGTCATCTAAAGTCTCTAACCGTTGGTTACTATCGTTTCGCAGATCCCAACCAGATAGTCTACATCTACCAACATGGCTCACTTTACTTGTCAATGACTTCATGGATTTGTGCTATGTTTTCGTCTGGCCGAATTGTTATTTCGAAATGTAGATTTTATATCTCTCTCTTTTGTTTCTTCTTTCTGTCGTTGTTTCTTAATTTCTTTCATTATTTGTGTACTCGTTCCCTGGACTAAAGTTACGCTACCTTAACCAGAGTTTACACGTGAATTATGGAGTTCTTACAATACAATACTGTAAATGAAATGAGTATTACAACCAGTATTTGACTGAATAAGTTGAAATAAATTGAACATGAGGTATTTGGTCATCACTAATAATAATAATAATAATGACCAAACGTACTGAAATCATAATCCTTATTCTTCAAACTGCTTTATCACCCTCATTTAGTTCTAGTTAGTAGGTATACACTTTCAAGGTCACTTTGTCGTCGCTCAAAAGCTTGTCCATGAATTATAATCTCACTATGTATACCTAAAAAAATAACTTATTTACATTGGCTTCAAACTATTCAATCGGTTAAATTCACTTGACATTGTCTACTTGAATCTTACCATTGATGCTTAAGACTGCAATTGATCAGTGGGTAACGTGATGTTGTTTGAAGTGAACGGTACTGTGTTCGAGTCTCAGAGTGAACATCAACTCTTCTGACGAGTCTCAAGTAGGACGACACGCGCTAGTAAGCAGGTAGACACTCTCAAAGTCGCATTTGCGTTGCTCAAAAGGTCATCCATAAATTATAGTCACATCAATATGCTTATCACTTACTGATTACTTACGCCTGTTACTCCTCGTGAAGGAGCATAGGCCGCTCGTTGTTGTTGTTCCATATGCTCTTCAATTGTGGAAATGCGACGCTTGCTTTGCCAATCCTTGCCTTTACGTCTGCATCTAAGCCTTCTTGTTCATCGATGATGCTTTCTAGGTATGTGAAGGACTCTACATTTTCCAGAGTTTCGCCATCAAGAGTGATTGGATTGCTGTTCTCCGCTTTGAATTTGAGGACCTTGGTTTTCCCTTTGTGTATGCTGAGGCTTACCGATACAGAGACTGCTGCTACACTGGCTGTCTTTATCTGCATCTGTTCGTGTGTATATGATAGGAGGGCTAGGTCATCTGTGAATTCCAAATCGTCTAATTGATTCTGAGCTGTTCATTGTATTCTGTGTTTTCCTTCAGATATCGAGGTCCTCATAATCCAGTCGACCACCAGAAGAAAAAGGAAGGGAGAGAGTAAACAGCCTTGTCTGACTCCGGTCTGTACTTGGAATGAATCTGTCAGCTGTCCTCCATGCACGACTTTGCACTGTAGTCCATCGGGTGAGTTCTGGATAATATTGACAATCTTCTCAGGAACTCCGTAGTGTCGAAGAAGTTTCCATAATGTCTTCCTATCTACACTGTCAAATGCCTTTTCATAATCAATGAAGTTTATTGACGACGATGATCCGTAGTGTTGTAATTTGTTCTGTGCACAACCGATTCTTACGGAATCCAGTTTGTTGATCTCAAAGTTAGGCGTCTACTCCATCTTTCATCCGGTTCAGCAACACTCTGTTAAACACTTTTCCTGGTACTGACAGTAGTGTAATGCCTCTGTAGTTTTCACATTTGCTCAGGTCTCCTTTCTTGAGAATCTTGACGAGGTGCCCTTCTTTCCAGTCCATCGGCACTTGTTCCTCCTCCCAAATCTTTTTGAATAGAAGGTGAAGCATGTTTGTAGTTGCTTCGATGTCTGACTTCAGTGCTTCAGCTGGTATGTTGTCTGGTCCTGCTGCTTTCCCGTTCTTGATTTGTTTGACGGACATTCTGATTTCTTCCTTCGTTGGTGGGTTGACGTCTATGGAAAGATGTGTGTGTGCTGCTTCGATGTCCGATGGATTCATTGGAGCCGGCCTATTCAGGAGTTCCTCGAAGTATTCAACTCATCTGTTCCTCTATTCTTGGATTTCAGTGATTGTACTTCCTTCTTTTTCCTTCATCGGTCTCTCTGGTTTACTATATTTCCCTAATAGTTTCTTCGTCGTATCATATAGTTGTTTCATATCTCCTTCTCTTGCAGAGTTTTCCGCCGTCGTTGCTAGTTCTTTCACGTATTTCTGTTTGTCGGCTTTAATGTTCTTCCTTACTTGCTTGTTTGCTTCTATGTACTCATTTTGTTCTTTGATTTTCTCTGCTCGTGTTTGGCTGTTTTTAATTGCTGTCTTTTTGTTCTTTTTTCCTTTTATCGTGTTCAGTGTTCCTATAGAGACCCATTCCTTATGGCTATGCTTCTTAAGTCCCAGGACCTCTTGACACGTTGAAATTAATGCTTCTTTGATACTTTTCCAGTTGTACTCTATAGTAGTTCCTTCTTCCTTCAGTAGATCCTGTAAGGCTTGGAACCAGTTGTTGAGAGCTATCTTGAATTCGTTGATTTTGTTAGTATCTCGAAGGAAGGCTGTATTGAACCTTGGTAGTGTTGTTTGTCCAATTGTCCAATTCTTTTTTAGCTTCAGTTTTAATTTGGCCACAACTAAGTGGTGATCTGAAGCTATGTCAGCTCCTCTACTGGTCCTCACATCTTCCATTAACCTTTGGAATTTTTTATTGATACAAATCTGATCTATTTGGTCCCCTGTAGTGTGGTCCAATGAGATCCATGTAGCTTTTAGTATACGTCTGTGTGGAAATATTGTGCCGCCTACGACCGGTTTGTCGATTACGCATAGATTCGCAAATCCTTTTCCATTTTTGTTTCTCTCTCCAAGTCCATGTCGTCCCATGATATCTTCACAAACGGTGTTGTCCATTCCGACTTTGCATTTAGATCTCCCATTAGAATGGTGAGGTCGTTTTTTTGGAACCTCTCTTTGATTGATTGCAGCCTCTCATATAATTGATCTTTACATTGGTGGGTGCTTAGCACTGAATAATATTCATTGTAACTCACTCCTTCTTTGTTTTGAATGATACTTTGATGATTCTGGATCCGTGAGATTCCCATCCTACAAGTGCATTTCGTGCTACTTTGGAAAGCATTAGAGCGACTCCCTGAGTGTGTGGAGCTTTTCGCCCTTCGTGACCAGAGTATAGCAGTATCTCTCCCGTATCTAGCCTTTATTTTTCAGGTTGAGTTCAATGGGTTTTGTCGATTCTAAGTACTGCCAAATTGTATCTCCTCATTTCCGTTGCTATTTGTCTGATATTCTCTGTCTACCACAGTGTCTGGACGTTCCATGTACCTGTCAATATTGTTGCTCTGGTTGTTAGAAGGGGCATCGGCCTCGTGGCTTCCGAAGGAAATCGGCTTTTACCATAAGGCGTCATAATTCTTCTAAATGAAGACCTTGTAACTCTCAGGGCAGAGTTTAAATGGTTTGAATTATTTTTTCTGGTAAGCGTTTTTTTAGCGAGTTAGTTTTCTACGGGATGGGGAATCTAACCACATGCCCAACTCTCCTTTTTTACCCGGACTTGAGACCGGCAGTAACTCAAGAAGAGCTGCAGGCGGAATTATTATGTTTATTACTTAAGCTTAATTCTATATTCAGTGAAGAGCAATTTTTTTTAATTAATCATGGTAAACGTTTTTTTATATTTTTCTTTTTCCCTAAATGAATAGCAACTAAGTGATAATAAGATGTTAGATGTAACAACTTCATCTTATCAATACAATTTAACACATCCATACACTACTAATATTATTACTACTAATCCAACAACAACATCACCAATATCAACAGTAAAAACATGTATTTCAATGAATGATACTTCTGAAAAATCAATTAGTTTACAATGTTCTAAATTTATTACACGTTGGATAACACAATGTCCATTTCAATGGAATATAAAATCATCAAATCAACAAAAAACTATAATAAATAATAATAATAATTGGCAAACAACAACATCAACAACTATCATTTCTAATAATCCTATTGATCCTATATATACACAATCCAGATATCAACAAGATCTATTAAATCCAATCAACAAAACAATTCAAACTACTAATAATGATGAAAATATTCATGAATTTATTGAAGAATGTGTTATACCTGTACCTGTATTTAATTTATTTCTATATTTAGCACAAGAAGGTGTTTATGCAAGAGATTTATTTCGACGACCTGGTAATATTGCTCAAATTAAAGTAAGTAGTATTGTTTAAAAGATCTAGTTATATATGTATATATGACAGATAGTTTTTGTAATTTGCATTGAAGTTACTTACTTACTTACTTACGTTTGTTACTCTTCGTGAAGGAGCATGGGCCGCTCACAAGCATTCTCCATCCAACCCTGTCCTGGTCAATCTTTTCCACGTTTTATTCATCCTTTTCATATCTGATTCTATTTCCTGACGTAATGTGTTCTTTTGGCCTTCCTCTTTACCGCTTACTTTCAGGATTTCAAGTTAGGGAACTCCGCCTGTAGCTCTTTTAGAGTTACTGCCGGTCCCGAGCTCGGATAAAAGAGGAGGGATCGGCATGGGTTTAGCGACCCCATCCTGTAGAAAACTAAATCGCTAAAAGTCGCTAACCAGGGAAAATAATTCAAACTATTTAAACTCTGCACTGGGAGTTAGGAGGTCTTCATTTATAAGACCTATGACGCCTCATGGTACAAGCCGATTTCCTTCGGAAGTCACGAGGCCGATGCCCTTTCTAACAACCAGAGCAACAATTTTTATATATATGTGATAACAGGTCTTGGATTTTGGTGCGAAATTCCTATATCTATTTGTATAAGTAAACTTTTGTCATTATAGCTGATGTCAGTTCGTGGTGAAAACTCCCTATATCTAATTTCTAACATTAATCATTAATTGTAAATCATAATTGTAATTCCTCACAGCGGTTTATAATCGTCATTTGGTTCTGGTCATTAAGTGGATACTCTCAAGTTTAGTCTAGCGTTGCTCCAACTTATAAATCTTGCCAGATTTACTATAAATTATGTGTATTTAACTGATAAACTGAATTTTCAATAGTTGAAATTATGAGTCGATTGAAGCTAGACCATCGTCCAGTGCTTCCAGGTTTTTCATAGTTGGTCTAGCCTTCAATTGACCCATAATCTCAATTATTGAAATGGCTACAATCTCCACAAAACCCCTTCTGAAACTAAATTTTATTTCACTATAATTTTTCTATATTGATGAGAGAGGGTGAAGAATTCAATCAAAATCTATCCATTTATTGATTAACATTTTAATGTTAATTCATTTATTACTGGTTATTATCATGTTTATTTCTTTTGATTATGCCCTTCATTGACCGTTTTTAAGGACAATATTTAGTAAACAATATTGAGTCTTACCAGATAATTTTTGAAGTTTGTTTGTTTCCAATCTATCAATAAGGTTGAAATGGATACATTCATTAAAAGTTATGTAGATAATCTATAATCTAATTTTTGTAAACTAATTACTTAATTTGTAGGCGGCCTATACTCCTTCACGAGGTATAATAGGCATAAGTAAGTAAGTAATTAGTTAAGTTGTAATTAATATCTATTAGAAGATTATTTAAAGTAATGTGAATTATTATGAAGTTGAACATATTCAAGATGCTGCTCTTAGTTTTCGATAGAGTTTTGTTCTTTGATCTAGATGGTTTAGTTATGAATCTTTCATTATACTTCTGAACGACATTATCAGTACAAGCTTCAAATAGAAGTGAAATGTTCGAATTTCTCTACATGTTGTGGTTCACAACTTGTGTTCTATACACAATCCATTGCAAAAATGTCTACATATTTTGTATAAACTTGGTAATAATGAAAGATTGATTGATGATTTAAATAGAACAAATGATTTAATATAAACTTTAGTCTAGTTGATCCTGTATAGAATCTTTCATAAGGACTAATGATTAATCTAATTTTAAGAAGAAACAGTGGTGATAATATAATTCATAAATGAACCAATCAGATATAAGATAACAGGTCTTGGATTTTGGCGCGAAATACACCCATTCAATTTGAATAAATTCAGTTTTGGCATTATAGCTGATGTTTAATGTAATTCCTAACCTTAACTATCAACTGTAAATCGGAATTTTAATTCCTCACACTGGTTTATAAGCCTCGTTTGGTTCTAGTTATTAGGTGAACACTCTTAAGGTCAATCTAGCGTCACTCAAAGGTCGTCCATAAATGATAGTCTTACCGAAACAGCTTATTGAAATCAATCTTGAAATGTAAACTTCAGTATTTTAGTGTAGACTTTGCTAATTATTTCATGTCAGTTGTATAAATTTTATCAGTAAATTATTTTAAATCAAATGTAAATTGGAGAAAATTCTTTTACCTGAGAGTGATGTTTACTGGTGAATCATAGTAAAAGAAATATTCAGTAAGGAATTCCTTACCATTTTTCATACACGACTCCATTGAGGATAAAACTCAGGACCTTCAAAACTAGTGAGAAGCTCTTAACTTTTAGATTTCTGAGTTAAAACCTGAACATTTGTATCTCCATTTCTACTGCATTCACGAGAAACGGCGATCATCATCCAGTGTCAGTGGTTGGTAGTTGCCTAATTCTCTATATGACTGAACTCTTCTAGTTAGCGCTTCTCACTAGAGCCAAAGAAATTATCTCTCAAAAAACATCATTTTCATTAGTGTACGGGGTTTGATATAAAAAGGATGAATAGCAAGTAGAAAGAGCTGGTTTTGATTGAGAGAATGTCTTTTATATATTAAGTGGTCAATAAGTAATGAAACTATTGGAATCGACAAATTTTATTCGCAGTAAATGCGTAACGTTAACAACCAGTGAAGATCAAGAAGGAATGGATATATGTTTCGCTCTAGTATAGAACTCATTGACAGTAAGTATTTATGACCCATTCACTGGAGCTCGAATCTGTGACCTTTAATTCAGCAGAGACCACTTAACATTTAGTCTATTGAGTCTGCACTAAATGAATTATTTCTACTAATATTATTAATCATATTACTGATGATAATAATAATAGTAATAGCATAAAAGGATTATAGATGAAACTGATTTATAGAAAAATCGGAAGAGATGATAATAGACATATTGTAGATAAAGTGATTAATGATGCTTTTAATTTCAGCATGAAATCGATACTGTTAATTGTTTATGCTAAATAAAATAATAATGTAAATGTCTACACTGAATACAAGCAGTTATATATACATCTCTGTAGATTGCATACATTATTAACTGATTTCATTTAAAGAGCTGATGAGAATGACTGTTACTTTTATATATGGAACTACTTACATTCAAATTCATTCTTACCGGTGGTGTATGTCACAACCTTGACGTGACTAAATTTTCCTATTTATTGCTTCCAACTGTAACTTGATGTCAAAAGCATTAGTGTGGATTTGGGAGGTGAGAATGGAGAGTGTAAAGTGTGGAGCGTTCGACGACTGTGCGTATAAACCCTGAGCAGATGCCATGCCATGCCAACACCAAAAAGCATTAGTGACAACATAATTTATGCTAATATGTAAGGTTATGAAGATAAGTAAATTTGTTACTTTATTTGGTATAAAACAAAAACTCAAAAAGTAATGGATATTTATTTTATTCTAGTATATATCTATTCAGTATTAAGTGTAAACAATCTCATCGGAGATCGTGCCAAAGACTTACGGGGGATCGCAGAACATCAAGCTTAAACCATTAAGTTTAAGTTTAATGTTCAGTATTTCTAGTTTTATTCAATACCCGATAACTTCATCAAAGTGAGTTAATCATTCTATATTGTATCAGAATTGTTTAAATATATAAAATATGATTCATTTTAAATTCACTTGATGTTGTTTTACTTGTATCTTCCCATTGTTATTTAGGACTGCAATTGATCAGTCTCATGTTGGCATATGTGCATCGTGTGTAGATTACCTCGATATTGACTGAAGTCACAAGCTTTTATAAGCAAAGATGGATAGTGGCTAACAATGGAATGCAGTTTAACGCGCGTTTCATCCTATTTGGGACTTGTTAGCTGGATGTACCAGAAGTGAACATCAACTTTGGGATGCAGGTACATCCAATTGACGTGTCCCAAATAAGACGAAACTTGTGTCCTGGATTCCACTACTAAGCCCTATCCATCTATGATTCTTATTAAGATGAATCGAATTGAAATTATTATCTAAGTATAACTATTGTACTGCCCTGTTTTCTTTTTTTTTCTTTGATAGCATATATTACAACGTTTTGCATCGGATCAAATGATTGATTGGAAAGATTATAATATTCATACTGTAGCAACAGTTGCTAAACGTGTATTATTTAATATACCAAATGGTTTAATTGGTTTGAAAGGTGAAAAACAATTATTACGTACTGCTTTATTAACACAACAACCATTAAATGATAATAATCAATTAAAAACAATATGTAATACATCTATAATACATCATCATGATACATTTAATTTAGAAATTGGTAATAAATCAGAGAATTTACTCCTAGAATTAGATGAACCAACAAATACTTCACCATTAATATCTGTATTAGATGAAACACATTTAAAAGATAATAACAAGAATCTATATTATACAAATAAAGAATATACAGAACAATTCAATGATTTAATAAAACGTGCTATAGTTATTACAAATATTGATACAACTCAACAATCTAATACGGTGAATTTATTATTTTCATATGGTTCAATAAAACAAATCTATCAATTAACTCCAGTGGATATAGAACGTGTACAAGTTTTTCAAAAGTGAGTTTTATACAATTCTGAAAAATATGATAATGTTTTTTCCGGTTAGCCTTTTGTTTTAGCGCTTTAGTTTTCTACGAGATAGAATCGATAACCCTATGCATAACCCTCCTCCTTCATCCAGGATTGAGACCAGCAGTGATCCCCCACAGGAGTTGCAGGCGGAGTTTGTTTTAAGAACTATTTTTTTCAGGTTTCAACTCAAAACCAGACCGAATTGCAATACTACGGATCATTGTGGAACAATTAGTCGAATGGAATTCATCACTATACATTTACTTCATTGACTACGAGAAAGAATTTAATAGCGTGGCTCTTCTATCGCACACGGAACAACAAATGCAGGAGAAGAAGATCAGTGTAGTAGCAGCCTTAGCAACAGTAGGTCTTAATATATACAAAGAAAAAAGCTAGATTCTCCGATACAACACGATATGCACCAATCGAATCACACTTGAGAGAGAAGCTTTGGAGGACCTAAAAACCTTTACATATCTGGAAAACATCACTGACGAGCACAGTGGATCTGATGCAGATGTGAAGGCGCGGATCGGCAAAATAAGAGCTGCATATTTACAACTAAAGAACATCTGGAACTCAGAACAACTGTCAACCAATACCAAAGTGGAAATTTTCAATATAAATGTCAAAACAGTTCTACTGTATGGGGTGGAAACTTGCAGAACTACGAAAGCCATCATTCAGAAGATACAAATGTTTATTAAGAGTTACCTACGCAAAATACTTCGGATCCGTTGGCCAGACACTATCAGCAACAATCTGCTGTGAGGGAGAACAAACCATATTCCGGCGAAGGAAGAAATCATGAAGAAGCACTGGAAGTGGATAGGATACACATGGAAGAAAGCACCCAATTGCGTCACAAGGTTGGCTCTCACTTGGAATCCTCAAAGCCAAAGGAGGTGAGGAAAACTAAAGAATGCATTAGGCCGAAAAATGGAGACAAGCCTGAGAAAAATGAACAAGAATTGGATGGAACTAGAAAAGAAGGTCGAGGACAGAGTTGGTTGGAGAATGCTGGTCGGCGGGGGTAACAGGCGTAAGTAAGCCATGATGGTATCTGTTAAGTTCATAAGAAGGTGAATTAGTTGATATAATTGAGAATCTGTATTAACTAATTTGGTTGGGATATGTATTATGCAAGCTCAACAATCGCCAAACTCAATGTACGATGTTGGTTGACTTGTGATCAGGTTGTAATGAAGCTGATTACTTTCTAATTGAGTTGTTCCATTACCTCATGAAGTCGTTTACTGTTGATTTTTATTTGTTGAAATGTACAGAGTTTTCTCCTAAGATATAATATCTATTATAACCGATGTTTAGAAATGTTAATTTAAATGGTTTGGAATTGATCACAATCTTTTAGATCGATTCGTTCTTTATATTCCCTAAGATTCTATATTTAGAAATTTTGTATATGTTTAATCCAGAATTATTGGCGTAATAAATTTTTATTCTTCCTCTGTTGCGAAATATTTGGTTAAGATTAGTCACATTGTTAATATCAAACTAGCCATTGTAGTTTTGTACAAAAGTTTCCAAATGATTATATTAAGGTTTATCAAAGCCTTGACTATAAGAAAATTGAATTCTCCCTTTATGTATTTGTTTTTCACCATTAATCTACCCTGGTGATATTGATTGATTTTCCAACGATGTTTTTACATAGGGAACTTTATTATTATTATCTTTGTTTCCGTTTATCTTTTAATTTGTCCAATTGACCTGTTATGATTCGTATATAGTTTCGTTACCAAGTATACTTATAATCAGATTGTTTTAAATGTATTTCACAAGTATATCATATAATCTTCATTTTCTCGTCGGATTATCCAGATTTTTGATTGAGATCATAAACCGATTGACGTTAGACCACCGTTGGGAACCTAATGTGAGCACATATTAATTATTATTAAAGGGGTTGTGGAGATTATTAGATTTTTTATTGCGATCACGAGATCCATGTCGGGCAGAGACAGGTATCTACCTCAGTACAATGGAAGATGATCACGAAATTTCGTGGATTGGTTGATGTTAGACACTAACACCACTGGATGCTGGTTCACTGGTCCAGTAGGTTAAGCGTTCACGCGCGAGACTGAAGACCCTGGGTTCGGATCCCGCGGGTGGGATCGTGGATTAGCACTACTGAGGAGTCCCACAATAAAAGAAATGGCCGTCCATTACTACCAGTTTTCCAACGGTGGTCTAACATCAATCGATTCATGATCTCAATCAAAAACTTAATAAACTCCACAACCCTTATAATGATAATTATCCAGATTTATCAAAGCAACTAATTGTTTGAAGTTTTATTATCACTGTTCTATATTCACTTATTATGAGCAGATTATATTTTCTACAATTCTGCTACTACTCTGACAAAATCTGTAGTCTTTCAAATACTTTAAATGATAGTACTATGATACTTAGTATCTGTTGATCTTTCTTTAAAATTCATTTTGTTACTTTATCACTGATTTATGTTGATACTCTTGCCTAACATTGTTGAAATGCTTATCACAGTCGATGGATTGATCTTTAATGTGATATGTGTAAACCAATGATGAAATGTTATATCAAAATGTATACTACCTAAGTTAATGTTTAAATTCACTTGGTGTTGTTTTACTTGTACAAACGTAAGCAAGTGGCTATCAGGACTAAGTAGCTAAGGGAAGAACGCGATGAAGTTTGAAGCGAATGGTAATGGGTTCGAGTCTCGGAGTGAATATCAACCCCGCGATGCAGATACGTCCAGCTGATGAGTCCCAAATAGGTCGAAACGCGAGTAAAACTGCATCACAATGATAGTCACTATTCATATTTGTTTAAGAAGTTAATGTTTGTTTTTCTGTTGTTTATTTTTTTTTCAAAAATCTTTAAAGTATACTTAAAGATTTAACTATAGCACATCGTCAACTAACTATAATGATATTTGGTATATTACATCAACTTGTATTCAATATGGCATTTAATACGGCTAATCAAAACCATGGATTAGAAAAAGATAATGATGAATTACCTAATATTCCATTACTTAAATTAGCTGAAGGAGTTGTAAAATCAGTTGCTGGTTCAATGTTTCATTCATGTGCATCATCAATATTGTTAATAAATCAAACAACACAAGTAAGTTCTCTTTATAAAATACACATTTTTAATTTATTAAAGTTTTATTCTGGTTTAATTTGTAGATTTTATGCTAAGTTACTAATGTAACTAACTATATGAAAACAATTGATGAATCAATTTGAAATCAGATGAAACATATAGGACATTGGTTACTACTTAATTATCAGGGGGGATATTTATCTATTAGTCAGTCAGTTACAACGTAAGATCAGGCACATATATGCATCGCTCCAAGTTGGCACACTTCATTAGCAATACAAGATTCATAGAAGTAGTTCACTCAATGGTGTAATATATAAAGGAAAGATTTTATGTAAGGATATAGTAAAGAAAGAAAGAATGTATATCTAGTTAGGAACCAATAGATTTCTTCTAGGTCTATTGCATTGATGATGATGAACTCTAGAAAACTAATGAAGATTGTGTTCAAATATATTTCATTTATTCATATGAATTCATCTCGTGGAGTATAATATTTATTTAGTGAAAATATGTGAGAAAATGTAACTTTAGATCAAATTATTTGTAAAATGGATAAGTAAAAACACCAACATATCAGTACTCAAATTAATAGTGCTATCTTTACATGTGATAGCCTTTTATCATCCACTTTATTGGAATCAAATCATGATTCCATGTTACCTATTATTTTAATGGTAGAATATTAAACTTCCAGCAAACTGATACAACTAGCTTAGCCTCAGTACAATCATACAGAATTAATTGAGTAGACTATAATTTATGGATGACTTTTGAACGGCGCAATAGTGACTTTAAGACAGCTCACTTACATACTAAAGTCAGATAGAATTATAAATTAGGATTGGAAATTATAGTTAGAGTTAAGGGTTAAGAATTAAATGAACGGTTTTCATCATAAACTGATATTGATATCAAACTGATATTTGATTATATGAATGAATGAATTTCGCATCAAAATTCAAAACTTATCATTGTTAACTTCATTAATTCATCATAGCCTCACTGAATAATCTGAGAATGCAACGAGTGTGACAGATACTTAGAATTGATCATGTTCTATTAAGTTTAGCAGTCTTCTTAACTGGTCGTAGCTTTTAGCATATGTTGCTTCTTGAATCACAACATTAATGCATGTAGTGTGTACCACTAATAAAATCAAGGTTACGTTTCTTGCAGTTTAAATCTACCAAGACATTGATCTAGAGATGCGTGGTATAGTCTCTGAAAAATTGTGAATTTACGGGTTTTTGAAATGACCATACACCATCAAAACTCCCCTACAGTTTGACTAATGCAGCTTGATTCTTCGGCTCAATAGTGCAAGTCCCAGTAACTGATGTGTTTTTTTCACATCATACAAACATAGTTTTTTTAATCAGTGATCAAGCTAATCAGTTATGGTTAGTATGAACACTTTAATTCTCACTTATGTTACTAACACAAAGGTTACATTTATTATTATAAACCATAGAGTTAAGTACTATAGCATCGCAGTAATATAGTACCTTGAAAACAATATAGTCGATTTTTTTTCCTGCAGTATTTTAGGTGTAATAACCATGGTAACCAAGCAGTTAGTAAGAAAATCCAAAGATATTTAAAAATTTATGATCTCTTTATCGAAATAGTGTATCGTACCAATGAATGTGGTTGATATCATGGTATTATTATTATTATTATTATTTCAATGTTTTAAAATAGAAGTGTGGGACAGGATATATCCCTGTTCGTTGTCCCCTTTATTATTTGTTCAGCTTATCATCTTGTATAATCTTTACCATCGGTAATCTTTTAATCTGGTGTCGAATTTCATTATATATTTATAAACTTTTTTATTTGTAGTCGACGCTTATTAAATAAACACATAATAAGCTTACAGTCTCACATAAGTCATTTAGTGATTATTATCTTGTCATATCATTTTACAGATGAGTAAGTTTATGGCTTAACCCACTTATTTAAATAGATAGTTGATGTATTAATAAAATAGGTATTAGTTTGTAAACGTTTTTATATGTGATTATAATTTAACTATTTAGAGTATAAAATTTACCAATGAAATACATATCTATGTTATATATTTATAACTTCACATGGTGACTTTGAAATTATTAACTTCTAGTCTGAGCTATGTTGGTAGATACAGACTACTTGATTGGGGTCCAGGTGACTATCGTAACCAATGGTTGGAGACTCTTGGTGACATGGCTCAAAATCGATCACAATAGCGTAGGTATATACACACTTTGTTTTCCTTTAAACTATGAAATTAAAATCACTTCATACCTTTCTTCCTACCAATTCAGTTTTTCTTCCTGTACTGTGTCCTTAAATGCAATCTTTCTTTTATATATTACCACCACTGCATTAACTACTTGTATGAATCCGGTGTTCATCTTGTTGTGCTAATGAGTGAGGTGTGCCAAATTAGACCAATGTACATATAACTAGGTATACATTGAATAACCTTTGATTGAAACTATTATTCAGTTGACGTAGTACTAAACTTGGGTAAAATGTATGAATAGCAACAACAAAATGAATGTAATTAATCTTTCATGATGAGTGGAGATTTAAAAAATTATTGAGTTTCTTCAATAATTCAAACTTATCTAATTCAAATTATTATTAAATTCTGAAAGCATTGAATGATCATTTCGTTCCAGTATAGGAATCCTCAGAATCGCATATGCATTACTCTCCCATTGAAATCGGACTTAGGACCTTCTAAATCCTGAATGAATAGGATATTTAATATCTAAACACATACGTATGAATTATTTTTTCTGGTTAGCGTTTTTTTAGTGAGTTGATTTTATACGGGATTTGGTCGTTAACCCCATGCCCAATCCTCCTCCTTTATCCGGGCTTGGGACCGGCAGTAGCCTCCGAGGGGCTCCAGGGTTGGAGAATGCTGGTCGGTGACCTATGCTTCTTTGGGAGTACCAGGCGTATGTATATATGTATAAAACACATGCGTAACCATCGGTTTTATTAACTGATTTGTTAATCGAAGTACACTATCTCCAGTTTGTATACAGTAATTCACATTCATTTATATAGGTACTTTGTATTTATGTAATGATAATAATAATTTCAATGCACAAATTGAAGTCATTCATTTGATTTAAACATATTTGAAATAAAGCAAAACTAGACTAAACTGAAATGGTGGATTACATTTTGCCAATTTAAGCGATAAAATAAGCCTATATGTATATATATAATCATATGGATATCAAACATTGATTATATAAATTTAAATTTTAAATCAATCAATGTATCTATATGAAATAAAGATTAGTTGCTATGATCATATATATTAAATATTAAGCCCTAGATACTGGCGTAAATTAGTATATTAAAAAAAATTAATTTCTGTTACCAAGTGTATTTAATTTATAAATTATTTTTTTATTAGAAAAAAATTGTTAAAGAAAAAAAATAGTTAAATATAAATGATTACTAAATAAAATGAAATAATAAGTAGTATAATTTACTATGTTTTAAAATGAAATATAATAGTCAATGTGGTTAATTTTTAATTTGACCTTGAAAAGTTATTCATCAATTTATTGATTTTATTAATAATCAATTTAATGGATAGTATTTCAATAATTCAATAAGATATTAATTTAATATAAGATTGATGAATATGTTGCCATGAGTTCTATCATTTGGCATTATTATTAAATTATATACTAGAAACTTGGTAATAATCATTGTTGAATTTGTAGGGGTATTCTTTTGACTTGGCATTTATTCATCTGAATCGTATTAACGTGTTCTTACATGATACCTCAAGGGATTCTACAGTAATTTGGAAGACTCTCCCGGTCTCCCATATTGTACGATTATTTCATGTACGTAAATAAATGGTTACTCTGGTTGTCAGAAAGGGCATCAGCCTTGTGACTTCCGAAGAAACTTGGCTTTCACCATGAGGTGTCATAGCTCTTCTAAATGAAGATCTTCTGACTCTCAAGGTAGAGTTTAAAAGGTTTGAATGATTTTTTCTGGCTAGCGTTTTTTTTTAGCGACTTAGCTTTCCATGGGATGAGGTCGCTAACTCCATGCTTAACCCTACTTCTTTATCCGGGCTAGGGAATGGCAGATGCTCCAAAGGGGATCCAGGCGGAGTTACTTCAGGGGTTGGGTAACCATAATTTTCATGTCAGATGTTTGAAGATAATACATAATTACATTGAAGCCAAAGTCTTCCAATGATTATTTCTAGTAAGTAGTGTTGATGTTGGTGTTTTCGAACCTGAATCTAAACAACAAAAATTAACTCATCTTTGCTAGAATCAACTTCCTGTAAAACTGAGATAAATAAACTGGCTGATCATTGGGTAGTATTCAAAGTTATTTTGATTGAAAGAGTTTAAACGAGATTATAAATAAACCAACTCCACACTATAGGCAGTGGAATCCAAGACGCACATTTCGTCCTATTTAGGATACATCAGTCGGGTGAATCTGGATACGAGAGTCACTTATCCAATGAGTCAACCCTCCATCTTTACGTATATTACTTGTGACTTAAGGGCAATATCGAGTCAATCTGCTCAGGATACACATTTGCCAATAGACATTTATCAATCCCAGTACTAAACATCAGTGTGAATATCTAGACATCTTACTCCTTACTTACTTACGCCTGTTACTACTCGTGGATGAGCATAGACCACTCACCAGCATTCTACATCCAACACTGTCCTGGGCAATCCTTTCTAGCTCCGTCCAGTTGTAATTCATCGGTTTCATATCTGCTTCTATTATCCGACGCAATGTGTTCTTTGGCCTTCCTCTTTTTCGCTTCCCTTCAGGATTCCAAGTTAGCGCTTGCCTCGTGATGCAGTTTGACGATTTGCGTAATGTATGTCCTATCCATTTCCATCGTCTTTTCCTAATTTCCTGTTCAGCTGGAAGTTGGTTTGTTCTCTCCCACAGAAGGCTATTGCTGATGGTATCCGGCCAATGGATGTTGAGTATCTTGCGTAGACAGCTATATATAAATACTTGTACCTTCTTGATTGTGGTTGTTGTAGTTCTCCAAGTTTCAGCTCCATACAGTAGAACTGCCTTGACGTTGGTATTGAAGATTCTCACTTTGATATTGGTTGAAAGTGTTTCTGAGTTCCATATGTTCTTTAACTGTAGGAATGCTGTCCTTGCTTTGCCAATCTTTGCCTTTACGTCTGCATCTGAACCTCCTTGTTCATCGATGATGCTTTCCAGGTATGTGAAGGACTCTACATTTTCCAGAGTTTCGCCATCAAGAGTGATTGGATTGCTGTTCTACGCTATGAATTTGAGGACCTTGGTTTTCCCTTTGTGTATGCTGAGGCTTACCGATACAGAGACTGCTGCTACACTGGCTGTCTTTATCTGCATCTGTTCGTGTGTATATGATAGGAGGGCTAGGTCATCTGTGAATTCCAAATCGTCTAATTGATTCTGAGCTGTTCATTGTATTCTGTGTTTTCCTTCAGATATCGAGGTCCTCATAATCCAGTCGACCACCAGAAGAAAAAGGAAGGGAGAGAGTAAACAGCCTTGTCTGACTCCGGTCTGTACTTGGAATGAATCTGTCAGCTGTCCTCCATGCACGACTTTGCACTGTAGTCCATCGGGTGAGTTCTGGATAATATTGACAATCTTCTCAGGAACTCCGTAGTGTCGAAGAAGTTTCCATAATGTCTTCCTATCTACACTGTCGAATGCTTTTTCATAATCAATGAAGTTGATGTATAGTGATGAGTTCCACTCAACTGATTGTTCGATGATGATCCGTAGTGTTGCAATTTGGTCTGTGCATGATCGATCCTTACGGAATCCAGCTTGTTGATCTCGAAGTTGGGCGTCTACTCCATCTTTCATCCGGTTCAGCAACACTCTGTTGAAGACCTTCCCTGGTATTGACAGCAGTGTAATTCCTCTATAGTTCTCACATTTGCTCAGATCTCTTTTCTTTGGAATCTTGACGAGGTGCCCTTCTTTCCAGTCCATTGGCACTTGTTCCTCCTCCCAAATCTTTTTGAATAGAAGATGAAGCATGTTTGTAGTTGCTTCGATGTCTGACTTCAGTGCTTCAGCTGGTGTGTTGTCCGGACCCGCTGCTTTCCCGTTCTTGATTTGTTTGACGGACATTCTGATTTCTTCCTTCGTTGGTGGGTTGACGTCTATGGGAAGATCTGTGTGTGCCGCTTTGATGTCCGGTGGATTCATTGGAGCCGGCCTATTCAGGAGTTCTCCGAAGTATTCTACCCATCTGTTCCGTTGTTGTTGAATTTCGGTGATTGGCTTGCCTTCTTTGTCTTTGACCGGTCTCTCTGGTTTACTGTATTTCCCTGCTAGTTTCTTCGTTGTATCGTAAAGCTGTTTCATATTTCCTTCTCTAGCAGCTTTTTCTGCCGTCGTTGCTAGTTCTTCCACGTATTTCTTCTTGTCGGCTCTAATGCTTCTCTTCACTTGTTTATTTGCTTCTATGTATTCAGCTTGTGCTTGGACTTTCTCTGCTCGTGTTCGGCTGTTGTTTATTGCTGCCTTCTTGTTCTTCCTATCTTTGATCTTGTCCAGTGTTTCTGTAGAGATCCACTCCTTATGATGGTATTTCTTTAGACCCAGAACCTCTTGACACGTTGAAGTTAATGCTTCCTTGATGCCTTTCCAGTTGTCCTCCATACTAGTCTCTTCTTCCTTCCGTAGATCTTGTAAGGCTTGGAACCAGTTGTTGAGATCTATCTTGAATTCATTGAGTTTGTCAGTATCTCGAAGTAAGGCTGTATTGAACCTTGGTAGTGTTGTTTGTCCAATTGTCCAATTCTTTTTTAGCTTCAGTTTTAAATTGGCCACAACTGATCTGAAGCTACGTCAGCACCTCTCCTGGTTCTCACATCTTCCATTGTCCTTCGGAATTTTTTGTTGATGCAAATATGATATATTTGGTTTTCTGTAGTGTGGTCCGGTGAGATCCATGTAGCCTTGTTTATACGCTTGTGTGGAAATATTGTGCCTCCTATGACCAATTTGTTGAATGCACATAGATTTGCAAAACTTTCTCCATTTTTGTTTCTTTCTCCCAGTCCATGTCGTCCCATAATATCTTCATATCCAGTGTTGTCTATTCCGACTTTGACATTTAGATCTCCCATCGGACTAGTTAGGTCCTTTCTTGAGCATTTCTCAATGATTGACTGCAGCCGCTCGTAGAACTGATCTTTAATGTCGTCGTTGCTATCATTTGTGGGTGCATAACATTGGATAATATTCATTAAGATCCCCTCCTTCTTTGTTTTGAATGATGCTTTGATGATTCTGGATCCGTGAGATTCCTATCCTACAAGTGCATTTCGTGCTACTTTGGACAGCATAAGAGCGACTACCTGAGTGTGTGGAGCATTGTCCTCTTCGTGACCGGAGTATAGCAGCATCTCTCCCGTAGCTAGCCTTTTCTGTCCAGCTTGGGTCCAGTGGGTTTCGCTGATTCCCAATACTGCTAAGTTGTATCTCCTCATTTCCATTGATATTTGACTGGTCTTCCTGGTTTCCCACATTGTTCGGACGTTCCATGCACCTATAAAATTTTTTGCTCTGGTTGTTAGAAGGGGCATAGGCTTCGTGGCTTCCGAAGGAACTCGACTTTCACCATGAAGCGTCATAATTCTTCTAAATGAAGACCTTCTCACTCCTAGGGCAGAGTTTAAATGGTTTGGATCATTTTTTCTGGTAAGCGTTATTTTAGCGAGTTAGTTTTCTACGGGATGGGGACGCTAACCCCATGCCCAACCCTCCTCCTTTACCCGGGCTTGGGACCAGCAGTAACCCTATAAGAGCTACAGGCGGAGTTATCTAGACATCTGGTGTATATGAATCAACACTACATTATTTCCTACTCAATTCCCAATTATTATCAAGATTTCAGTATAAAGAGGAACTCAATCTCTCCACCTTAAACTCAGTACTAACATCTTTGAGCGTTACATTAATTTTTATCTTGTAGAATCATCCCTTGCTAGTGAATACCACGTGACATAAAACATAGATTTAGAGGTTTTTATCAACATCAATCGCTTGATATGAAGATTAATAAGTATAATGTGAATTGTATATTTACGAAATTGAATTATATTCATAAATAGTTCGTTCACTTCTATTTATGTCGTTTTGTAGTAATAGATTATTATATCCTGAAAAAAATAATGAATAGTAACTGTTGGCAGGATTCCGCAAGGATAGATCGTGTACAGACCAAATCGCAACTCTACGGATCATTGTGGAACAATCAATTGAATGGAATTCATCACTCTACATCAACTTCATTGACTACGAAAAGGCATTTGATAGCGTGGACAGAACAACACTATGGAAACGTCGTTGACACTACGGCATACCTCAGAAGATAGTCAATATCATACAGAATACCTATGATGGATTACACTGCAAACTCGTGCATGGAGGACAGTTGACAAAGTCGTTCGAAGTGAAGACCGTTGTTAGGCAAGGTTGCTTACTCTCACCCTTTCTCTTTCTCCTGGTGATCGACTGGACCATGAAGACGTCAACATCTGAAGGGAAGCACGGGATACAATGGACATCTAAGATGCAGTTGGACGATCTGGACTTCGCAGATGATCTGGCCCTTCTATCCCAAACGCAACAACAAATGCAGGAGAAGACGAACAGTGTAGCAGCAGCCTCAGCAGCAATAGGTCTCAATATACACAAAGGGAAGAGCAAGGTTCTCCGATACAACACAGCATGCACCGATCCAATCACAATTGACAGAGAAGATTTGGAAGATGAAAACCTTTACATATTTGGGCAGCATCATTGATGAACAGGGTGGATCTGATGCAGATGTGAAGGCGCGGATCGGCAAAGCAAGAGCAGCATATTTACAACTGAGGAACATCTGGAACTCAAAGCAACTGTCAACCAACACCAAGGTCAGGATTTTCAATTCAAATGTCAAGACAGTTCTACTGTATGGGGCGGAAACCTGGAGAACTGTGAAAGCCATCATCCTGAAGATGTAGGTGTTTATTAACAGTTGTCTAAGCAAAATACTTCAGATCCGTTGGCCGGACACTATTAGCAACAACGTACTGTGGGACAGAACAAACCAGATCCCAGCGGAGGAGGAAATCAGGAAGAAGCGCTGGAAGTGGATAGGACACACATTGAGGAAATCACCCAACTGCGTCACAAGACAAGCCCTCACATGGAATCCTCAAGGCCAAAGGAAAAGAGGAAGACCAAAGAACACATTACGCCGAGAAATGGAAATAGACATGAAAAAGATGAACAAGAATTGGATGGAATTAGAAAAGGAGGCCCAGGACAGAGTGGGTTGGAGAATGCTGGTCGGCGGCCTATGCTCCATTGGGAGTAACAGGCGTAAGTAAGTAAGTAACTGTTGGGATCTATTTCTGGACCAATACTATACATATATTTTTATTGTATACTTGTTAACTAAACTATGAATATTCATGTTCCTCTTATTATAAGCTTTCGTTTGACCTATGATTCATGTCCAGTGTATCTATTACTATCTCTCACATTCATATCCACTTTTTCCTGAATCTTGTACAAATGCGTATTTTCTATTTTTATGGTATGATGCAGTCTGTTTGGTTGATATATATACACCCAGTATATTTGACATAAATGATTTCATATCACAATGGCTGTTCTTGATGTTCTCGACTCAACAGGCAGGGCTAGGCATGAAGCAAGACTGATAACTACTCTAGATTGCTCGTACAGGTTTTATGCATCATTGGTCCGGTTGATAAATTACTGTTCTCTAATTGACGATATCATTACATTATACATTAATAGGACACTGGGCACAAGTTATAATATAGATAGTCAATATAACTACCAGACTATTACATTATTATTATTATTACTAACGAATTCAATCAGACTTTATATAATTATAACTTCCAATCATATTCTACACTTTTTACATTTTCTCTCTTATTTATTCACCCTTTCATTACATCAGTCATACTTTTTTTATATTGAAATCATATACTATTTAAAGTGTTTTAATCTTTACTTTTATCGTTAACGCCTTCTATCTTTTTTCTTTTTGCTACTATAATGCATTAACACAATGTTATCCATGTATAATCATTATTTATCATGTCAGATTTAATTTCTTTTTTCATTATCTTAGTTTATTTACTTTTTTCTTTTTTTAATATTTATTTATTATCTCATCATCTGCTTCCATTAGAGAGGAAAGGAAAAAAATTAAATGTAGGATGTATATATACAACTGAATTGTAATGTATAATAATTTTGTTAATAGTAGTATTTATTAATATTAATGGTAGATAGGATAATTTATGATTGTTATTATATAGAAACATTAGTTGAAGGTAGATGAAGGTCTCTCTCTATATATATAGCACATTAGTTAAATCTTTTGTACCTTTGTTTTTCCAATAGCCAATATCAAAGAGTAATCGATTTTATGTATTATTTTAATGAGTAATATAGAATGAAGATATAGTGTGTTAGCTGGTTTTCGTATTTGTTGATTGTTGTCAATGCAAAATTATAGTTATGATATGTTGGTTACTTACTTACTTGCTTACATACTGTTCATTCTCGTGGAGAAGTTTAGGCCGACCACCATCACTCTCTATCCAACTTAATGTAAGACACTTCTTCATTGTAAGATGTGGTTTATATTAAATCATGAAATACAATTTTTCTACTCATTAAGATATAATAAAATTATATTTATTAATAAGTTTCTATTCAATACTCAATTTATTTTATAATTTTTGTGAGATTGTTGAGATTTTAGCAATTTTAGTAGTTGAACTCATATGTCAATTGAAGTTAGAACACCATGTAAAACCTGGAAGCATTGGATGGCTGTTTTGTTGTAGTATGGGACTTCTCAGTAATGCGCATCCATGATTTCACGCATGGAATCCGAACTCAGAAACTTAGGTCTCCCGCGCGAACGCTTAACTACTAAGCCGACCAGTATCTATCGGTATTGAAGTCTAACTTCAACCAATCCACGAAATTTCACAAACTGTAACCATTGGGTCCAGTGAGTAACTGCCCTACAACAGATACTGTTGAATTCCAATGACCACATTTTCCCACTAGAACTACAGGAAATATCTCTTGAAACCAGTCATTAGTGAGCACATGATGGTTATTATCAGATTGAGGGTTGAAGTAAGACATAAACACCGTTGGATGCCGGTCGGCTCAGTGGTCTAGAGGTTAAGTGTTCACGCGTGAGACCGGCAGGCACTGAGTTCGAATCATGCGTGCAGGATCGTGGATGCACACTGCTTATGAGTCCCACAATAGGATGAAACGGCCACTTAGTGCTTCCAGTGTTTTTATGGTATTCTAACTTCAATTGAATCATGAATTCAACTATTAAATTATTAGCAATTATTGTTACAAATGTCAGTTGTAAGACTAAGAGAATTATGTTTATCTGAATACATAAGTTTTCTCCAAAAATTTTAACATTATTAAAGTGGATAACATGTTAGTAAAAACAGTATCTAACCATTAATACTGATAACATATGATGTATAATACAGTTCACTAATCACTGAATTCCAACTAATTGTTCACTGCTCAATCATTTGAATATTTGACTTCATTTTTATGGTGTATAATCTTAGTTGAACAGTTTTTTTAGTCAGTCAGTCACCTGTAACATATATATATATATATATATATATATATATATATATATATATGCATTGATCCAAGTTGACACACAAGATGATCAACAAATTCATAGAATTAGCTACTTCAATGTTAGTAATATATAAAAGAAATATTATGTATACGAATATAATACAGAAGGAAAGATATGAAGCAATTTTAATTTCATGATTTAAGGGAAGAAAAAACATTGTGTATACACCGACGCCATTGTGATCGATTTTTAAGCCATATCATCTAGGATAATTGAATCTATTCTATACTCCTAATAATAGTTAATATAGATATATACATATATGTTTATGTAACCTAGATTAAAGAAATGTCCTTGTAATTATTGATTCTTTTGTTGTTGTCGTCGTCGTTGTAAATTATTCTTTCTTCGCTTTTTCTCTCTTCTAAATTATTCTTTTTCTTTTAAAATTATTATTGTTATATTACTTATTATTTACTAATAATTATGTTATTTCGATTTGTTCAACTCGTGTATGTATTTCTGTTTCCGCCATGTTTTTTTCTAAAAATAGAAAAGCAAAACAAAAAAAACAAGGTAGAGTTAGGTAATTAAATTTTGTTCAATAACTAGGTTAATATGATGTAAAATACAAATGATTATGTATTATTAGTTATATTGAAAAATATGTACATAATATTGAATAAGTAAACTATTATAACCATTGGTCATTAACCAGTACTCGGTCAATTCATTTCAGAAGTTAGTTTTTGTATTCAATTTAATAGTTGAGATCATGAGTCAATTGAAGGTGGACCACTATGGAAAACGCGGAAACACTGTATGACTGTTTTGTCTTATTGTGAGACCTCTCTGTAGCAATGCGTATCTAAAATCACGACTCGCGAGATTCGAACCCAGGACCTACCACTCTACTGACTCGTAAAGCAACCCAGAGAAATTTTGTTTTCCTTGGACAATTAGAAAGTTGATCCTTATTAAAAAAAATAATGGAAAATAAATAAGAATTAACCTTTTTATGGTGTTTTTACATGAATTGGGAAGTTTCTAACTGTCAGTAATCATTCTTCAAAGTTGAAGTTAAAAATACTGAATTGAAGGATTTAATTCATAGGGACCATAACTATACCGCTTGTCTGTTAGGTTTGACACTTTTTTCTACACTACTCTCTCTCTTTTAAATGAATGTTTCATGAATCTTTAGCATCCTACATCTTTGGGCTATAAATAGTGCTTCTCTTGTCAAGATTTCTGGACATAATATATACAATAATTATACTACGGCATAGTTATGAATTGGCCTGTATAAGTAATACTGTTTTCATTTTTTACTGATATTTATATGATCCAGTTGTTTGTTAAAGCCATTAGTTTTCCAAAAATCAATTAACGCTAGGCCACTATGGAAAATCTAGAATCTCGCGAGATCGATCATGGATGCGCACTGCTGAGGAGTACTGTACTGGGACGAAACGGTCGTCAAGTGCCTCCAGGATTCCTATGGTGGTCTAGCTCTAATTGACTCATGAATTCAACCATTAAATCAGATCAGTTATTCAGCTACAACGTAGGACCAGGCACATATGTGCATCAGTCCAAGTTGCCATACCTCATTAACACAAGATGAACACCGGATTCATACAAGTAGTTAATGCAGTGGTGGTAATATATAAAAGAAAGATTGCATTTAAGGACACAGTACAGGAAGAAAAACTGAATTGGTAGGAAGAAAGGTATGAAGTGATTTTAATTTCATAGTTTAAAGGAAAACAAAGTGTGTATATACCTACGCTATTGTGATCGATTTTGAGCCATGTCACCAAGAGTCTCCAACCATTGGTTACGATAGTCACGTGGACCAACGTGGCATATACTAGAGGTTAGTGACTTCAAGCACTGATGCCACGTTTTGGTTTGTTTGCTCCTGACTTTCTTCCAACCATCCCCAACACTAGTCAGTATTGTGTTCAGGCATACGGAACATGTGGCCCATCCTTCTCAGTCTATAAATATTCACAACTTTATCAACTGATTTACCAACATTCCCTAATGAAGTGCATCTAACGTCACTATTACTTACCCGATAATCCCATCAAATCTGAGCAATATTTTTAAGACATCTGTGGTCAAATACTAGTAGGTTACGAATATCTTGAACTACTAATATCCAGGTTTCACAGCCGTAATGTGAAACAAAACGAACTGTCGCGCAGTATATTCTAAATCATATCAGTTTAAGAATAAAGGGTTTGACTTTTTTTAATACATAATATTGCAAAAGGCCTCTATTTATAATACATTCTGTCTCTTAGCTTATATACTTATACATTGATTAAAGATATATATGTATATATATATAGGCATTTCTTTGATTACATAATCTTCCATATATTTTTTATCATAGGTACTTCAGTCACTTGTCATTTGTTTCCCTGTTGTGGATAAACATTTCACACAATTCTATTGGGATATATTAGATAATCGTTATAAATTAAAAAAATCAAAATCAAATCATTTTCCTGCTGTAAAAATGAACATTACAAAATCGGGTAGGTATTAAAAATTTCCATTTTATTTGATCAATAAATTTGATCTTATTTAAAAGTAATCAATTTCAGTATTTATTGTGAATATAATTGTAACCTGTGATCTGAATCTAACTAGATCGTATGATTGATTGTTATTGAAATATACATATTTCGGCTTATCCCTTTACATAATTATCGAATTAGATCGTGTTAGTAAATAACGGAATTAAATTAATCAAATACGAGAATAAAGTTCTTTATATGTATACTTCATACACTCATTGATCTGAACAGGAAATCAGAACCACAAAGCGAAACAAGTGAAAAGAGAATGTAGTGAAACGACGCTCAGTGGAGAAAGCATGTGAGCCAACTCCATTTAATCAACCCTTAATTGATATTTATAACCAGATAAAAATAGATTACAGATATGTTATGAATAAGAAGTGTACGCACATATATACGGTCATATAACAACAGTCAAGATTGATAAATGAATAATTAACAAGGTCAAAACGTGACTACTCAAGAAGAATGGATAAATTGTTTTCACTTGGTTTTGTTTACTTGTATCTTCCCAGGTGGCTATCAAGACTCAGTAGCTAAGTGGATAACACGATGGCACTTGAAGCGAACGGTACTGGGTTCGACTCTCAGAGTGAACATCAATTCTGAGATGCAGTTACATCCTGAACAGGACGAAACGCGTGTCCTGAATTCTGTTGCTAGCCACTATCCTTCTATGGATAAATTGGTCTGTCCAGAAACTAGAATAAGCTACGTGGGCTTAACATAGTAACTGACACTACAACATGTTCTTGGTTAAATACTATCATAAACTTTCTAGCCTGAATCTTGATAGCATGTTAGTATTTCCGTATGCGATGATAGAAATTTATAATCTTAAACTTTACTGTTTGTTTTACAAATTGTTCAGTTAATATATTTTTAATGAAGGAGTTCGTTGTTTGATTATATCTGACACTGATGAAACGTATTGATGAGGTCTCCTAAGGAGAAATGATAATTGGTTCCTCGTAGTTGTTAGCATACCTACAAAAGTCTCCCACTTTTTGTTAAATAGAGATGTGCTTCTACTCTAGAATTTCAAAACAATAGAGATTTACAGTTTAGCTTGATGCTTATAGTAAATGTGCATTCGCCTACTTAGATACATTAAGTACAGAGTTTTTATTGTTATTCTAAACAAAGTCACCAACATCTACTTCAGAAACACAACAAGATCAAAATGAGATGTTGAATATATATTCAGTTGACTTAAGTTGACAAAACAATATCAAAGTTAAACTAGATGGTAATGAGAAAGTAGTTAAATTAAGAAAATGCATTTTAAACTATTAGTCAATGTGATAAAAAAAATTTTTCACTCCAGACTGACTTTTAATCATTTTGGAACATGGTTTAAATGATCTAAATAGAGCAAGAACAAACATTGATGCAGAATAGTATGAATTCATATTATTTCGAGGTTTCTCGTCAGCTGCTTACAAACCAAAATTGTGATAGAATTTTTTACATGGAGATAGTGTGAAAAAAATAGTGTGAAAAATTCTATCACAAGTTTGGTTTGTAAGCAGCTGACGAGAAACCTCGAAATAATATGAATTCATACTATTTTGCATCAATGTTTGTTCTTGCTCCATTTAAATTCATAAAGGAAACCAATTGCATTAAATGATCTAAATGAACAATTTAGTGAGACTGTAATTTAAGGAGGGCATTTGAGTGACGCTAAACTGAACTTGAGAGTGTCCACCTAATAAGCAGGACCAGGAGGATTATAAACCTGTGTGAGGAATTACAATTATGATTTACAGTTGATGATCAAGGTTAGAAATTAGATTTAGGGAGTTTTCATCACGAATTGACATCAGCTATAATGCCAAAAGTTTATTTGTCCAAATGGATAAATAAACTCCGTGCCAAAATCCAAGACCTGTTATCTTATACGTGATGGATTCGTCCATAAATAAGTCTCGCCGACAATTTACTCTGTTATTCGATCAGTTAGTATTTTGTTATTCTACGTTTACTTGAGTATTATCGAATATAACGAGTTATATATATTTGCTTAATGATAATAATTCTCAGTTAAAAGCTAAATGTAATCAGGTTGTCGGCTGAAAGTCCTACTAGGCTTAAATTTCGTGTCATTAGGTCTTCAACATCAAGCTCCACTTGTAATCTTAAAGAAATTAATTCTCAATATTTCCGTGAATCAATCAGATGTAAATTATAGAGAGTAGTAATTGTATTATCACTACAGTAGTGCATTAATATCACTGTGTAATTTTAAAAAATTACACAACGTTTCTTGATAAGGCTAACAATTCCCTCGTAATTTGCTTCGGAAGCGTTCATACAACTGTCTTCAGTTTGATGGATTATTAAATACCAATGTTTTACTAAGAGTTTATGTATTTGTATCAGAAAGGGTTTTGTTGATATTATGGTGATTTTAATAGTTGAGATCATAAGTTATTTGGAGCTACACCACCTTGGAAAACCTGGAAGAACTGGACGGCCGTTTCATCCTTTTGTGGGACTCCTCCGCGACAATGTGCATACAAATCCCAACTCGCGAGATTCGAACCCAGGACCTACCAGAGTACTGCGCGAATGATTTACCATTAGACCACTGTGGTGGCCGGCATCCAACGTGTTAATGTCCAATTTTAACTAATCCACAAAATCGCGTGACACATCCACGATTGTCATCAATGAGTTTTTATTTCACGACATACTCAGTTGAACTCAACTGGTCATTACTTCTCACTAGAACTCCAGGAAATACCTCTTGTGAAGACAGTCACAAGTGAGCACAGGTTTCTTCATATCAGAACGGGTTTTTGTGGATATTATAGCAATTTCAATGGTTGATATTATATATTTTAAATTATAGATACTAATATAGAGAATTTTTTTATTTTTAAAATTATTTATGTCATTAACCAGTTATATTATGTGTTAACTTTTGAAATTATCTTTTTCTTTAATCAAGGTGGTACTACACGTTCAGAATCTTGTTCATTTATGATTTATTCTAAATCAGCTTATTCAACTCGTTTAATAAATGCTGCTGGACGTCTTTTCTGTTTAAAGAATTCTAGTCACAATAATATTACCATTAATAATAATACCAATAATAATAATGTTGTCAATGATGTACAAACATCACCGCCAACATCAATTACATCATCAGTGAAACATTTTTGTTTTCCATTAAAAGATTCAACACGTCAACTGCAAAAATCAAAACAATATTTATCAATACATCGTGAAGCATCCATAGAGTCATCATTCTATCAAAATACCAATGAAACTAATAATCAAAATAAACAGAAAGAAACAATCATTGATCAACCTGTTGATGTATCACTTGTATCGTTTACCGATGTAAGTTGATTTTTTTAAAAAATTAAGGTAACAAATGCACAAAATCCCATTATACAGAATATTTTTTATTGGCATTAACTATCGGCATAGAAGTCAGCTGATAAAGCTTTAATGAATTAAACTAAGATAATACTGTCGATCCATGAACAAATTGTGGTGTCTGGTACTATGTCAAGATCACATAGTTTATTCTAGCTTCTGAACAGACTATACTATTCATTCTTTTCAAGCGACATTTTGATCTTGTTACTTCACTTGTTAACCGTGACTGTTTTTATGTGATCCTATATGAGTTAATAACTCACCCTATTCATTATGGGTCTGTAATTTATTTGTCTTAATATAATTATTGAGTTACGCTTGATTCAATCGAGTTGGCTCATTCACATTCTCCATTGAGCATCATTTTGCTTCGCTTTGCTTTCTCCTATTCGCTTCGTTTCCCTATCTGTCCAGACAGACAGGATGTACGTACGTACATCAGTTCGAGTTGCCACACCAAATTAGCACAGAGATGCAGTTCTCGATTCAAATACCATAGTGGTCGAGGTAGTAAGAGTATAAGCAGTAATCGGAAAGATTAGGGTTTGAAGATGTTATTCAAGGAGTATAATCGAGTGAAATAAATTTGGAAAGAGAAGAAAATAAAGGGACATGACGAATTCAGAAGATTATAATTTGGGAGAACATGAAGAATGGATGCACCCACGGTTTTGAGCCATTTGTCATTCAGGGTCTCTAACCATCAGTTGCTATCATCTCGCGGTCCTCAACCGGGTAGTCTACACCTAAGAGCATAGCTCAGTCCACTTGTCAGTGACTTCATGGATTTGTGTCATGCTTTGGTCTGGCCGCTCCTAGCTTTCTTCCAACCTACTCCTACACCATTAAACATCGTACATTGGGGAATTCGGTGGTTGGACATACGTAACACGTGTCCCAGCTATCTCAACTGATTAAGTTTCACTTCATCAATTGACTTGCCATCCTTACCTAGTGCTCGTTTCCTAACTGCGACATTACTTGCTCGGTAGTTCCAAGATATACGAGAAGATACCTATGATCGAATACTAGTGTCCATATCAATGAGTAAACGAAACATACGTACTCAAACTTCATTCTCGTATTTAACTTATTTTATTCCGTTATTCTCTAACGTGAACTAAATCGTCAATTATATACGAGGATAGCTGGCATATATATTTTAATTGCAATCATTCATACAATCAATTTGGAGTCAGGTATAAGTCCAATAAAGTATTTTAGTGTAAATAGTATTGATAGATATGGACTATCTGATTGGGTTGTAAACAATAATCATAACAATTGTTCCTAACTAATTGTCATAGAGGCCGAGTTGTGTTCACTCTCTGTTTGGTTTTTTCTCAACATTAATTAATTCCCTCTTTTCGAAAAACTATCATGTGTTTTTGGACTTTTTCTAACTCCGTAAACACGATATTAATTTTAACTTCTCTGTTATTCATCTTACTTAATTCATGTTGTTGATGTGTTCTGGTATGAAAAAAAGTCGATAGACATTCAAGTCATCTTTATGGAAAATGTATAATTTAATCTTCTGTTGATGCTTTTCACAAATAAAAAGTAATCTTATAAAATAAAAACTAAGTTGGGTATACGAACTTCTAGATAAGAATGAATTTGTAATCGTCAATCATGAACTAAATTTAAATACATAACTAATGAAAATCAGGAAGTACTAAACACTTTCATCTTTCTCTTGGATTGCTTAGTAGTATACATTGATAATTTGGTCAGATGTCAGTCAATCAGGAACAACGTAGAACTTCGTACGTACGTACATCAGTTCGAGTTGCCACACCACATTAGCACAGAGATGCAGTTCTCGATTCAAATACCATAGTGGTCGAGGTAGTAAGAGTATAAGCAGTAATCGGAAAGATTAGGGTTTGAAGATGTTATTCAAGGAGTATAATCGAGTGAAATAAATTTGGAAAGAGAAGAAAATAAAGGGACATGACGAATTCAGAAGATTATAATTTGGGAGAACATGAAGAATGGATGCACCCACGGTTTTGAGCCATTTGTCATTCAGGGTCTCTAACCATCAGTTGCTATCATCTCGCGGTCCTCAACCGGGTAGTCTACACCTATCAACATGACTCAGTCCACTTGTCAGTGACTTCATGGACTTGTGCCATGTTTTGGTCTGGCCGCCCCTAGCTTTCTTCCAACCTACTCCTATACCACTGAACATCGCACGTCGGGTCAGTCGGTGGTTGGACATACGTAACACGTGTCCCAGCCATCTCAACTAATGAAGTTACACTACTTCACCAATTGATTTACCATCCTTACCTATTACTCGTTTCCTAACAACTGCATTACTTACTCGATAGTCCCAGGATATACGAGCAATGTTTCGAAGACACCTATGATCGAATACTAGTAACCTACGAATATCCTCTACTCTTACCGGCCATGTTTCACTGCCATAAAGTAGAAGGGGACGAACTGCTGCGCAGTAAACACATCCTTTGGTTGATAGACGGATATCTCGCCTACGCCATAAATGACGCAAGTTGGTAAAAGCGGGTCGAGCCTTCTGTATCCGTGCTGAGATTTTGTTACACACCAGACCCCAAGGGCTGATGAGGCTTCCAAGATAAGTAAAGCGATCGACACGTTCAATTACTTCACTCCCTATCATTAGTTTGGGTGTCAATGCAACCCAATCCTGAAGTAACATTTTGCATTTCGAGGGAGAGAATCGCATCTTGAACATGCTCGCATTGTTGCTTAGAGTGGTCAGAAGACTCTGCATTTTGTCAGCGTCTTCGCCAAATAAAACTACGTCAGATGTCGAACCTGTGACTTCAATACTTTGCGACGAACTATCATAATCGTCAAAAGTTTGGATGTGGTGATTTGTTCAAATTGATATCTATCCATAGATATAGAATTTAAAAACAACCGAGAGATATGAGGGTCATTTACTCATAGAGTCTCGTACTAGGACCTAACACCTATCCTGTCCTTAATGCTTTTCAATGGTTGCTATTAATAATAATAACTAACAGCAATAATAATAAGATCGGTCCGTAATGTGAACTAGAATATTCAACAGTATTCACAACCTCCCATAGTAAACAATCACCATGTGTTTACTAGTCGCTAACTTCAATAGGCAATTCCTGACACTTGGACCGATTGAAGTTAATAGTGTAAACGATCCAACATCAGCCCTGTGTTCTGAAGGTAATATCTAACAGTCTCTCTTTAATACACTTAATTGAAATTTCGAATACTGGATGAATAATGCATCTGCCGTGTTAGAATTTTAGAGCATGAACTTTTCGGAATTTTTAAAATGCATTTTGTAACTAATATTAAAGGATTGACCTGAGGCTGAATTTAATACATTTTGGTGAATTGAAGACGTAACTGATCTAGGCTTTTTGCTATGTACTGCTGAAAGTTTTTAATTCTTAGGATTTGTGTTAAGGATTCCAACTGCCAAATCTCTTTTGTCAAATATGCATTTTGAAGAGATTGCCTTGATATTACCATATATCCTTGAGTGTTTATTAATGTTGGATTGAGGCTAGAAGTGAAATTTATTTTATTTCTAACCTAGTAACTAAATATACCTATTTCCCAATGTCATAATATTTTGTGATATTATGTAATGGTATGCTCTCCGATTCAGTCACTTGAAACTTTAATAACGGCTGGTCAACACAATTACATGCCAAATAGAGACCAATATATGTATTCACAAAAGTTGAATAATAATGGCTACATAATTTTTGTCTAAATGAACAGATTGATTGAAAAAAAAACATATAAGTTGTAATTTTGATCAGATGAATAAACCCTTTATAATAACTCGCTCACTTAATCAAATTTTTTGAAAAGAGATGCCTAACACATTATATGAACTTGTCTTATTTGTGACCGAATAAATTTTATGTATTCATAGTTAGCTAGTTTGTATCGGATAACTACTATTTTACCATTAACTTAGGACTTACATACCAATGCGCAGATCTAATCATCAATAGAATACTAACCTCAGAAGGAGTTTTGTGGATATTATAGTAATTTTAATAGTTGGGATCACGAGTTATTTGACGCCAGACCACCATGGAAAATCTGGGAGTACTGGACGGCCGTTTCATCTTATTATAGAACTCCTTCGTGGCAGTGCGCATCCACAATCCCGACTCGCGAGCTTTGAACTCAAGGCCGGCATCCAACGGTGTTGTTTTCTAATTTGAACTAATCCACGAAATTGAGTGAGACATCCATTGTTGTCGTCAGTGAGTTACTATCTCTCAATAGACCTGGTCGAACTCCACTGGTCATTGCTTCTCACTAGAACTCCAGAAAATACCTCTTGTGGAGCCAATCACCAATGAGACTGATGTCGATCTTTCTTCAATGGACTCATGATTTCAACTATTAAGAATACAAACCATATAACATCCTAATTCGTAAATCCCTGAAAAATTCCCATTATATTGTATGAACGAAGAGTATTCTTTTCAATAAATAATAACAATAACTAATAAGAATAATTCATTATTAATCCATAATCTAGATTTATAATTGTAGAAGCTGATGAGAAATTATTGAAAAGAATATTCTTCGTTCATACAATTGTGTTTTAATTCGTAGATCTCCATGACGTTATTATGTCTTTTAATGAAATGTCTGACTTATGTAAGTACTTAGTTGTTGATAGAACAGAACGGCCTCCACAAAACAACACTCTCCCCTCTCCTGATTGGCAGCGCCACCAAATGCAGTGAACAAACCACGGGTGGGAACAACCGAATGTATTTAAGCACAAAATTACAGAGCATCTTAATAAAATCAAACAATCATATAGTAAATGCTTAATTTGCAAAATGTCCACCAATTGTCTCAAAATGACTCAGACTTCATTGTTCTTGCATTTTCATACAAATTGCATTGTGTTTCCATTCTTTACTGTTCGATCCTCTTGTCTATTTGCTACCAGACATTCTATTCACGACTAACACATATACTACTTATTTCGATTTGAGTAGCACATACAGCACCATAGTAATCTTTTGAACATTTTATGAACATTCCTTGTTGTTTTTTCTTCTTTTGTTTTGTTTAATTTAGTCATCAGAATGTAACAAAAGAACTAAATGTAAAGATGTAAAATTTTCATCATATTCTAAAGTCAATGTACATAATGAATTAGATAATCATATAACAAATGAAATGAATACAAATTTCTATTCTAACCCTATCAATCTTCGACGTAATCAATCACGCTATCGTTCATTACGTCGTAGACAAATGGAAAATTTAACAAAACGTGCTGAATGGTTTTTACAACCAACTATATTACCTAAATTAACATTTACATTAAATCAATTCAATAATAATAATGATACAAATACAACTATGTCTACAATATCATTATTAAATATACAAGATAAAATTAATAATACAATGACAAATAATCATTCTAATATGATACAAGTTGTTCATCCAAGAATATTATTCACTTCATCAACAAGTGATTTATTGATTCCATCGAATTATGACCACCTAGATACAATATATTGTCGTCAACCCTATGATGAAACATTATTAGATCATCAAAAAATCAATCCAACTCATTTATATCCATCCTACAATTATGGTCATAGTTTTAATAGTTTATTAAATCATTCATTATTATCAACAACATCATCACCATCATCTAATTATTATGTTATATCACAATCAAATCAATTATATTCATCGCAATTAAATCAAGAAAATCATACAATCAATTCATTACGTATACCGAATTTATCATCAGAAGAGAATAATACTTCAACTCATTCATTTCTATATTATAATATACCTAAATATTCATTATCATATCATAATGATTATGATCATATCAATAAACCTGATCGTTTACAATCAACGAGTTATGATAATTTTCATATTCTATCCTATTCATCTAATCATAATATACATGAAAATAATAATATCAATCTAATAAATGATTGTAATATAACACCTACTAATATATCTTCTATATCGAATACGAATTATACCAATTCAACAAATCTTTCATTCAATGTTAAAAATGAATTACGTCATAATAATAATAAATTAACATCATCTATCTCAGGTTTAGATATTATTAAAAAATCAAATATGATTTATTCTGATTGGTCCATTGATCGACCAATCAAAAATGAACTTTCAAATCGTTATCGTCCACGTAGTCATAGTATTAGTAATAGTAATAGTAGTAGTCGTCATAGTAATAATGTAACTAAATTAAAATAATCTACAATAATACCATCATAAAATGAATTTAATAATAAATAGATAAATACAAAATATAAATTATAAACTAGTTGATTGTTTTTTCTCTTTACTCATTTATTTTATTCTTTAGTTACTTTTGTATACAAATAGATTAAATATTATTGGCTCAGTCAATAATATTTTAATGCTTTAACAATACAAAATGTCTCTTTCCCTCTATCTCGTTCTATATATATATATATATATATATATATATATATATATATATATTTCAGGGAAATGCAAAATACTCATTACATATATACTTAGTGCTAATATCACACAAGTATATGATTCTAATTTTGTAATGAGTTCATTGAATTGAACATTTAATACAAAACAAACAAACATGACTGGCATTTATTTTGATTGAATGTGTACTATTTATTTATTTACTTGTAATTTTAAATGTATTTTAAAATTTTTCATGGGTACAATATTTTAAAAAAAGTACAACAACAACAAAAAATGACGGTCATCGAAAATCTTGCATTTTTATAATAGAAGAAAAACTCACACACACACAAGCACACACACACATTGATGAATAGTATACGAATGCATTTTTCGATTTTTCTAAATGATCTCAATATGACACATTAAAAAATGAATAAATAAAACAACATGTGTATACTTTCCATGAAAATAAGTCTCATTGTGATTTTCGTTTCTTTTTTTGTAATTTTATTTTAATGTTTTCTTTACCTTAATAATCATGAATAAATCAAACGTGCGTGCATGTGTGTGTGTAGTACAAGTTGATGTGAGTATACATGTGCAATTGTAATTGTTTCATCAAAATTTCTTGCTTATACCCTGTTTTCAAAATTTCAATGAAGTCAAAAGAAGAAAAAAGCAACTATTACGTCATTATATTTTCAAATTGTTTACTTTTTAATTTTTGTTTTCATGAATGTTTTTTGTGTGTTCTATTCATTAATATGTTTTTTTATTTATTTTTATTTATTTCGTGTGTGGAAATTTTTTTCAATTCTCAATGATTACTTTTATGCTACATTTTTTGTGGTTAATCTGTAATAAAACAATAAAAACATACCGTGTGTATGCAAAAAAAAAGAAAAAGGAAAAAAGGAACATTTAGCATACTTTTTTTCTTTTTTTGTTTTCTTTTTTTCTAAAGTAAATAAATAAAGTTCACTTAACTGATTGTTAGATTTTATTATTCATCATTTTCCTTAATTGTTTATGTAATTTTTAAAGTAAATAAGTTTGTTTCGCTGATTTAAATCATTTGTATTGGTCAACTAACAACTTTTATTGAAAAAAAAGAAACAAGAAAGAAAGAGATCCGATGTAACTTGTAATTGTAGTATTGAATCATTGAATAATTGATTATTTATAACATGATCAAGATCATTGCAATATCTATTCAAGGTATGAAGGATTGTTCTTATTGAGTTGCTTGTATATATCGTGTTAAGATATTTGTCTTCATGAAATATCTAAGAAATAAACTGATTTGGCAATAATCATGACAATTTGAAAGTATAAATGGAAAGCTTAAATGATATCAATTTTTGTGATCGATAACACAATCGCTGAACATCAGTGATTTTAGGTACATTAGCTTCATATGGGGACGAAAATCTGCTGGTAAGGTTATGTATAACTGATCTCATACAACCTTTTCTTCTGTTATGACAAAGTAGCATATCTTACTGTTGTTATATCTTAGTATAATTGACAGTATCACTTACCGTCAGATTATAAGTTTTCTTCTTTTTATCTATTCATTAATCAACTAACCTGCATAGTATAGTAGTAAATGAAGGAACAAATTTTCAAAACACTATGTCTCATTGAAGTTGCTATGATATACTTTTAATTTGTGAACATTTTCACTTGTTGTAGTACGTTGTTAGTTTGATTTTATCAATGGAATCCTCCATACTATTAGAAAACAAGATATTTTCTTGAATCATGTTTATCTTCATTAACCTCAAAACTAACATACTGTCAAATTATCATTGCGTAGATGAATAATTTAATGATTTATAAAATAACCCAAAAATAATTGCATCTCATTTACCGTTTGATCTTAGAAGATCAAAAAAGATCTAATTCAGTTTTATCCACCATGTCAGAAATATTGTTAAATATCTTATACTTATCTACTTACTCTTTTTACCCTTCGTGGAGGTTCATAGGCTATCAACCAGCACTGTCCATCCCACTCTGTCCTGGACAATCTTTTCCAGTTGCTATTCATCCTTTTCATATCTGCTTCCAACTCCCGACGTAGTATGTTCTTCGGCTTTCATCTTTTCCGCTTCCCTCCAGGATTTCAAGTTGGGGCTTGCTTCATGATGTAGTTTGCTGATTTCTTCACTGTAAATCTTATTTATTAACAACGTCTTTTCCTAACTTCCTGTTTAGATGGAAGTTGGTTTGTTCTGTCTTACAGAAGGCTGTTGCTGATGATACCCGACCAACGGATAAATATCTGATACTTAACACAGAAGTTAATTCTCTGAATATATATATATATATATATATATATATATATATATATATATATATATACTTATATCGGTATAAGTAGTATATAACGCGAATCAGCAATAGAATTTCTGGCAGAAGAAAATTGAGAAGATCAAGAAGGGAAGAACGTGAAAAATGCAGGAATAGTGAAGTCTGAGACGATTGACTGATATTTGCAAAAGGAACAGTCAAGTTTGAGACAATTGATTGATATTTTGTAAATTAACTATTTACTGTATGGTTCTCAGACTTTACTAAGATGTGCTGTAATTTTGTGCACAATACGTACGATTGTCCCCACTCGTGTTCCTTGTTCGCTACAATAGTACCAACATATAAGTGAGATTCCAAATATTAAGAGTTTATAACTAAGAGATTACATTTAGCTGAAAGTGCGATTGTGAAGCAACTAACTGTCAGACTTATCGTGTAGATAGGTGCAGAATGAGTGGTTGATGTTATATCCTAGTGGAGATTAAATTACGGGTTACTTCCTAGAACTATTAATGGACTAGTATTATCTATATATTCTTATCGTATAACTATTCAGTAACTAGATTATATACATCTATATTTCCTTTATTATAAACTTCATTTTAACTTATCGACTATTATTATAAGATTTACTGTTCTTTAATTATGTTCACTTTGTTAATTACCGTCTCCCACAGTCTTAGCCACTTTTTGGCTTTATTTTGTATAAATGTTATTTCCTATTTTATGGTGCGATGCGGTCAGCTTGGCTGTTATATGAGCCAATTATGTCTGAAATAATTGATTCGCATAGTGGAGTCTGTTATTGGTATTCTGGACTAAAGTGGTTGGGCTAGGCGAGCAACGGACCAATAGGATGCTAGGCTGATCAAAACCACTGAACGTCACTGGTTTAGTACAGTACAAGAGTGAATAAGCCGTATTTCGATTGGCGAATAAATCAAGTGATAACTAGCTGGACTTAAAGTAGCAACAGTTAGAGTTTGCATGAGTGTTGTAACTAACGATTGGAAACTTTAGGTGACATCCCTACGAATACGTTTAAATGATTCAGGTGGATTCATTCTAGTTTTCTTTATATCCCCAGTTTTGAAGATATCATATATATCATCTACCCTATAAATCAATTCTTTCTTCCTGAAGAATATCGTGTATAGTTTATAATTTCTATCATTATTATTATTTACATCACTACTACTACTGCTACTAATTCTGTTACTCTAGAGTTTATCTACATGATTTTGTGTTATAGTACATTTGATTATCCCCAATTGTGTTCTCCTTCACTACAATATTATAAACTTACTATGCATTTAGCTTATTATATACATCTACTATTTTAGTGACTTAAAACCCAGATACTTTAAGTTAAACTGTTTCATAAGAAAACGTAGCCTAAATTATAAAATATTCTCTTCAAGTATACTTCATGAAAAAATAATCAATACTCATGCTTACTGAAGAATAACTTCTAGACTGATTTCTTAACATTCTATTTAGAGACTGTATTTTACAGAAACATTCAATGAATTGACTATTATTAATGCTAATTCTAAGCTAATAGTTGACTTAAAAGGAATTACCATCATTTTAATTTTGATTTGAAGTCTTTAACGTTTTTTTATGTTTGCAATAAAACTTTTAACTTTTAAATGAGATAAAGTTAAGGCTTTTGACTTCACAGTTGATCTGGATCTTTTATCGCACACGTAATAATAAATGTAGAAGACGACAACCAGTATAGCAAAAGCACTAGGTTTCAGCATACACAAATGTGAAAGCACGATTTTCTGAGACAACACAACATGCACCAGTCGAGTCACACATGACGGGGAAGCTTTGGGGGACGTAGAATTTTTTATATATCTAGACAGCATCATTGATGAACATGGTGGATTTGATGCAGATGTGAAAGCGCGGATCGATGAAGCAAGAGCAGCATATCTACAATTGAATAACATCTGGAACTTCAAATAACTGCCAACCAACACCGAAATCAGAATTTTCAATACAGATATCAAGAGTTTTACTGTATGAGGTGGAAACTTGCAGAACTACGAAAGTCATCATCTAGAAGATACAAGTGTTTATTGACAGTTGCATACACAAAGTACCTCGGATCCGTTGGCTTGACACTATCTGCAACAATCTGCTGTGGTAGACAACAAATCAGATCCCAGCAGAGGAAGAAATCAGGACGAAGAAGCACTGGAAGTGGATAAGACAATATTGAGGAAAGCACCGAACTGCGTCATAAGGCAAGCACTCACTTAGAATCCTCTAGGCCTCAAGGAGAAGAGGAAGACCAAAGAACACATTAGGCGGAAAAGTAGAGACAGACAATTTTAGTGATGAATAAGACATTTACAATTAAACAATATTACTTCCAAATTAAAATCATTCTACAATAAATTCACACATAACAAGACTGTTAATTTTGATGTAGGAGGAAACAATCAAATCAGCTATAACTAAATTCACAATACTACTCATTCACACTAAACTTTAATATAAATATACTTCAAGGTTATATACATGAACTAATTTCATGTGAAATGAATAAAAAATTCATATAAATTAGATATAATAAACATGAAAGTGTTAATAAGTGTTCGAATTGTTTTCAGTCATATAATAAACAATTAAGAAAGAGAATACTCAACTAGTGTTAATGATCTAGATAAAATCATTAGAAAAATGAAAGTGTTAATCATTTTTAAAACGCTACTTCATGTCAATAAACAACAACAACACACTTATGATCATTATGAGGTTGTAGAGATTACTAATTTTACGGATTGAGATCATGAGTGGATTAATTTAAGACAGTCATTGAAAATCTGGAAGCGTTGGACAGCTGTCTCGTTTGCGCGCGAGGGACTGAAGGTCCTGGGTTTGAATCTTGCGAGGTGAGATCGTGGATACGCACTGCCACGGGGGAGTCCCATATTAGGACAAAACAGCCGTCCAGTACTTTTAGGCTTTCCATGTCGGTCTAGTTTCAATTAACTTATGAATTCAATAATTAAATTACTATAATACCTACAAAACTGTTCTCTGATTACAATCAGAGTTTAAATTGAATATTGTTGTCTGCGTATTCTTAATAGCGTTGTGTTCTGCAGGATGGGTTTGCTGACTCCGTGCTCTCCTGTCTTTTTTTATTGAGGCTTCGGATAGGCAGCAATCTTAGCAGATCTGCTGGAGGAGTTAATTGCTTATAATTCTGTTAATAATAAATAAGTTAAATATCTAGTGATATAAAATGATATCTTACCATCTGAAACACACAAGACCGATAAAAGCCATAAAGAAAAATTAGTGATTATAAGAATGCGAAAACATCGAAAATGTTCATAAGAACAGTTCGAAATTACTTCTGAAACATCTGTCTGTCCCATTTTAACACCAATCAGGGCCATAACTGTAGTAAAGTTCAGTACTTGTTGTGGTTTACTGAAGCTCCAGTTCAATAAAGTGTACGTCTTTCAGAATTTATTCTCATTCTATACGGTTATGAGCAGCGATCTCGGTTTTGAAGGAGGTTAAGAACACACTTAGTTAGGTTTTACTCATTTGACACCGGAGTCATATCTTGTACTTCTTGTATTATGGATAATATACATTCATTTTTCGAGTGATACAATCAAAGTACCACCACCAAGAGTAGACCAATGTTCTATGAAGGTTGGTTTCATTCAGGATGAGCACTGTTCATGCGTGTGTCAACTTAGTACTGTCTGGTATTTAGATATCTAGGATTTGTTTTGATATTTCCTCAGTTAAAATATAATATTTTGGTTTTATGAAAATAAACTTATTGGTTTGTTTTATATTAGTAAGATTGATAACTGTGAACTTTTCAATAAATCGAACACGGACAAATCACTGATACTTGAATGCGTAGTAAACTAGGTAAACATGTGACAAAATGTTCGTATAATGATGTCGTAAAAGAACTTAAGCAATATCCTGGAAAGTAAATTTTTCTTCACTGAACTGCGCCACACGGATTTCTTGAATTTTTCCCAAACTTTCTGCAAGAGTTGGTAAAAATACAAATTTTCACTTGACTTTGTGTAAAACTATAAGACTACCTCAAATTCAGGAGATATGTATTAACCAGTAAAATTAAGGTTAGTTGAAAAACTGTTGTTGTTTTAAGTTTTTTATCACCAAGCGTATCCCAATATCTTTGACTCGAATAACATTGCAAACTATATCCTACAGAAATACCACTAACTGCAATATTTTGTATAGAGTTCTTAAAGTCGTAATATACAAAGTCTCCGGATTTTGAAAACATTTCGGCAATATTCTTCAAAGCCATATAAAATTCGTAGTATTACACCAGCTCTGATGAAATATTGAGGAGTACTCTGAATTTCCTCAAACGTTTTGAGGATTTCTCCTAAATCAGTTGTAATTTCATGGAAAAACTCCAGACAAGGTATAAACTTTCCAAAAATTCATATTGCAGCTTCCTTGAAATGCATAGAATTCTCCCCGAAATCGGATGATTGAGAAGTTTTTAAGCGAGTCATGAATAAGCAGTTGTTTTTATCCACAAAGTAAGTGAGTTGGTTAAGGTTGTCAACGCATCTCATATTTAAACGGAAATAACCTCATGCTGGCCAGTTCTAATCTTTATGGGCTAATAAATACAGACAAAAACGGAAAAGTCATTCTGTGTAGTTTGACATTCAGACCAGCTATTGGATATCATGTACTAGGTAATTTTATAGAGAGTTAATTCTAAGCTATTTATTTAAGGCATTAATAGTATGATTGCTTATCATCAATTTTCTAGATACATTTATGACTTGTACACCTTCACATTTCCCGCAATCTAACCTACTTAAGATGATATCACAACAGCCTGAAGTAGGCAACTCAATAAAACAGTATATTATTCGAGGTTCCCTCGTTGAATTGCCGTATTTAAATTTGAATTTTCGCCCTCTGATCGATCACATAGAGTTTTTAACGTTGCTAGTCAATGATTATTCTTATTTTTTATTTTTAATGTTCTACACCTCTTTAATTGATTCGTTTGGTGTTTTTTGTCACCTCATGTACTACTCTCTGGTTATAGGAGACTAATGAAAACAGTTTTCTAGGATGGGTTAGGAGATTCCATAGAATATTTGTTTAACTTTCATAGTAACTTAGGAAACAGTTACGATATAGCGACTTCATAGTAAACAAAGACGAATGACGACCAGATCCAGCGAATACTGGAGCTCGAAAAACTGTTCCTAGGCCAGTGGATATTCCTACAGTACGACATCTCGAGAGATCAGTTAGTCATTTGATAAGAAGAGCTAAATAGATATAGCCATATGAGTAAGTCGATTGATCGCAGTCAGAAGTGACCTAAAGGACAAGTTGATTTCATTGGCTAAGAAATGTATCAATATCTTGGGGATTATAAAGGGATATATATGAATGAGTATTTTTCCACTTTATTCCGTAGTTCAAAACACGTTCACATTAAAGCTTGTGTTGTCACCCAAGTAGTCAGTTAGTTTTAGTATCACATTTTTGACACCGTCTGTCAAAACATTACTGCGCATCGTTCTTGATCTGCATCACTTATGTTCTCCACTGAAACACCTACAGGTAAGGAATGGGAAACGAGAATAATCCACATATTTTCGTATGGCTTACTATAAGATCAACTTAGTTCTGGACATGACGATACTTCCTTACCTATTGTAGCTGCTCCATGTGCTTCAAGTTATCATATTGTGTTAGTTAGTTCTCATATCTTTACCGATGTATCTGTAATAAAGACTTTTTATGAATCAAATCATTCAAACGACAGAACGTGACTATATCCAAATCCAGCAAGGAGAACCCAATACCTTTTTTACACAATGTTGGGAAGAAATCCATTCACCATCCTGACAAAGCATAAACCATTTCAAACGATGTGTTTGGTCATGAAAGTGAATTCCTATTCGCAAAGCAAACTGACTTCACTGATAAGGAAACTCTATTCCGGGCTACGATGTCAATACCTCGTATTTGTGTAGTCAGTCTTTGAACAAGCTGATACCTTGTCGTGATCAAAAGGTTCCAAGGAAAAAAATTGATAGACACTCTTGTGACAAGCATAAAACTAAAAAAGAATTTCATCGCGTGATGACGGATGGACGAACTACTAGTCATCTTCAAAGCTATCAAATTAGCCACCAAAAATCACAAAACATAAGAGAAAATAGGCATAAGCTGTCATTTTTGAAGGAAAACTCTTACAATAAATTGTTCGACATTGCTCGCTTATGGTCGTTGGTTTGTGCGCTAATTTCAGCGACTACATTGTATTCATGCATACATTTCAGTTCTAGCTTTAGGAAACATGTTTTTAGTTAATGAGGATCTATTTACACAGTGGCTGAAAATATGTATTATGCCGAAATGTATAGACAAAGAAACTGTCGAAAAAGTTTCATGCAATTGGTTCCCTTTATGAATTTAAATAAAGCAAGAACAAATAATGGTGCAGAATAGTATGAATTCATATTATTTCCAGGTTTCTCGTCAGCTGCTTACAAACCAAAATTGTGATAGAATTTTTACATTGAGATATAGTGAAAACAATTGACATAGATGAGTGTAAATAACTGGGTTACAATAATAATTGTAAATATATATATATGCTAGAACAGGTCAGAGGTCAAAAGGAATTAATTCGGGTTGGGTGGTGTAATAATGGAATTGAATAATTATAAGATAGGTTACATAATAGTAATAAAATAGAATTTGAAAAGTTAAGATAATTTAAGAGGATCAAGTGGCGGAAATGTGTGAATGATAATGTGGTTTAAGAATTATGTAATAGGGGAGGAGTATAAATAAATAAATAATAAAATAAAAAGGGGTTACCAGGGTAGTGATAAGTTAATTAAAGTCTCTTTTTGGATGCATAAGTCAGGTTTGAGTTTTTTTATCATGATGGCTTCAGCAAAACGGAGGGTGGTCGTACTTCTTTGTCTATTGATAATTTTGAAAGCGTGTGGAATCTCGATGGTGTGTCCGGTGTCAAGTAGATGACGAGCTATTGCGCTGTTGAAGGCCTTATTCCCTCGCAGCCTCAAGTTTTTTGGAACATGCTCAGAAATGCGGACATGCACTCTTCTCTCAGTTCTTCCAATGTATGTGCTTTGGCACGTACATGTGAATTGGTAGATGCAGTTGGAGCTACTAAGGAAAGAGGGCTTGTCGATTTTGGTTTGTTGAAGTGAGCAGTTCGTTTGCCATACTGTCATAAGTTTTACTGCTGGGTAGGTGACATTCAACGCGGAGTTTATTCTGTGATTACTTATTCCAGCAATTTCATCACCTTTGAAACGTAAGTGTAAGAAGCAGGTTTTTCTTTCTACTCCATCGTATTTTGTACGAGGATTGCTTTTTGCATATTTCTGGATAAATTTCAATGGGTATTCATTATCACGTAGAACATTGGTAATCAGATTAATTTCATCATCAAGGTATTCTTTTGAACAGATTTTTTGAGCGCGGTCAAAAAGGGTTCGTACAATGCCCTTTTTGTAACTCATTGGGCAGAAACTATGGTAATTGAGATATATACCACTCCAGGTATTTTTATGGTGAATATGTCTATGTAATTTACCATCAAATGTTCGTCGGATCCCAACATCAAGGAAATGGAATTTGTCTTCGGCCTCTTGTTCCATAGTAAACTCTATGTCCTTGTGTGCTTTATTAAATAGATCGAGTAGTTGAATGGCGTGTTCGTGATTGTTGCAGAGGAGGAATTTGTCATCAATATATCTGCAATACAGCGTAGTACCATCGATTGCGTGCTTAAGCATTTTTTGTTCTAGGTGTCCCATAAATATATCGGCAAGAATTGGGCCCAATGGGCTACCCATGGCAACTCCATCGATTTGGCGGTAAAGGACATTATTGAATTGAAATTGTATGTTTTTTGTACAAAAAAAGAGGAGCTGTTTAAAATCATGAATTGGTAGGGGTAGAAGTTCAGGATAACCACATATGATATCTATCTTTTCTTCCAAGGGGATGTTTGTGAAGAGCGATGAGACGTCAAATGAAAACATAAATTTGTCGGAAACATTTAGGTTGTCGAGTTTTTGTGCAAATTTAAAACTATCTTTTAGACTGTAAGGTGTTAGTTTTTTCCGGATTGGTTCAAGGCACTTTATCAGCCAGCGGGCGAGTTTATGGAAAGGTGAATTAGCCATGGATAATATTGGTCTAATCGGGATATTGGGCTTGTGAGTTTTGGGTAGGCCGTACAAGTACGGTAATTGTGATCCTTTAGGTTTAAGTTCGTTGTATGTATGATTATCAATTGGATTTTTCTTTAGGAGATCTCTCAATTTATTTACAAGTCGCTTCTCTGTCCTCTCTGTTAGATCTTTCTGGGTATTATCGATGATAAATCTAGTGGAATCATTTAAAGTAGACATTATTTTGCTAATGTATTCATCTCTGTTAATAACGACCGCGCTCAAAAAATCTGTTCAAAAGAATACCTTGATGATGAAATTAATCTGATTACCAATGTTCTACGTGATAATGAATACCCATTGAAATTTATCCAGAAATATGCAAAAAGCAATCCTCGTACAAAATACGATGGAGTAGAAAGAAAAACCTGCTTCTTACACTTACGTTTCAAAGGTGATGAAATTGCTGGAATAAGTAATCACAGAATAAACTCCGCGTTGAATGTCACCTACCCAGCAGTAAAACTTATGACAGTATGGCAAACGAACTGCTCACTTCAACAAACCAAAATCGACAAGCCCTCTTTCCTTAGTAGCTCCAACTGCATCTACCAATTCACATGTACGTGCCAAAGCACATACATTGGAAGAACTGAGAGAAGAGTGCATGTCCGCATTTCTGAGCATGTTCCAAAAAACTTGAGGCTGCGAGGGAATAAGGCCTTCAACAGCGCAATAGCTCGTCATCTACTTGACACCGGACACACCATCGAGATTCCACACGCTTTCAAAATTATCAATAGACAAAGAAGTACGACCACCCTCCGTTTTGCTGAAGCCATCATGATAAAAAAACTCAAACCTGACTTATGCATCCAAAAAGAGACTTCAATTAACTTATCACTACCCTGGTAACCCCTTTTTATTTTATTATTTATTTATTTATACTCCTCCCCTATTACATAATTCTTAAACCACATTATCATTCACATATTTCCGCCACTTGATCCTCTTAAATTATCTTAACTTTTCAAATTCTATTTTATTACTATTATGTAACCTATCTTATAATTATTCAATTCCATTATTACACCACCCAACCCGAATTAATTCCTTTTGACCTCTGACCTGTTCTAGCATATATATATATTTACAATTATTATTGTAACCCAGTTATTTACACTCATCTATGTCAATTGTTTTCACTATATCTCAATGTAAAAATTCTATCACAATTTTGGTTTGTAAGCAGCTGACGAGAAACCTGGAAATAATATGAATTCATACTATTCTGCACCATTATTTGTTCTTGTTTTGTCGAAAAAGTGCCTGGTTTGTTTGGATATATCGCTGTGCCAGTGACGTTGATTAAAGGTAATGACTCTCATTTCGTTACTCACACACTCAAACAGTTTTGTTTTGTGAGTATGATAACACACGACCTTCACCCTGCCATGCTTATTCTGACTGCAGGGCACAAATCTTAGTGGACGAAATGTGACGCGCTATGGGTAAAGGTAAAAACGAGGAGACACTGAGTCAAGCAGTCACAGAGTTATTATAATCTAGCAGAACTACCCTAGACCTTCATATTCCAGATTACAAGTCATCAGTCGATGACATGTTTGAGCGAAGCAACCGAACAATTTTCAATGTTAAGCTATCACCCGAAAATCTGCATGGCCACAGAAAGTGTAGTTATATTCACAGTTTTAAGGTTGTGAGGAAGGTACTTGCCATATTATACCAAGGCGAAAATTAATGGGAACCATGGATAAATGTTAAAAGAATGAGCATGGTTTTGTAAAAAAACGTGGTGAGCCTTCCTAATACGTATTAGACGTTAGTACCCAATCGGTAAAGATGAAAGAAATGTGTTCACTTGAGATAGTCAAGACAATCTGCTACCGCATATACATACAGACACCTACAAAATAAAGGCCTCGGATGAAATTGAAAGGAATTCACAAGGAAAAAATAGGATAAGAAACATTAAAAAAGGAAGGCTGTTAATCAGTCATCAATATCATAATATTCAAATGAGGAAGGTGTTGGAGCAGCCAAGAAACTATCCCCTATCAGAGTCCATAGAGGACCAAACATTCTGCTTTCAGCTTGTGCTTTCTCTGAAGTGTTCTGTCAATGTGCAGACGGACTCAAAAATATCTGAACCGATTAGGAAAACAGTTTGAGAATGTCGGTAGTAACACGTTCAAGAATAAGGATAATCTCGCATCCATGTCATTAGATTAAACCAGCAAGGCAGCATTAGAGTTTGATTTCTGTAGTAGCTCAGTATCAACGTCACTATGATATTGTTCTGCTTCAGCGATTCTAATGGCTCATATCTAGTCTTCCTCGCCCGTGGCTCAGGAAGGTATGCATGCAGCCCACTGAATCAACCAACGGGACCAGCAAAATAGATGCCTAATATAACATTAAAATCAATTTCCATTAGTATAGGCAGCTCATTCATCATAAGCTCAACCAAACATATGACCTACAATTAAATAACAAACTGACTATAATCGTTACAATTGAGTAGCCAAATTCAGTCCATCAAATACCATCAAAGATCAGTAACCGTTGAAAAAATAATGAAGATTAGAAACGAATGAATCAGTTGGCTTATGCAAATAAATTGTATACATTAGATCCCATGATGGTTGTGTTACAATCCGTCCCCCTCAAGGTGAAAATTGGTTTCGCAATAAGCGCGTTTTAGAATTGCGTAGAAACCCGATGTCATCCTATGTTATCGACCTAAGATGATATAGGTACCGTATATCGTCACGAAACAAGTTCATTCAACTGTAGAATACATTGAAAAATAGTAAAAAGGTCAGCCATTGATATGGTTTTAAAAGCCATACTTCAGATAACATTATATCCAGATGTGTAACTTATTGCCAAATTATCAAGTCACACCAGATTGTAGTGAGACCTATGAAACGGACTCGGAATTCGCATATTCTGAAAACAAAGATCTCAAGAGTTCCGAGGCTTCTAGGCAGAAATCTAAACAAAACAAAGAAAGTAATCCAAACACTAAATCAAGTACGTAGGTGATTTTTTGAATCTCTAAGCTACTGATATTGAGGTATTACATAATGTTTTTTTATGAGCTTGTAATTATCAACTGCTTCTGCTTTTGGTCAAAGGCGCAACAAAACGCTTTTTGGATATGTAGTGAGTAAAGACGGCAAATATATTCAGGGTTTGAGAACGCTTCTGGTTGTAACATGTTTATGACCAAAAGAATCCGGATCAGTCGGGAATGAGTCAGTTTGATTATATATATATATATATATATATATATATATATATATATATATATATATATATATATATATATATATATATATATATATATATGGTAAAATTGTCAATGTATTGAGAAACGTCTGATCTAAGATGGTTAGTAGCCCCATGGGATGCATAACGCGGGATACATGTTCGTGATCTGATACAGACAGCTGACCAAGCGTCCCTAGATAATGTGTCTCCACTAAAATTAATGAACTCGGTATCAAATGTTGGCGGTTCACAGGATCACTTATTTCGGGGATTTATTTATCGTTACATGAGAGTGACTAGATTCCACAAACTTTTATGAAGCAATATAGGAAGTCCAGATCTATTTAAAATCCTTAACCTACGGGCACCGTGGTAAAAAGACGTCCTCGTATATACATACTGATATACAGGAATGTACGCATTCCACGATATTGTATGTTGAGTAACGTCATGTTGATTTTTATCGATGTAACTGTACATTGGCTTTAAAATTGTCATTTGAATTTTTTCGGAGGTATTTGGTAAATTCAAACCGCCAACGAGTATTATTATCGTTTAAAAGTCTTATTCTGCGAGTTTCGTAATTTGTATATCCGGTTTTTGCAGTTGTTGTGTTATGCTATCGATACTACTTATGTATTAGTTACACATGCTTGAAACGGATTTATATATTAAGTTAAAAACTTAAGTCAATTAAGGGGTGTTCATGATTTGGGGTGTAAGTTTATCTGCTGGGCTTGAGGTTTACCAAATACCTTAAAAATTAAGGACCAAATTATGCACAATGCCTAACGTTTGATCGATCCCTGTTGAAATAGATGGGTGCTTCACAAAGTATGCTTTGTTCATTTTCACTTCGAATCTCGTTTTGAATATATTAACAGATGGTGCTGATATTACGTGTTCCGGTAGAGAATTCCATTAATTCACTAATCGGTGCGAGAAACGGAACTCCAGACGTAAACGGTTTGATCTCGGTTTTTGAACTTTCTTCGAATGTCCTCTCAAATGATCGGTTCTAGACGGGAGCAAAAGATAAGACATGTTAATACCAAGGTCATCGTTCAGTATACGATAGGCCAATATTAGATCACCCCTTATTCTACGGTAAGATAACGGAAATAAGTTAAGGTGTCTCAGTCTGTCTTCATAAGATAGGCCAGATAAACCTTGTACCATCTTAGTAGCTCGTCGTTGGACTCTTTCTAGCATATCTGCTTCATATTTGAAACAAGGACACGCTGCTTGAATCCCGTATTCTAAATGTGGTCGCACATAAATCGGGTATAGTAATCTAAACATTTCATCATCTAAATACTGGAAAGACCTACGAATTGACCATAATACCCTATAACCTTTCGCAGCAGCAGCCTTACAGTGACTAGTCGTTTTGAGATCATTGCTTAATATGACTCCTAAATCTTTATAGTTTCTTACTTTTGGTAGCACGAATCCACGTAGTGTATAGTCATACGATTCATCAGAGTTATTTAACTGCATCACTACACTCTTATTAGGATTTACTTCTAGTGACCACCTATCTAACCATGCCACCAATGAGCTAAGATCGTCCTGTAATACTATCCTATCCGACATACTATGTATGGGTCTCCAAATCTTTATGTCATCAGCGAAGAGTAGAACGGATGATTTTACTACAGTTGGCAATTCATTTACATAAAGTAAAAAGAGAAGAAGACCCAGGATTGTACCTTGGGGAACCCCACTTTTTACAGGTACCCACGAGGAGAGAGTCCCATTAACCCTTACCCTTTGTCTCCTGTCATGGAGAAAGTTACTTATCCAATCGACGACTGTATAATGGATTCCAAAACGTTTCAGTTTGAATTTAAGACCAGAGTGGGAAACCTTATCAAAGGCTTTACTTAGATCTATGAAAATCACATCCACAGGAGCATTCCGATCCTTTGCCGCAGCCCAATCTTCTCGTGCAATGAGAAGATTTGTCAAGCAAGATAGGCCTTTCCGAAAACCATGTTGTTCCCTGGAGAAAAGATTTTGCCCTTCAACATAGTTTATAATAGTTATCCGAATGATTTTCTCCATCAGTTTTACAACTGCACTAGTTAAGCTAACGGGTCTATAGTTACTAACTAAATTCCTACCCCCAGCCTTATACACCGGACTTATTATGGCGTCTTTCCAGTCTCTAGGTAGTTTGGACTGTCTCAGGGACATGTCGAATAGTATCGCTAATGGTTCAGCAATTTCATCTGAAATGGCTTTCATAATCCTAGGATGAATATCGTCAGGACCACTGGACTTATCAGGTTTGAGATGCTGGTGTAGCCTTAAAACAGTATCTTTCTCAATGACTACAGGATCCATCAGCGAGCCGTCACGGTCGCAACGAATCATTGGTCGTTCCTCATTACCGATAGAAAACACTTTACTAAAGTATTCCGATAAAGCTTCAGCTTTTTCGGCATCATTGTCTGCTAAGATTAACGGATTTACTCGTATCAAAAGTGATGGAATTCCATCACTTCTCTTAGTTCGCCTTTTTATATACGAGAATAACCGTTTCGGACTATATCTAGAATCCCTAACCAATTGTTTTTCGTATGATAGTCTAGTCTTACTTATTAACGCTTTACAGGCATTCCTAATCTTACAATAACTGGATCTGTATTGTTCTAAGCCAGTAGAAATGAACATATCCCAGTGATTCTTCCTTTTTCTAAGGAGTTTCCTGACCGTTTTAGTTATCCATGGTGGACTATTATTCGGTCTTTGCGGTACCAGGTATGGTATGAACGGGGATGTAACTAGTCTAAATTTACCTTTAAATACAGACCATGCTTCTTCAACTGATATGCTAGTATCTACTAACCAATTTGTCTTAGTAGCACATTCCTGAATGGCTGATATGTTAGCTTTCCATACATTTGGGCGAGGTGTAACCTGATCGTATAACATGTCCCTAGTACGAAACGTGAATGACAAAACAGCGTGGTCGCTGTTCACTAACGTCGGGAGAATATTGAAGTCGACAATATCCTCAGTCTCATGAGTGATTACCAAATCCAGCATAGAAGAACCCTGGTTAACACCAAAACGTGTGGGTTGGGATACATGCTGTACTAGTGCATGCTCCATTATTGTTATCAGGAACTTACTATCAAAGGAGTTTGTAGATCCTGCTGTGGTCATATCAGTCCAACTAATATCAGGTGCGTTAAAGTCTCCTATTATCAAACATCTGGTATTTTCACTCCAAAGATGAATGTGCTCTAAAACAAAGTCATCAGCTAGGCAGATTGGGCTGCGATAGATGACACCGAGCATAAATGTACTACATCCGATAGCCAACTTACAGCTAATGACTTCACAAGTACCGCTATCATGGGAATCGCTAGTAGAGGAGCGGATATTTATGCTATTAGCTATGTATAACAGGACGCCGCCTCCTTTCCTACATCTATGTCTGTCACTCCTGATGCAGTGATATCCGGATAATTCTGGAGTAATGTCTAAGTCATCGACTAACCAAGTTTCTGTCACTGCTACTATGAGTGGCTTTACCCTGTCCACTAGTGCTTCTAGTTCATAGAACTTATTTCGTAGACTACGAGCGTTGGCATATAAAACTCCTAAGTAGAACAGCCTATCCACACAGGCCTTGGTAGCATTCGCTTCCAAGACCTGACTATCCGAAAACCCACTAACCGGAGATTTTCCTCGCCGTTTTGCCGACGGGTTTCAAGTTCAGCTAGTGCTTTCTTCCTTTTTATTCTATCTTCGAGAGATATATCAGGTCTAACTCGGATGTCAGAATTGTCGTGACAACGAGCGCTACTTAACAAGAGATCCCGTTGCTTCTCCGATCCTAGGATTACCTTAAGGAGTCTGCATGGACGGGGTTCAACATTGTCCTCGGTCCTCTTGCCTATTCTTACTAACTTTTTAACCTGAACTCCTTTGGAGTTATCTGGTAAAATACTACGAATGTATTCTCCTAGTTTTTTTAAGTCATGCGCGTGTCTAATTTTCGGATCAGGGTCATTTGACTCCCGCAAATTGCTCACCATAATATTCGATGTTATTAAATTTTTCTTCTCAGTTACGCCAGGATGGGTTTCACTCTTACGGTCAGATCTTGGTAGTGCAACTTGTGGCTCACAATTTGAGTCCACCATTGAGTTACTAACTAACTGTGTACTGCTTACAGCTTTTTTCTTTTCATTTCGTTTTCTACGTACCGTAGTCCATTTTTCATTCCTAGTAACACTGTGACTATTTGGAACGGTGACTGTTTTATCCAGATCGTCGGTTCCCACTAAAGGTGCATGATTAACAATGTCAGTACTAGGTGGTACTACTCCCCCTGTTAATATCAACGGAGATTTCACTTTTGCGTCGTTCAGAGTCGGTTTTTTGAGGCGTTGCGTAACAACACTGACACATTCGTCACTGTCAGTGCCCGTGTTGTCGGCACATATGCCATCATTCTTCTTACAGGCCAAAGCCAATAGGCTCATAGCCTCCTGTATTAGCAATGCCTTGTTGGCACAGCAAAACATGCAAAGCCAATGTGAGTTAGGCTTCGAACATCTTTTATATGCAGTGGGACTTAAACGGGTGCACATTTTGTGGAACCATTTATCGCATTCGTCACACTGCATTCCCTCCTCCACAGGGAACAAGCAGTTTGGTTGTCCACATTTGTGGGTACTACCAACCATTTTAGTATGATCAAGGTGTAACACACAATATGATCACAGTATGAACCACAAGACAACTCTAGCAAGATGTCAAACCTTAACTAAAGTATTTTGATAACGACCAAGAATGCTTCCGAGTGTAATGAATACACAAAAGCCTAAAAAACTCAGTAAAATATCACCTTAACTGGAGTAGATTCAATTAAAGTGTAAATCGTAGTTTTTATACGTAATTTACGATCAAAACAGTTTACTAATTTAACGAGAAACAATACCACTGTCCTTTTTAGATAGCGCGCGTCGAATCCTTTACTCATCACTTTACTTTTTGAAATGTTTTTTTTATTCAAAAGATGTTCAAACAATTTACTGAAAAACATCACAGATATCAATGAAAATGCTTTGGATTGCTCTGTATTATTTGATTGCTGTTTAGCATGGAATATAGGTTGGAAGAAATGTTTGCTAAAATACTGTCTTTCAACCTGAACCGATATACGTGTAATTGGAAAGACTTATCTGGATATGCCGAGGCAGGTGAGGGGTAGTCACTGCAATGTGAAAAGCTCGTAGAAGAGTACGAGAAAAGTTTTCACCTGAGGTGTTTAGTATATATGGCACACATATCACGCTACCTCTTTCCTTGTTGTTCAGTCATAGATTGTATGAGAGTGAATCGGGAAATAACTGGGGTCATGCAAATCAAGAAGCGGATTCATTTTGTATATTTACATAGTCTCAGCCCTGGTTTCGCCAAAAGGTATAGGCTTTCGTTTTGAAAACTGTGCGGTAATTGCAATTAAAGACTGACAACATCACTCGCCATCACTGTAAATCAGTTATAGTGGCACAAGCATAGACGTTATTTACGCTCAATCTAACCCTTAGCCTTAAATTATTTCATGCTTCCCGTTTTTTGATTCCGTCCATTTTTTGAAAAGTTTATTCTTAATGATAAGTTTGCCACTGTTACCGATACTACTATTATTTTCACCTCCTTGATTATCATCTTTTAAATGCAAAATGTGGTACCATTGAGTAATGTACATATGTTCCTTCATATCAAATTATTTAATGCTGATTTTTGGTAAATTCATAATTATGATTAAAAATCTAGGGAATAATTCAAGACATATGACTGTCATATCATAGAAACGTGAAACAACCATCTACATTATTAAATTATTTTATGCGTCATATACTAATAACCAAATGTTCGTGTTTTATGAAAATAATATCTCGTTTCAGACCAATTTATTTATGCTGTAACCAAACTACTTTTTATTTAAAAAAATTTGTTGATAAGATTGTTGATAAAATAGCTCACTTATGTAGTTTATTAGAGGATAATGTTTTTTAGACTTTATCCATTTCGAGACTACATGACTAGTTATTTAAGAAACGATTATACCGTGCAAGGTAAATGACTTCCTTTGAGTATAAAACTTTTGAAACCAAACGTATATAGCATAAAAAACAGCATGAAATGAACCTCGGCTTAAGTTTCTTTATAAAACCTATAGGAGGCGATTTTTTTACTTACTTAAACTGACTGTTGAAATACACATTTAGGTGAGACTATAATTAATGGACAACCTTTTGGGCGACGTTAAAATGATCTTGAGAGTGTCTGCTTACTTACTAGAGCTAAATGAGGGTTATAAAGCAGTTTGAAGAATTAGGATTATGATTTACAGTCGATGGTTAGGGTTAGGAAGTAGATTTAGGGTTTTTATCACGAACTGACATCAGCTATAATGCCAAGACTCCATTTAGCCAAATACGTGAATGGATTTCTCTCCAAAATCTAAGACTTGTTATCATAAATCTGATTGGTTCGTTCATAAATTATAGTCCCGCCCAAATTACCTATATATTCTAATATAATCATTAGAAAGACAGTATATAGTAGTTATTTTAGACTTAGTCTGCACTGGTGTCTGTAACTTTTAATCCCGACAGATTTCCTTAGTTTACTTAATTTGGTAAATTAGGCTGTGTACTAGTATTTATAAAACAAAGTTAATGGTTAACTATGCAAATTGAGATTAGAATTAGATTATCATAAGTTTCATCAACTTCTTTAAAAAATGTAAATACTCCTTGTTGCATGGTGAATATCAAATATAAAGGTGATTTTGATTGCCAGTCACTGAATACTCTTATTCATTAAAACAAAATAGTGACTTTTAGTGATATAAAGATTTAATAGGTAATTTATTTTAGTCGAATAAGTCTAAATCTAAGAAGGTTTGTAACATATTAACTACAGAATCATTAAGGATTAACGTGCATTGAACGGTTGTTTTCTTCTAGTTTAATATTATCAAACAGTCCTCACTTCGTTAGGAACCACTTAATGAATGTAATAAGTAATTGAAAATGTTTGACACTATGTTTAAGAATCAATCACAGTGGTACAGATTATTTATCATCTTCAATGTAATGGGTTGTGTGATTTCTTTGTTTACATTTTTTTATCCCGTATTCCTAATTATATCGTTAATTTTTAGTTTGTCCTTCAATAAATGATAAAATTATTATCTAAGTATACCAATTTGGTTAGAGAACTTGGATTAATGCGCATTGTTAGAAGATTCAGAGTTGTTTGATTGAATGAACCTTAGACCTTATGATAAATACAGTATAATAAGTTAAATGTAATGAAATACAAAAATTCATATTCCTGATTATAGTTGTTTTGCTATGATCTGGATAATCAACTAGCTTAAGAATATGTTAGCCATGTAATGTCAACATCATCACACTTCAAACTGAATAAATTTGATATAGTGGATAATTTAGTAATTTAATTATATTTTGGTTAATGAAGACACAGAGATTTGTCTTTAATTTAGACTGAGATTTTGAAAACAAACTTGTCGGGGATGGAACAGCAGTTGTCTTTAGCTTTCTCATTCTTATTTGATTTCTTACTGTGGTGTGAGCTACTTAGATGGTCAAGAATAGAATGTATTTCAGTAGAAGATCGAGAAGGAAACAATGGGAACGGAAATCAATTCTGTAATTTCGTGTTTAAATACATTCGATTGTCCCCATTCATGTTCTTCTTCACTATTTCTACTACTTTTACCTCTGAATTTCGATCATTACTACTTCTTTTTTAAAATTATTGATAAATCCTTTTGTTTTTGTTTTTTTAATTTAAAGCATTGAAAACTATTAACTATAAATCAAAACTATCACAGCATAATTCAATCATAAAACCTTCATCTCATTCGAAATTTGATCATAACTCATCAACATCTTCATCAAAAAAACTAAATTTCAATAAGAAATTCTCATCAAGTGTTCTAGACAGATGGGAATCCAGTCAATTCGCATTAGCTGATGCAAATAGTTTAATTATACAATTGAATAAAGAATTAAAAGATTGCAAATTAGAATTGAAAACTTTACAAAGACAGTATAAAATGCAAGCTGTACGACTGGATAAAGTAAGTTAGATTTATCTTTTTAAAAGACTGACAATGATTTCCATGAAACTTGTTAAGGAACGGTTTCTAGTTTTATTTTGAGTTCTCTCATAAGTATGGTAGTCAGTAGAACCTTATAAAGATATCATTTCACACTAGTAATATAAGTGAACTAAATTCATGTAACGAACCAGGTAAATATATTCAACACCTGAACTAAAGTTTGGGAGTGAAGTAGTAGAATGCGTCGACAATTTCACTTATCTTAGAAGTCTGATCAGACGTAATGGGTTGGTATCTGACAAAATCTCTGCATGGATTCAAAAAGCTCATTTGGCTTTTGCCAACATACGTCACCTATGGCAAAGGCGAGATATCCGTCTATCAATAAAATGGCGAGTATACTGTGCGGTAGTTCGCTCTGTTCTACTTTACGGTTGCGAAACATGGCCATGAATTTAGACACAGAGTATTAGAGAATGATAGTGAATCAGTTGATGAAGTTGTGAATCTTCATCGACTGAGATGGTTGGATCACGTGTTACGTATGTCTGAATACCGATTACCATGACGCACAATGCTGACCGGTGTTGGAGATGGTTGGAAGAAAGTTAAGAGCGGCCAAACCAAAACGTGGCATCAGTGCTTGAAGTCACTAACTTCTAGTCTGAGCTGTGTTGGTAGATGCAGACTATTTGGTTGAGGTCCATGAAACTATTGTAATCAATGGTTGGAGATTGTGTGTGACAGTTCATAATCGATCACAATGGCGTAGATGTATGCACTCTCTATCTTCCCCTAGACCTTGAGATTGAAAATTGCTTTATACCTTTATTTCTACGAACTTATCACTTCTTCCTATATTATACCCTTATACAATCTTTTTTATTTATATCATCACCATTAAAGTAACTACTTTCGTGAATTCGGTGTTCATCTTGTGCTAATTAGGTGTGTCAACTTGGACCGATGCACATATGTGCCTGGTCCTACGTTGTATCTGACTGACTGACTGATTTCAGTTAAAACCTGATATCATGATGAGTGATTCAAACCAGTTTCTAGTGATGTTCGAACACGTAATGAATTAAGTTATTTTTGAGTAATTTAAATATAAAGTAACCACTCAGCTAAACAAAAGGATTAGATATGTAATTTAAGTTCAGCTGTTTCGCTACCAGTTAAATGATTGCTAACAACTTACTTGAATTACTTTTCATGATATCAGGGTTTTATAAATACACGGTTTCGGAGATTATTAGGTTTTTGATTGAGTTCAAGAATCGATTGGTGTTAGACCACCATTGAATACCTGGAAGCACTGGACAGCTGTTTCGTCATATTGTGGGAATCCTCGGCAGTGCGCTGAGCTCTAGAGGTTAGGCGTTTGCGCGCGAGACTGAAGGACTTGCCTTCTAATCCTGCGAGCGGGACAATGGATGCGCATTGTTTAGGAGTCCCGCAATAGGGCGAAACGGCTGTCCTGTGCTTCCATGTTTTCAATGGTGGCCTAACATCAATCAATTAATGATCTCAAACAAATACTATCAGGTTTTAACTGAAATACGGGAAATTAGAATATCTCGACATTGAAATAGTCTACCTATAATGCTGGTATAACACTAGTTCATATAATGAGTAATCACTATTTCTTTTAAAACGAATTAGGCTATAGGACAAGAAGCTGATATGCCACAAATTGTTGATCGTTTAAATTCAGAAATACGTACATTACAAGTTCGTCTACGTGAAAAAACTCTACAATCATGTATAGATCAAAGAAAAATTCACGAACTACAACAACGTATTTATGTATTAGAGAAAACAATTGATGAAAAACATAATCAATCTCAATATACTGATGAAGGATCATCGGTATCACACAAACGAAACAATAAAACTTATGACATATCTATAGAATTACAAGAAGAAAAGAAGAAAAATTCGGTAAGCTTTCAAATTAAAAATATAATATAGCGTTTTTAGCGTTTTTTAGCAAGTTAGTTTTCTACGGGTTGGGGTAACTAACCCCAATACCCAACCCTTCTTCTTTATACGGGCTTGGGACCGGTTGTAGCCTCGGGGGGGGAGTTCCAGGCTGAGTTGCAATACAATGTAGTATTTTCATATTTCTTTAGTATAAGACACTGTTTCAACTCTTTATGACTATCTTAACAAATACAATGAGTAAAGAGCTAAACTTAAGATAGATTCACTTGGTATTGTTTGCTTGAATTTTCTCATTGATGTTTAGGACTACAATTGATCAATCTCTTATTGGCATATATGCATACTGTGCTCATTGCCTTAATATGACTATAATTCACAAGTACTATAAGCAAATATGAAAAGTGACTAGCAGTGGAATCCAGTTTGACGCGCCTTTTGTCCTATTTGAGACTCTTCAGGACTCAGTAGCTAAGTGGATAATGCAATGGAGTTTGAAGCGAATGGTACTGACTCAGAGTCATAGAGTGAATACCATCTCTGCGATACAGGTACACCCAGAATAAAGTGAATTCATCTTGTTTCAAAGTTTCCATTAGTTAAAATAGCCCAAAATTACAAGTTTTTATGTAATTATAAGCAAAGTTTTGAAACACTTTAGTTAGTAGAGGGTCTCACTTAGATTTTTTGAAAAAATTCTTAGGAGACTATGTCGGAAATTCGGTAAGATGCAAATATCATGTGCCAGATAGTTAGTGGAAATAATGTGGACATCAGTAGTCAGTTATACGCAACCCAGAATCTGGTAAATATCTGCATTAGTTCGTATTATCCCACCCCCGACATTTGTCGCTACTTTGATGTGTTGGTTGGGCTTGCCCACCGTCATGAAGCATTCGAGCTATACTGGCTGGAACAACCGTTCCTCAAGGTTCTACCATGTCAGACAGGTCGGTCGAAGAACGGTAAGACTAAAAGCAACAAGCCTAAGGTCCGAAGGCGAAGTCGTACTGCTGACTGTACAGAGGTGTGGCAGCAGTAAGGTGTTTCTTTCAGACAACCAGCATGAAAGCGATGCTGCCGTCCCACAAGGAGGGATGGGGTTAGAAAAGGTTGACTCAAAAAATGCACACCTCGCCTTATCCCACAGATATCCGTCTCCGGCGGTAAGTTCTCAACAAATACGGAGCTAACACGAAAATTACTCACAAAAAGGTTATGTGTGATCGACCTCAAGCACTTGTTCCTTGTGCACCACGGTCACGCTCTCAGGTCACTAAGACCACCTCTAACCCAATTTCTTTTTCAGGTACCTTCAGAAGAACCCTTCTATGGTGTGGGCAACCAAGAAGTGATGACCGCTCTCATACTTCTAACAGCAATAAATACCACTGTATTCATAATCAACCTCTCTCAAAAATTGTCCCACCTTACTAGCACAGTGAAATAAAGTTATGTAGATAAATTCTAGAGTAACAGAATTATTAATACTATTATTATTGGTAGTAGCAGTAGTAATCGTAGTGATGATAACAATAATAATGATAGAAATTATAACATACATATGGTATTCATCATGAAGAAAGAATGGATTTATATAGGGTAGATGGTATATATAATGACTATAAAACTGGAGATTACGACAGTCACTCAGGCTCCAACCACGTATTCTGCACCTATTCATATGATAATTTTCACAGTTCGTTGTTTTATAGTCACACACAGCTTTCAGTTATATGTAATCTCTTCGTTATAGACTCCTAATATTTAGAATGCTACTTATATGCTGGTACTACCATTTAAAACCACAGAACGTCAACTGCTGCTTAAATATCTTAGTGATAATGTTTATAAACGTAGCTTTAGTTAACAGATATGTAAACACATTGAGAAACAGCAGTTTTCATTAAAACTTCCAATTCACTTACCTATCAATTAGTATCCATCATTTTCAATGACATTGTTATGGCCCAAAGCCGCCAATCAGAAGTAGCGAATTATCGATCGGATCAATGACGCATAAAACAATTACGAGCAGTCTAGCGTCCTTATCGGTCTTGCTTCCTGCCTAGCCCAGTCAGTTAAGTCTAGAACAACAATCTCAACCTCTGCAATATGAATCCTTATATTTCAAACATTCTGAGTTTATATACCAATCAAACAGACTACAACGTACCATAAAATAGGAAACAACATTTGTACAAGATTTATCCAAATGTGTCTATGAATGAGGGAGGCATTGACTAATAGACAGGGTATAACTCAAGAATGGTAAATCGTATAATAATGGTTCATAGGTCAAAATAAAGTTTATAATAAGAGGAATATGAATATGGATCGTTTAGTTACTTAATAATTATACAATAGAAATATGCGCTTAGTATTGGTCCATCAATAGATCCCAAAAGTTACCATTCATTATGTTTCTCGGGACATAACATAAGTCATTCATTATTTCTTCTCTATTGTAGCAATTAAAGCATCAATTAGATGTATTAACCAAAAATCATAAACAACAAATCAATATGAATAATGAAAAACTACGAAATTTACAACAAGAATATCAACATTTAAAAGATAAACTTCATGAAAGAACTCAACAACTACAGGTAATTATAAAATGTTTCTATTAAGTATTTCACCTATTCCGGTAATTTTGAATCTTCTGTTCAGTGAATGTATATGTTAACATTCATTTTATCATGTAGATATTCTTCCTCTTTGAAGTTAGAATACTAGAATAGTGTTGAGGTATTTCCTGGAGTTCTAATGAGAAGCAGTGATTAGTAGTGTTCATCTGGGTCTATTGTGAAATATCAACTCACTGAAGACAATGGTGTATGGTGGCGCAACTTCGTGGATTGGTTGAAGTTAGACATTAACACCGTTAGATATCGGCTCAGTGTTCTACAGGTTAGGCGTTCCCGTGCCACATCCATAGGTCCTGGGTTTGAATCTTGCGGGGGGTGCGGTTGTGGATGTTCACTGCTAAGAAGTTCTACAGTGGAACGAAATGGCCGTCTGGTATTTGCAGGTTTTCCATGGTGATCTACCTTCAATTGATTCATGATCTCAACTATTGAAATTACTATAATATCTAAGAAAACCCTTCTGATATTCATCAACATATGCTCACTAGGGAATGACTTCAAGAGGTATTTCCTGGAGTTCTAGTGAGAATCCGTGATCAGTGGTGTTCAACTGGGTGTGTTGTCAGATGGTAATTCACTGAAGACAATGGTGGATGTATCGCTCAATTTCGTGAATTAGTTAATGTTGTGCATTAACACCATTGAATATCCGCTCAGTGGTCTACAGGTTAAGCGTTCGGGCGCCACACCCATATGTCCTGGGTTTGAATCTCGCAGGGGGGCGGGATTATGGATGCTCACTGCTGAGGAGTCCTACAATGGGACAAAACGGCCGTCCAGTGTTTACGGTTTTCCATGATGGTCTAGTTTCAGTTAAATCACGATCTCATTTATTATAATTCCTATAATATTCACATAAACCTCTTTCTGATAATAATAATAATAATAATAATAATAATAATAATAATGAATTGATTATTATTTTTGTTTAAATTGTAATATCTTTACAGGAGAAAACAAAATTACTAGAATTACAAAATGTTTATAGTCATCGTATTCCGAAAAATCTCATTTTGAGTCATCTATCTAGTTTATCATCTATCTATTCGACAAATGAAATGAACAATCATAATGATCATAAAGAAGAAACATCGAAATCTAATAATCCATTAATTGATCAATATAAATGTAACTCAAATGATAAATATTCACCTAGGCTACCACCAATCACTGTGAATGATAATAATAACAATAAAATCAATAATGATGTATCATTATCATCGCAATATATCACTATGTGTAAAGGATTAGAACAAATGCCTAGAAAAGACAATAACATAGAATCCAACTTAGAAGGATATCCATTGATGATCAATGGAAAACTATCAAATGATAATGAACATCATGTAGATGAGATAAAAGAAAATTCATCGAAAGAAGTTAATGTAAGTTTTTTTTCGTTTGTATCATTTGCTGTTATTATTTGATTACAGATACTTTAGAAATATTGCTCACATCTGCTGGGATCACCGGGTAAGTAATAGTGAGGTTAAACGCATGGTATTAGGGAATGATGGTAAATCAGTTAATGAAGTTGTGAATCTTCATCGACTGAAATAGTTCGACCACGTGTTACGTATGCTTGAACACTGATTACCACGACGCACAATGCTAACCGGTGTTGGAGATGGTTGGAAGAAAGTTAAGAGCGGCCAAACCAAAACGTGGCATCAGTGCTTGAAGTCACTAACCTCTAGTCTGAGCCATGTTGGTAGATGCAGACTATTTGGTTGGGGTCCACGTGACTATCGTAACCAATGGTTGGAGACTCTTTGTGACACGGCTCAGAATCCATCACAATGGTGTCGGTGTATACACTCTCTGTCTTCCCTTAAACTAAGAGATTTAAATCGCTTCATATCTTTCTTTCTACCAACTCATTCTTTCTTCCTGTACTATATCCTTATTGCAATCTTTCTTTTATAAGTTACCACTACTAAATTAACTGCTTCTATGAATTCGGTGTTCATCTTGTTATGCTAATGCGGTATGGCAACTTAAACCGATGCATATATGTGCCTGGTCTTACTTTGTAGCTGACTGATTGACTGAATGTTGTTATTATTATTATCATAGAATGTTTACGAATATATCAGTCAGCTTTTTGCTCACTTTACTTACTGATTTTAATGAACACAGTAATTAAGATATTAGGAAACTGTTTAATTAAGTTCATAGACAAAGTAATCAAGTATCAGTTAGTTCACAGTTATATAATATACTCTTGTGGGCGAGGGTAATTTTACATCGGTTTTCAGGAGAACTAGACACCATCCAAACATTCACGTGACAACCCAAACAGTAAAGCTCAATCCTGTTTAACGAGAGACAAACACCGCCCAGGCTTAAATTTTATAAACCGATCAGTACACCTCAATCCTGCTTCACAGGAGAACGTCTAACTCCCAGATCTTAGCTAAAATATTAGTCAGCATAATCGCTAACATTAAACCACCAACCTTAAAGACCTCTGGAGCCAATCCATTTGGACCGACTGCCCTTCCTCGTTTTAGATTAACTATAGCCTTTTGAACTTCTGCTAGAGTTGGGGGACCTACTTCAATGTTCCATTCAGACTGTCTTGGAATGGACGGTAGTTGTAGAGTAGCTGAAGGCCAGCTGAACTGTTCTCTGAAATGTTCTGCCCATCGCTCTAAACGTCTGAACTGAGAGCAGACGAGGGTCTCGTCTTTTTACGAAATAGTCTGACTTACACTTGACTTATTAGTTCCAGTTTCTTTTATTAGTCTGTAGAGCTGTCTTGTGTTCCCTATAGCCGCCGCCTTTTCCATCTCTTTTTCTTTCGTTGCCCACCACTGCTCACGGTCGTTCATTAGACTTTTGCTTAACCTAGATCTGATTTGTTGTCGCTCTTCATCATGTTCGGAACCTGATGGGACGAGTTTGCGAGAATCCATCAGTGTGATAGACTTTGAAGAAATCCACTGGTTCTTTGTAACTCTGTGGGTTAAGTCACTAATAGATTTCATTGCTGTTTCCACAGCTGTTTTTATATCTTTTCAAGCAACATCTGGGTCAGCCTCGTTTTCAGAACTACCTAATTGTGACCTCAGTTGTTCCTGGAACTTACTTTTGGTTTTCTCGTTACTCAACTCAGTTCTAATGGGTCTTTTTAATGTGGCTTTTTTGTGTCCAGTGAGGCGCAAGCAGATGCGTGCCCGTATTGGGGCATGGTCAGAGTCCAAGCAGGTACTCCAGAATGAGCGACAATCTTGTACCGACCCTCTCCAACGATGACTGATGACAATATGGTCTATTTGAGTCCATCGTTGGTTTGATGTAGGGGGTCGCCATGTTAGACGATGTCTCTCCTCATGCTTAAAATTTGTGTTTGCTAAAAATAAGCGATTGTCTGAGCATAGTTGCAGCAGACGATCACCATTATCTGTTCGTTGTGCAGGTATACTAAAATACCCACCTAAATGCCTTTCCGTTTGGTTTAAACTACCTATCTGGGCATTAAAGTCACCTGCTACGAGTACTATGTCTGAACGTTTAGCTTTCTGAAGAAGTTCAGATAACTTTCCGTAAAATTCATCCTTCACTTCATCTGAGCTGCAGTCGGTGGGAGCGTAGGCAGAAACGACAAAAAGGCAACGACGTGTGTCCCTATCCTTCCGAGTTCTTACGGAGCCGTTTAGCCGGACAGCACATAGACGACTGTTGACGGGGACCCACTCTAACAGTGCTTGTTCGGCCCTAATGCTTAGTGCTATGCCTACACCTGCCAGTCCACGAGAACTGGCCATCGGGTCACCAGATACACGGAGGGTGTATCTCGTTGGCTCTCCGTTTTGCCGAGATGAGGTCAGTTGAATGACCACACTGGGATCCTGTATGTGTGTTTCGGAGACACAGCACACATCAATGGTACGAGATTCTATGGCTCTAGACAAGGAAGCCTTTTGACAGATTTGACATAGGGTGCGTACGTTGAAGGCTACTGTTATAATCTCTTACTTACGGTTATAACCCAGCTATTCCTATTGCTTTGTATTCTTCGACAACGATTCACTCGACAAGACCCCAAATCAGAACACGGTTGAACAGGGAAAGGAGGTTATATTCCAAATAACAAGGTTAGATGGAGGCAAGATGCAAGCCAGAAGCACAATAGGGAGAACGTCAGTATATTTATAGTTTTTACATAAGAAGATTCCAGAGTATCCTCCAACAATCGACTAGTGCTGATTGGATAAGAATTAGCCATTCAGCGTGCACCAAAGCAATCATGCATTGAGCATGCTTTAATCCAGTCTGTGTCCCGCTAACAGCTACAATGTGTAGTTTGGAGTGAGACTTCAGTAGACCTGGGACAGTGCTTTATGCACTAGAATCGCTGGCTATGATGACACTTGAGGAGAGAGCAAAAAGAGGAAGTTTAGAGGTGAAAGTCGATATTGGAGGAATAATAGGAATTGAAGAGGGATGTTGTTTATGAATACAGTGGTTTTGAGTGCTGTTATAGGTATGAGGGTGGTTATCACTTCCCGGTCGCCCACACCATGGAAGGGTTCTTCTGAAGGTACCTGAAAAAGAAATTGGGTTAGAGGTGGTCTTAGTGACCTGAGAGCGTGACCGTGGTGCACAAGGAACAAGTGCTTGAGGTCGATCACACATAACCTTTTTGTGAGTAATTTTCGTGTTAGCTCCGTATTTGTTGAGAACTTACCGCCGGAGACGGATATCTGTGGGATAAGGCGAGGTGTGCATTTTTTGAGTCAACCTTTTCTAACCCCATCCCTCCTTGTGGGACGGCAGCATCGCTTTCATGCTGGTTGTCTGAAAGAAACACCTTACTGCTGCCACACCTCTGTACAGTCAGCAGTACGACTTCGCCTTCGGACCTTAGGCTTGTTGCTTTTAGTCTTACCGTTCTTCGACCGACCTGTCTGACATGGTAGAACCTTGAGGAACGGTTGTTCCAGCCAGTATAGCTCGAATGCTTCATGACGGTGGGCAAGCCCAACCACCACCGGTCGAGATACCTCATTAACACAATAAAGTGAACGCCGGATTCATAAAGGTAGTTAATTTAGTGGTGGTAATTTATAAAAGAAAGATTGTAATAAGGATATAGTACAGGAAGAAAGAATGAGTTGGTAGAAAGAAAGATATGAAGCGATTTAAATCTCTTAGTTTAAGGGAAGACAGAGAGTGTATACACCGACACCATTGTGATGGATTCTGAGCCGTGTCACCAAGAGTCTCCAACCATTGGTTACGATAGTCACGTGGACCCCAACCAAATAGTCTGCATCTACCAACATGGCTCAGACTAGAGGTTAGTGACTTCAAGCACTGATGCCACGTTTTGGTTTGGCCGCTCTTAACTTTCTTCCAACCATCTCCAACACCGGTTAGCATTGTGCGTCGTGGTAATCAGTGTTCAAGCATACGTAACACGTGGTCGAACTATTTCAGTCGATGAAGATTCACAACTTCATTAACTGATTTACCATCATTCCCTAATACCATGCGTTTAACCTCACTATTACTTACCCGGTGATCCCAGCAGATGTGAGCAATATTTCTAAGGCATCTGTGGTCAAACACTAGTAGCTTGCGAATATCTACTACTCCAAATGGCCATGTTTTGCTGCCGTCAATTAAAATAGAACGGACTGCCTAGCAGTATACTCGTTCTTTTATTGATAAACAGATATCTCGCCTTTACATGGTTTTGTCTGGCTCTACATTCAATAAAAACTGTTATTCTACTTTATTAAACTAATGAATCGGCTTTCGAGAAATACAACGGAGTCTCTAGAGGCCCTAAAGGAGTCGGAGAGTTTCCACATAATCTGAACATGTTGGAGTTTTTTAGAATAGTAACGTGGCATTCTACTATTAAAGAATAGCATAATATGTCTCTTTACGGATTGGCTGAATTATAATGTTAATTTCAGAAATGCTAATATCTATAAATACTCGTGATTTTCTATACATTTCGATTCTTACCAAATAAATGGCTTCTCCAGCTTCTTTTTTCTGTCTTCTGATTTACGACGTTGAAGTTCCAACGTTCGAGTGTCGTAGTGGTAAATCGTATTCTTCGTTATTCAAGTAGCGAACTGAACATAAACAGAATATTCTGGTTACCTATTGCATTTTAATTTAGATTCCTTTGTTAAATTGTTTCTCTACATTTTTTAGGGGAATCATCAATCAAGTAAGTCCATCATTTATTCTCGTATTCAATTTAACTTTGATGAGTTAGCTTGATCATATGTTAACATCTAATGGAAACAAATAGAAAAATGATTCAAATCATGAACTGATTTCAATTAGACAACTAATAAGAATCATAAAGAACTAAATAACCATATTGTCTTATTAGAGTACACTTCTTGTTCCAACTATCTAAATAAGCATGAAATCCAGTGCTAAGAATTCTACTTGATCGATAGCATTCAATCTGCACTAAGAACGACTTGACACACATGACGTTGATCACCAGCTAGTGACCAATCAATTGTGAATACATCTCAGATCTATAAGAGGTCGGTCGCGGCCTAGACAGCTCAGTGGTAACGTCTCTGACTGTGAAGCTGGGTGACACAGGATCGAATCCGTCAGATAGCACTGGTTCCCTCAAGATTACAGGCACATCTTGCTGACGAGTTCCAAATAGCACGAAAACCGGGTCCAGGGTTTCCTGCTGACCACCTCTAATCACCATCTTATCTCAACGTAGTGCACGCAATGTCGAGTCACTTAGACTAGTGGCCTCATTGCAACCTGGTGGATAGCATTTGATCTGCACTAAGAAGGACCTAACACACATTGATCACCACCCAGTATTGAATCAATTATGAGAATTCAGTCTTTAGACCATCTAGTCAAAATTCTATGGTTCATATTTCCAAATATAGTCAATCTGCTATGTAGAGTGACGATCATTAAGAGTGACCGGTGCAACTTGTCCGAAGCTTGCCATGGTTGAACCCCATCAGTTATACGGGCTTCAACTTGGACTCTAGGGTCTTTCTGTTAAAGTTATTCAATAGTGAGTACATATGCTAAAAAATAAATACGCACGAAGACATAATGATACTGTTACGAAAAGCCAGTTTTATCAGAACACAATGATAGCATTCTTCTAATAAGCTGTTCATTAGGTCTTTAATGACACCCAATCGATCATCAATAAAAATGAAGAGAATACTATACTATGTGTAATGGAATATTCATTAGAGAGGGAAATAAACAAATTTGATTTTGTCCAACAGGTTACAATAAGCATGTAGTAAGAGTGGATGTTTACAATCAATTACTAAAGGACGTTTGTATTTTACGAATCAATAAAAATTGCAGAGTTCGACATAAAATATAGGAGATTAACTGACTCACTTAGTTCAAAACATATTTCACCATCAGCTCAATTAAATCTTATTGTGATACATTTAAAAATAACATGATATAGTTGACATTGATGTGAATCCTTCCATAATTATGCTAGAAATATTAAAATGTACAATGTTGTACTCTACAATTTGATAACCATTTCATTGAATGACAAGGAGTTCATATTAGAAACGTAAATAAAAACCTGCTCTTTGAACTTAATTCAATTATTGTGACCCATCCAAATCAGATAGTCTACACCTATCAAGATAGCTCAGTTTACTTGTCAGTGACTTCATAGATTTGTGCCATGTTTTGATCTGGCCGCCTCTAGCTTATGGCCTCGTACGCCACTACTATTTAGCCATATTGTATCATTGTGTATAATTTGTTACGTCAACATATCAACTACTCTCATAAATTCTAACACTCCTTTATAGTATCACCAGATTCCAAAAAATCTATGGAGAATATTTGTAGTTTAGATGGTTGATTTTGATGGAGTTTTGTCCTCTGAACTGGATGGTTTGTTCGTAAAGCTTTCATCGTTCTTCTGAACGAAATCATCAGCACGAACGTCAGGTAGAAGACTTCTACTTCATCTCCTACAGATCATCGTTGTTACTCTTAGATCTTAACAATCAACACAACTTGCATATAAATTTTATAGACTAACAAACACAAAAAAATTTATAGTTTACAAAGACTCTAATCAAATAACAATATTTCTTGAACAGTTGAATTCATGTAGTCAATTGAAGCTAAACCACCATGGGAAACCTGGAAGCATTGGATGGTTGTTTCGTCCCAGCATGGAACTCCTCAACAGTGCTCATCCACGATCTCGCTTTGCAAGATTCGAACCCATGACCTATCTAGCTTCAAATGACTTGTGAATTCAACTATTAAATTACTATAATATCTACATAAAACCCTATCCGATTATAACAATGTTTCTTCTGAATACATCTATATAAATAAATTCTTTTTGAATATTTAATTAACTAATCATGACTATATGTGTGTTATTAGATCTCTTAAATGAATTTCTATTTCAGATTATTTCAGTCTTCAAAACAATAAAGAAAAGTATGTTGTTCATATGGTTGTTTTATAAATTCGTTTGAAAAATCTTAATTGTACCAAAACAAAATATTCATACTGTACCGTAGAATCTTGTAGAACTTCATGTTGAACCTTCTAAATGCCCTGGTACGACTGAAAGTGAGGAGAGTCAACTCTCGCTGTCGAAATGATCTCACATAGCCATGTGCATACAATCACTGTTAGGGAAGTTCTACTCATTGCCTTCTCGTGGCGCGGTTGTTGTTTAAGATATTGAGAAGATGAAAAGCGAATGTTCAACACTTTAACTGGGTTAATGGATATGAGTGTGGCCCCCTAAGAAAACCACCTGCTCCAGTTTGGGCACCTGGGCAGTATGTTTATATAAATAAATAAATAAATAAATAAATAAATAATAGATAACTCAAATTCTAAATTAATGATCAATAGAAATCGTCAGTTTTTTTGCTGACTTGTTACTAGATGATCATTTGAATATTTTGTGAAAATTTGTGACTTGAGAAGTCTATCATTGTCATGAATGAAAACAACTATCATTATTCATGTATAATACTAGCTGATAATTTATTTATCTTATTGTTAGAAACATTAAGCGTGCACTTTATAGTTCTGTGTTCGATCCTCAATATTGTCTTAAGAAGGGTTCTATACTATGACAAAGTAGCTGTATCCACCTTTCATTACTAGCCAAATTGAAATAACCACCATCTTATCTTAACTTAGTGAACGCAATGTTGAGTCACTTAGACTAGTGGCCACATTGTAACCTGGACGCTAAAGTGACCTTGACAGTTTCTACCTACTTACTAGGGCTAAATGAAAGTTATAAAGCAGTTTGAAGAATAAGGATTAGGATTTACAGTTGATGGTTTTCATCATGAACTGACATCAGCTATAATACCAAAACTCTATTTATCAAAATGGACAAATGAATTTCGCGCCAAAATCCAAAACCTATTATCTTCTACTTGATTGGTTTGTCCATAGAAATTATAGTCTCGCGATTTATCATAGAATCAATTATTGGTGAACAAATAACTATAACTGGACAGATTGGTAACTATCATCAATCTTAATCTGAATATCTTCAATAATTAGTAAAAAAAAACCCATTAAAACTACTTTTTGCTGATTAGTCCAACCGGTAGAATCACTTAACAAATAAAATCAATATTATTATCAGAATGGGTTTTGTGGAGATTTTTAGAAATTTCACTGATTGAAATCATGAGTCAATTGAAGCTAGTTTCAAGGCCATATTTATTTATTTCAACACATAAATATTGATACAAGAGGGCACCAAATATATATGCGCTACACCATATTTGTGTGTGGGGGCTTTGATACTGCCCAGGTGCCCAGACCTAAGCAGGTGGTTTTCTTAGGGGGCCACACCCCGAGCCATCAACCTGAAGGTCTGATCCACAAGGCAGTGGAGCATCATGAGGAGATGCACTCCCGTGGTAGCCGGTGACCAACGATTGGTTCATACGCCATTTGTTCCCTCAGGATACTGGAGCCCATGTGCACCATTGGTTTGGGATCTGGTCAAAGTGCCGGGCATTCGCTTTTCGTCCTCTCAATTTCGTAAACAACACCGCCGCCACGAGAAGGCAGTGAGTAGGACTCCCCTGGTAGAGGCTGTATACGCGTGGCCATGTGAGAGTATTTCGAGAGGGAGGGTGGACCCACCTCACTCTCGGCCATACTAGGGCATTTGGGGGCAACTGAAGTCAGACCATTAGGGAAAACCTGGAAGCACTGGACAGCCGTTTAGACCTTGTATGGGACTCCTAAACAGTGCACTTCCACGGTCCTGCTTGCGGGATTGCAACGCAGGGTCTACAGTCTCGCGCGCAAACGCGAAGAACTACAGTTGATTAAATTAATTCCTCTTCTTTTTTGTATTTTAAGTAGAGATTACTTCAATATTGTTATTTAGTAACCGGGTCTGTTGTGAGATAGAAACTCGCCGATGACAATGATGGATGTGTCGCCCAATTTCGTGGATTATTTAAAGTTAGACATAAACACTGCTGGATGCTGACCAGCTCAGTGGTCTAGTAATTAAGCGTTCGCGCGTGAGACTGATAGGTCCTTGGTTCGAATCTCGCGAGGCACGATCGTGGATGCGCACTGCTAATGAGTCCCACAATAGAACGAAACGGCCGTTCAGTGCTTTCAGGTTTCTCATGCTGGTCTAGCTTCAATTGACTCATGATTTCAACCAGTGAAAATCAATATTGTCTAATCACAGATAAAGTGTTTATCAAAAGTTTACGGTATAATTGAACTATAAGAATGATTAAACAATTTCATCGGAATGAACTCTGTGATTTCGAAATCATTATTTAAACCAGTAAGTCAAGTGTCTGTATGAGTCGGAAGTATTTTGTAATAAAAGTCATAAAACTAGTTATGAAGTATGAGGATATAATAAAGTTTACTCATTTTTTAAAGCTTATTATCAATTGCCTAATATGTATATTGTAATAGTATTACAATCAAGTAGCAATTGTGAGTATATATATATATATATATATATATATATATATATATATATATATATATATATATATATATATATATATATTCATTGGTTAATCATGATGTCGATTAATGTCTAGTTTGTTTATCTCTTGTTATTTATCTTTCTGTAACATTTACTTAACCACAAAGTGCAAATCTTATGCAAATCTATGTTAGTTATATTGAGTACACTCAATCATAGAAGACATAGGAACATTTAAATATCAATCAAATATCAAATATCAATCAAAATAAGCTGAAAAACGATTATTGATCGGGCAATGACAAATTGCAGTTTTCCCTTTATGTTTGAAGATTTTCAGTAAGATGAAACGATAATCATATAGGTGATTACTATTGGGATGAATCCATTGTTCATCTTACTATGTTAATGAGGTGTGACAACTTGTATCGATGCATATATGTGCCTAGATCCTACTTTATGGCTGACTATATAGTTCAGATTTCCAGCTCTTCACTTTGTAACTAGACTAGGTGATTATCCAGTTCAATGAATAACAGTTACCTCATTTTCTGATCTAATCATATCTCCAAGTAACAGCTTCTTACTAGAATTTTCGGAAAATTATCTTATGATTTCCTTGTTAACATCTACAAATATCGGTAATTGTCTTACATATTTTCTATAAAATACGTGTCATTTTTATTTTATTAAGCATTTAACTATTTCTATTTTAAAAGTTGAGAGTATGAATCAATTGAAGTTAGAGGTTAAGCGCTTGAGCCTGAGATTGACAGATCCTGGGTTTAAATTCTTCATGCAAGATCGTGGATGTACACTGCTAAAGAGTCAAACAGAATGAAATGGTCGTCTAGTGCTTTCAGGTTTTTCATGATAGTCTAGCTTCAATCGACTCATAATCTTAACTATTATAATAATTACTATACTATCTACATAAACCCCTTTCTGATATTTCTGTTTTGTTAAACAATAATATCAGTCAAATGAATAATAATAATAATCTTTCCATTGATCATAATCAAATTAATGAACTATATACTACTCAAATGAAACAAGAAAGTAATATAAATAAGAAAAACACAAAAAACACAATCGAAAATGAAATAGAAGAAAGAAAATATAAATTACATTTAATACAAACACTTCAAGAAATCGATAAAAAAGACATTAATCATAAACAATATGCAAATGATATTACATTACAATTCAATGCATTACATAATCCTGTTACCAATTCAATGAATAATAAGTAAGTTAATAAGTTTTTAATCTAATGGTTAGATGCATGGTATTAATTAATGATGAAGTTGTGAATCTTCATCGACTGAGATGGTTCGGTCACGTGTTACGTATGCCTGAATACCGATTACCAGATGTGCAATCCTAACCGCTATTGGAGATGGTTAGAAGAAAGTTAGGGGTAGCCAAATCAAAACGTGGCATCAATGCTTGAAGTCACTAACTTCTAGCCTGAGCCATACAGGATCCGAGTAGCGTCATTCATTTGACCTCACCATGTCAAAATAAACAACCAACTCGATTCACACTTTGTGTATCTGGAAGCCTTGATTCTGCTTCCCGTGGCCTCGCCGGCGTAGGCATAGCATTGAGTCCTATGGAAGAACTAGCTGTCTTAGAGTGGATCCCAGTAGACAGTCGTTTGTGCGCTGTCCGACTGAACGGAACAGTGGGGATCTAAAAAGGTAGGGACACTCTTCGTTGTCTCTTTGTCGTCTCTGCCTATTCTCCCACTGACTGCAGCGCAGATGATGCAAAAGATGAGTTTTACAGAAAGCTTTCCGACCTTCTCCAAAAAGCTAGGCGCTATGATATAGTAATAGTGGCCGGTGACTTTAATGCTCAAGTAGGTAAACTAAGCGATAGGGGAAGACACCTAGGTGGATCTTATAGTGTCGTGGCTCAAAGAACAGATAATGGCGACCGTCTGTTGCAGCTATGCTCAGATAACCGCCTGTTCCTTGCAAATACTAACTTTAAGCATAAGGAAAACATCTTTTAACATGGCGATCCCCTAATTCGTCCCAACGTTGGACTCAAATAGATCACATCGCTATCAGCCACCGATGGAGGGGCTCGATAAAATACTGTTCCTCATTCTGGATTACATGCTTAGATTCAGATCATGCTTTAGTTCGAACGCGTATTTATCTGCGTCTTACTGGACGTAGGAAAGACGCTGCAAGGAAACTTCTTAGGGGCCTACTTAATGATAGTCAAGCTAAGAGTATATTTCAGGAGCAACTAGGAAAACAGTTAGGAAGTCATGTATGTGATGCCCACCCCGAGGCAGCATGGAATGATATCCGAAAAGCTGTGGAAACAGCAGAAATATCTGCTAGTATGGTAAACCACAAGGTTAGGGAGAAACACTGGATCCCAGCAGCATCTATCGCATTGATAGATGCTCGGAAACCCATTCAACCTGGCTCTGAACATAACGAAGAGTGGAGTCAGTTTAAGCGCAAGCTGACAAGAAATCTACGCAATGATCGTGAACAGTGGTGGGTAGCGAAAGCAAGAGAGATGGAAAAGGCAGTGGCAATAGGTAATAGCAGACAATTGTCCAGACTTGTGAAGGAAACCGGTATTAGGAAACCGACTGTTAGCGAACCACTCAGAGAAAGATGGACATATTATTCATTCTCAATCCAGGAGATTGGATCGATGGGCAGAACACTTTAGGGATCAGTTCAACTGGCCTTCAGCCACACTTTGGTTTCTCACGATCTCCAGTCAACCTGAATGGCAAGTTAATGTAGATCCTCCATCTCTTTACGAAGTTGAAAAATCCATAGCAAATCTGAAGCGAGGGAGCGCAGCAGGCCTTGACAGGTTTACTCCTGAGATTTTTTAAGGATGGTGATTCAGTGAGATTAACTGAGGTCTTAGGTAGAATTTGGGAACTGGACTTAATCCCATCTGACTGGTCTCAATTACTGATTGTGCCAGTCTATAAGAAAGGACAAAAGTCCTCTTGTGACAATCACAGAGGAATCAGTTTGACAAATATAGTGTCTAAAATATTAGCTTCAATAATACTCCGACGCTTAACCAAAGCTTATAAAGAACAGACTAGAGAAAATCAGTCTGGTTTTCGACCTAGACGTGATTGTATAGATCAGATATTCACATTACGTCAGGTTCTAGAACACAGGCATACATTCAGACGCCCCAACAATGGTTGTATTTCTCGACCTTAAGGTGGCATTCGACTCTGTTGATAGTGAGGTTCTATGGCAGTATTTGTCACTGAAAGGAGTACCAAAGAAGTACATTAACCTTATAAAGGCTCTCTACTCGAACACAACTAGTAGAGTGAGAGCTTATGGCGAACTGTCATCAGAATTGATTACCTCAAGTGGTGTTCGTCAGGGCTGTCCACTCTCTCTATTCTTGTTCAACCTCGTCGTCGATGTACTTTTAGAGATAACGCATTCCTCGTCTAGATTTCCAAAGGTTGAACTTCTACCGGGAGGTTCACTTGTTGACTTAGAATATGCTGATAACATAGTTTTATTTGGTCAAGACGCTGACAAAATGCAGAGTCTTCTGACCACTCTAAGCAACAATGCAGGCATGTTCAGGATGAGATTCTCCCCCTCGAAATGCAAAATGTTGCTTCAGGATTGGGTTGCATTGACACCCGAACTAATGATAGGGAGTGAAGTAATTGAACGTGTCGATCGCTTTACTTATCTTGGAAGCCTCATCAGCCCTTGTGGTCTGGTGTGTGACGAAATCTCAGCACAGAAGGCTCGACCCGCTTTTACCAACTTGCGTCATTTATGGCGTAGACGAGATATCCGTCTATCAATCAAAGGACGGGTTTACTGCGCAGCAGTTCGTTCTGTCCTACTTTATGGCAGTGAAACATGGCCGGTAAGAGTAGAGGATATTCGTAGGTTACTAGTATTCGATCAAGGTGTCTTCGAAATATTGCTCGTATATCCTGGGACTATCGAGTAAGTAATGCAGTTGTTAGGAAACGGGTACTAGGTAAGGATGGAAATCAATTGATGATGTAATGAAACTTCATCAGTTGAGATGGCTGGGACACGTGTTACGTATGCCCAACGACCGACTGCCTCGACGTGCGATGTTCAGTGGTATAGGAGTAGGTTGGAAGAAGGCTAGGAGCGGCCAGACCAAAACATGGCACAAGTCCATGAAGTCACTGACAAATGGACTGATCGATGTTTTTAGGTGTAGACTACGTGGTTGGGGACCGCGAGATGATAGCAACCGATGGTTATAGACCCTGAATGACATGGCTCAAAATCGTTTGCAATGGTGCAGGTGCATCCACTCTTTGTGTTCTCCCAAATTCTAATCTTCAGGATTCTTCATATCCCTTCATTTTCTTCTCTTTCCCAATTTGTTTCACTGAATTATTCTCTTTGAATAACATCTTCAAACCCTAATGTTTCCGATTACTTATTGTACTTTTACTACCACTACTACTATGGAATTTGAATCGTCAATTGTATCTGTGTGTTAATGTGGTATGACGACTTGAACTGATATACGTACGAACGAAGTTCTACGTTGTTACTTACTGAATGATTTTATAGTAGGATTGACGCTGTATTGATAGTAGTTTCTGTGATTATCAAACAACCTCATTGTCAGACGGTGTATTAGGTCAGACAAAGTGCGATAACTTTAAGAAGTCTACATTACTCCACTTCATAATCACTTTTCTAAATTTCAGTTTTTCTGTATTAATTCACTTCCGCATATAGAAAGTTTGGAGACACTTGCAAATGCGAATAATAATGAGTATCACACTTGTCAAACATGTATTATATGTAAGTATTTGAAGTAATAGTTGGTAGAATTTATTAATGTTAATATTAACATTGGGATACAGGTATATCTAGTTGAAGAATCCAAAGATAAACGAAATGAGCTACTTAAGATCTGAATGCCTGACTACATGAAGTCAAACTTCAGATAGAAGTTATACATTTTAGTTGACAAGTTTCTTGGATGTATGGTACTTTCTCAGCATTCAAATAGCCTTTTTTGTAGGTCCTGGGTTCGAGTCTCGCGAGTTGGGACCGTGGATGCTCACTGATGAGGAAACCATGATAGGATGAAATGGCTATCCAGTTCTTACAGGTCTTCCATGGTGGTCTAGCTTCAATCGACTCATGATCTCAACTATTAAAATGACATTGTTATGGAAAATATAAGATTAGCAATTATCATAAACTGTTCATGTTGAACTATGTCCACACTAGCCACTTACTGGTTAGTACTTAAAATCACAATATATAGTGCTTAATATTGATAAAAATCTATAGTTTAGACATCTATTCATGTCACTAAGCTAAGTTATTCACAAACACAATGTACTCTGTCTATGTTTAAATTTATAAATTAAGATAGAAATTCTGGGTCAAATGGTGAAATCGTCATAATTCGTTATTCTAGGTAGTTTGAACATTTATCACCAAGATTAGCCTTACTACGTTAAGCCCATATGACTTATTCTAGCTTCTGAACAAAACAATTTATCCATTCTTCTTGAGTAGTCACGGTTTTGACCGTGCTAACTATTCACTTATCAACTGTGACTGTTTTTATATGAGCATGTTTGTGTGTGTACACTTCTTATCCTATTCATCACATATCTGTAATCTATTTTTATCTGGCTATAAATATGGATTAACGCTTGATTAAATGGATTTGGCTCACAAAATGCCTTCTCCACTGCGCGTCGTTATGATTCACTTTCTTCTATTCGCCCCGTCCTTCTCATTTCCTGTCCAAATCAGTGGGTGTACAATATATCCATTCTCTTATTCGACTTATTCAATTCCGTTATTCACCAACTCGATTTAAGTCGATAATCGATATACGAGAATAGCCGACATATGTATTTCAATGAAAGTCAGTATACGATCCAACGGGAGTCAGATTCAGGACCATTATAGTGATGAGCCAGTCAACATCGTGCGGTCTAAATGACGTCAAAATGAAGGGCCACTAAAAACCACAGTCTCTTACACTTACCAATGATGACTGAGAATATTAATGAGTTAATAGAAAATAGTATGATATCAGTAAGTAGATTTCATTGATTTTTTGGACTGTTACTTCTCTACAAGTGTGAATTTTCAGATTGGGATACTAGCGATTATCATAATCCATGTTCAGAGATGTTGGTTAGTTAGCCATGAGACTGAATACTTTTGGAATCACTCTTACCTTAATATTACTTTGTACTTTGAATTCTTTAGTTTTATTTGTTTTTTAACCATGTTTCTTACATTTAATTCTTCATAGTATTAGATATCACTTCTTTTTATACACTATTTACCTTGTTAGTTTTGTTTGCCATCATGTCTATATACGTAACAACTTAAACTACTGACTGATTCGAACCCAGTACCGTTCGATTCAGACGCCATCACGTATAATGCTCGTGATCTAAGGTGATATCGAGGCAATCTGCACAGGATGCGCATATGCCAATAAGAGAAAGATCAATTTCAGTCCTAAACATCAATGGGCGAATTTAAACAACCAATATAAAAGTGAATTAGAACTTCACCCCATTGCACAAACTAGTGGATATCTGGACTCAGTAACTATGTGAATAACACTATGGCTTTCGAAGCGAACGGTATTGGATTTGAGTCTCGGAGTAAATATCAGCTCTAGAATGTATGTTAAGCCGACCGACGAGCACCGAATAGGACGAAACGCTGCCACCCACCATCTATCTTTGCTTATTAGTTGCAGACAGTTATGCATTTCAGTTAGAAAATGCCAAAATTATTCACGCAATAAACCTGAAGATTCCTATAGAAATTCTATAAGTATGACATTCAGGTCAATCTTCAAGTAGTAAACATTGCTACATAGATTCAATCTATTATTCTATACTAAACAATCAATAGGTTACAGCACCTGAGATCAGCCTAACACATCTGTTAGATGAAACACATAAAAACAACAAATAAGAGGCATGGTTATCAAAGCTGATTGATTTATCTTTAGAACCTCTCTTCTGTTTGAAGTAGAACATTGATAAAAGCTGCACCGCAAAAAGGAACAATTGACAGGAGGCATGTTTATTATCAGTTAATTATTGATCAGGGCTCTACACTAATATGTAGACACATAACTAAACAAACGTATCATTGCATTTCTGAACATCAACCTCTGTGGTTGACCCTACGACAAAAGAAAGTGGTAAAGAGGTTTGTCTTGGTGCATCTGGTCGATAATTGCCATCACATAGATAAAACTTCAGTGTCCCACCAAATTTACCCAATTATTCTGGAATTTGACACTTACATACATCACAATACATAGGAATACTAATCAAAAACCTAATGTTCATATACAGACTTTGAATCTAACCTGGTCATCTACTTGGATATCATTAAATGTTTCTAAATCTTTATCAATTTTGTTATTATTTTAACTTCTAATTCTAATCTTATGTAACCTGTTTAATAACATTACTCTTTCATTTTCATTGTACCCGTCCCCATACTGATAATTACCATGTACTCACTATTGACTAGCTTCGTGAAGGAATCCTCGGGGTTCTAGTGAGAAGCTGTAACCAGTGGAGCTAATGCGTGTCGGGTAGAGACAGGTATCTTGCTCAGTACGATGGAAGATGGTTGCGCAATTTCGTGGGTTGGTTGAGGTTAGACACTAACACCTCTGGATGCCGGCTCAATGATCTAATGATTAAACGTTCGCGCGCAAAACCGAAGGCCTTGGGTTCGAATCCATCGAGGCGGGATCGTGGATGAGCACTTATGAGAAGTCCCACAACATGAGGAAACGGTTGTTCAGTGCTTTCAGGTTTTCAGTGATGGTCACATACCAATCGGTTCATGATCGTAACCAAAAATCTTATGTAACTGTTTGTAACAAGTAACTGATTGTGAAAATACACCTTACTTTTTATTCTCCAGAAGTAACTAGCTGATTACCACATTGTTAAATTGACTCACTATAATGTAATTGGTGTCACCTTCTAAAGCTTTAAAAAAGCTTATATATATTGGTGTAGAGCCCTGATGAAATACAAACTAAAAAAATATTTATTCGTCCAACTTATCTTTTTAATGGTTTGATGGGAATATATAATTCAGACAGTACAGTACTAATGTGGTGTGTGCTACTTAGATCGACATGAATAGTATATAACGATAGTCAGAATGTCTGGTAGCAGAAGGTAAAGAAGGAAAGAACAGAAACGGAAAGCAATTGGTATAAAATGCAGGAACAATGAGGTCTGAGATGATGAAATGATACAATTGATTGACATTTTGCAAATTAAGTATTCACTGTATGATTCTCAAATTTTACTATGACGTTCTGTAATTTCGTATTGCAGTATATTCGATTGTCACCACATTTGTTCTCATTCACTACACCACCACCTACTCAACTGTTTTTGCGTACAACTTAAATAACTTGTTAAGATGAGGTAAAATTATTCCAAAGAAAGGTATTATGAGATTGTATTTGCAAATAATTATAAAATATTTATATCTCATAGGCAGCATCAGTTCCTTAAAGACTTCAGCTAATCCATGTTGATGAATAATTACTACGTTAACGAGACTTAATCCCACGACTTCCTGTTGGCTAACTTCAGTCAGCTAAAATCAAAACATAGTCCACAAGATATCGAGTCACTTAAACTGATGGCTACATTCCAACTTGATCGATAGGATTTAATTAGTAATTAAAGTACTAGACAAACATGACATGGTCACTAATCAAGTGACCAATTACTTCTAAACATTTTTGATTGAGATCGTGAACCGATTGATGTGAGACCACCACTGAAAACCTGGAATCACTGAATAGCCGTTTCGTCCTCTAATGGGACTCCTCAGCAGTGCGCATCCATGATTCTAAATAAATTTAGTAGTTTTTACCATATATAAGCTACTTTTTTATTCTAATTTTGGTGTGATTTGTTTTTTCAAAAATTAGTACTGGAAAGACAAGAGAAGAAGAACTATGGAATGATTTATTTGGATCGATAAAGGATAATATCAATGAAACATCGGTACGATGTTTTTATTTTTATAATCACAATGCACAGAATTACATACTACTGTAATTATTACAAATTAATACCAACTAGGAACCTGTTAAAAACTAAGGAGAACTGGTTAGCTATTTCATCTTAGTTTGTGAAAAGGTAACATCGTGCATTTATTAAATCAGACAAGTACTAAACCCAGAACTTAGTTTTGCCCCTAAATGCCCTGGTACGGCCGAGAGTGGGGAGAGTCAGCTCTCCCTCTCAAAATGATCTCAAGTGGCCACGTGCATACAACCACTGCTAAGGAAGTCCTATTCACTGCCTTCTTGCTACATTACTGTTGTTTGCGAAAGTAAGAGTAAGAAAAGCGAATGTCTGGGGCTTAAATCGGGTTGATAGATATGGAGGATCCACCTAGGGGAGTTGGAAAACCCTGATTACAAACCAATGGTGGACATGAGCTCCAGTATTTCAAAGGAACAGATGGCAAATTAACCTATTGTTGATCACTGGCTACCAAGGGACTGCATCTCCTGACCATCGTTATATATTACTTGTGTGGATACAAGTAGCCCACATCATACTACTCATTTGTAGTTGTATACAGTTGAAGATAATCGATAGAATAAATGAATTAGTATGATTTACTAAGAATAATATTCCTATTATATGAAGTAATTGGCTTTGAGACAATAGTTTGTTATTTTCCTTAGTGGAATTTATTTACTGTCTTTTTAATTAAGCCTGACCACGTAGCTATGCAGAGGAAAAAGGCGAAATATTAATGGGAACCCAAATTGTACAACTGTGATACGTATATGTAGATAGAAAGATGTCGTCAGTGACTTTAATAAGCGAATAATTCACTTACTCATAACAGACTTTTCATATTTGTCAATTACTTACTCTAAGGTTCACCAAGATTCACTTGTCGATAAGTATGATCATATGAAATTTTACCATAAAAAGCTAATAAGCAAAATAGTATTATAATCAGACAGGAGTTTTGTGGAGATTGTAGTAATTTAATAATTGAATTTATATGTCAATTGAAGCCAAACCACCATGAAAAACTTGGAAGCACCGGGCGGCCGTTTCGTCCTAGTGTGGGACTCCCTAGCAGTGCCATCCATGATCCCGCCCCTCGAGATTCTAACACAGGACCTATCAGTCTCACACGCGAACGCTCAAACTTTAGACCACTGAGCTGGCAACCACTGGTGTTAATGTCTAACTTCAACTAATCCACGAGATTGAGCGATACATCCATCATTGTCTTCAGTGAGTTACTATCTTAACAACAACTCCACTGGTCACGGCTTCTCATACTAGGATGAAACGGCCGTCCAGTGCTTTCAGTTTTTTCATGGTGGTCTGGCTTCAATTGACTCAGGAATTCAATTATTGAAATAGTATTATCAACAATAGTTAAACAGAGTTTTTTCACATCAATAAATTTATATGTCACGATTGTAACTATGTATTATCAAGTTATCACAGCTGTAAATTCCTGCAGCAATTCAAAAGACTCTCTCAGTCTCCCACATTGTACGAGCACTTCATGTATCTAAATTACTGGTCGCTGTTTTTCAGAAGGGGCATTAGCCTCGTGACTTCTGAAGGAACTCAGCTTTCACCGTGAGGCGTCATAACTCTTTTAAATGAAGACCTTTTAACTTCCAAAGCATAATTTGAATAATTTTTGCTGGTTATCGTTTTTTTAGCGAGTTATTTTCCTACGGGATGACATCGCTAGCATTATGCCTAACCCTTCTTTATCCGGGCTTCGGACCGGCAGTTTCCTCAGAAGGACTCCAGGCGGAGTTATAGTTGTAAATTATATGCATGGAAATTTGATCCACATATTCAAAATACTACACAATTATTACTTATATTGACATTTGTGGTTTATGCCATTGAGGTGTGTCAGAATGAAAACAAAAAAGGCAATAAAATTAGTTTACAAGTCTAATAAAGTCTTTATACGTAAATATATCTCAGTCAGTCAATCAGTAACAACGCAGAACCTCGTATATACGTACATCAGTTCGAGTTACTATAACATATTAGCACAGAGATACAGTTGTCGATTCAAATCCCGTAGTGGTATAGATAGTTATAGGATAAGCAGTATTAGGAAAGTAAGTATATCTATACTAATCATATTGTATTTTACTCTTTTCTTTTCATTTATTATACATATCAGCAAGTGATAAATCAACGTCAATTTTCTAATAATGGAATCTTATTCAGTAACAATTCTAACATTATCAATGAATCTATACATAATTCGGATTGGAAAACAGGAATTAATCAAAATAATAATAATAATGATCAAGATAACTTGAAAGATACTTTCAAACAACCATCATGGTTAACATTTCATAAAACAGTTAATCAACTATCAAATGAATCCAACATGATTAACAATCGGAATTCATTCAATCGATTGATCGATCATAACATCACTGCACAATTAGATAATATTGATAATGATATTGAAGTATTACAAATTTGATCATGGAAATGTCTAATTTTATTATTCCTTGAAGGTTATCATCCAATTGTAAGTATTTACCTAACTGTTACGAATGATCCATTTGTTTATTCATTATCAGTATTACATAAGAAAAATGTTAATTATCATTAAGATGATTATGGCATACTACTGTTATATGTGATGTGAATTTTAAAAATGTACTTTATGTGTATAAACATAGACAAATGTGTTACTATGTGAATAATTAGTTTTCATTAAAAGTAGGCACCAAATAAATTATTTGTAAATCTATGAAAGAGTTAATCTTACTAATGATAGAGCATGAGATTTTGATCCAGGTGCCCAAACTAAAGCAGGTGGTTTTCTTAGGTCGTCACGCCTGGAACCTTCGACCTAAAGCTTTGATTCACACGGCAGTGGAGAAACGTCAAGAGATATAGTCTCATGGTTGCCGGTGACCAACGACTGGCTCATATGCCATTTGTTCCTTCAGGATACCGGAATGCATGGGCACCATTTGTATGGAATAAGGGTTTTCCAACTCGCCTAGGTGGATCCTCCGTATCCATCAACCTGGTTAAAGCACCGGTATTCGATTTCCGTCCTCTCAGTCTCACAAAAAATATTCCCGTGGCGAGAAGGCAGTGAGTAGGACTTCCTTGGTAGTTTCTGTATGCACGTGGCCTTGTAAGAGCATTTCGAGAGGGAGAACTGACTCTACCCACTCTCGGCCGTACCAGAGCATTGATTCATAAATTAATCAAAATTATAGAACGGTTCGAATTAAATCTGAAGAAAAACAACCATACGGCCATATGTTGTACAACTCCACTGGTTACTGCTTCTCACTAGAACCCCAGGTAATGCCTCTCTTCTTTTAAATTATTTGACAATACACAACCAAGGAGTTATAATTAGGATGACCGGGAAAATTTGTAACTAAGGCAGATGATTTTTGTTTTTCGGTTTCAACAACAGAAATAAATCATTGCATATAAACAATTATCACAAAAATCAAGGCTTGATAGAGCACCTTCACTGCATGAAATATTAAACGAACACGTCTCAAGTTTATCTTTCACAAATATATATACTGGCGTAAATATAAATATATTGGATAGACAGTCGCAAAATCTTCCCAGGAAATAGATTGTATACGAAAACATTTCCACTAGCTATTACATGGATATTAAGTTACTGCAGAATCAGTCAATGACTAGCCGATGTAATCTGGAATGGAAGATGCTAAAGCATGGGAAGATAAATGCATCATCTACAAGATCAATTGTCCTCAGTATGTGAATTTACGGATATTTGCTGGAGTGGACTTAGAGGGATCAATATGATAAATAACAATCTACTTCAATCCAAATCATTCTTGAAATTTTCCCAGTTTAGGGTCTTGACGCCTTTCCGATCAAATCCGTGCTCGTTGTGGTATGTATATATTCATAAAAGTAGTCTAAAATAGTTTTTCACTGCTAGTCTGTGTTTATATGGACGGTTGTTTCGTCCCAGCACGAAATAGTTCGTAGAAGGAAAGATAAGAAGCGATTTTAATCTCTTAGTTTAAGGGAAAACAGGGAGTGTATACACCGACGCCATTGTGATCGATTCTGAGCCATGTCACCAAGAGTCTCCAACCATTGGTTACGATAGTCACGCGGACCCCAACCAAGTAGTCTGCATCTACCAACATGGCTCAGACTAGAAGTTAGTGACTTCAAGCACTGATGCCACGTTTTGGTTTGGCCGCCCCTAACTTTCTTCCAACCATTTCCGATACCGGATAGCATTGCACGTCGTGGTAATCGGTGTTCAGGCATACGTAACACGTGGCCCAACCATCTCAGTCGATGAAGATTAACAACCTCATCAACTGATTTACCAGAATTACCTAATACCGTGCGTCTAACCTCACTATTACTTACCCGGTTATCCCAGCAGATGCCAGCAATATTTCTTAGGCATCTGTGGTCAAATACTAGTTGTTTATGGGTGTCTTCTACTCTTAATGGCCATGTTTCGCTGCCGTAAATTAAAACAGAACGGACTGCCTAGCAGTATACTCGTCCTTTTATTGATAGACGGATATCTCGCCTTCGCCACAGGTGACGTAAGTTGGCAAAAGCCAAACGAGCTTTTCGAATCCGTGCTGAGATTTCGTCCGATACCAACCCATTAGGGCTGATCAGACTTCCAAGATAAGTGAAGTTGTCGACGCGTTCGACTACTTCACTCCCTATCCTAAGTTCAAGCGTTGACGCAGACCAGTCCTGAAGCAACAACTTGCATTTAGAGGGAGAAAAGCGCATTCCAAACATCCTGGCATTGTTGCTCAGTGCTATCAGAAGACTCTGCATTATGTCAGCGTCTTCACCAAACAGGACTATGTCATCTGCGTATTCTAAGTCGATAAGTGGATCTCCTGGTAGGAGATCAATACCCGAGAACTCAGTCGACGAGAAAGTTATTTCCATCAGTAGATCTATGATGAAGTTAAACAAAAATGGGGGAAAGTGGACATCCTTGACGGACACCACTTGAGGTTGCAAAACTAGATGACAGTTCGCCATAAGCTCTCACTCGACTAGTAGTGTTCAAGTAAAGAGCCTTTACAAGGTTTATGTACTTCTAGGGTACGCCTTTCAATGACAGACACTGCCACAGAATCTCGCGGTCTACCGAGTCAAATGCTGCTTTTAAGTCAAGAAAGACCACCATTGTCGGACGTCGATAAGTATGCCTGTGTTCTAGAACCTGACGAATGGTGAATATGTGGTCGATGCAGCCACGACCAGGTCTGAAGCCAGATTGGTTTTCTCGTGTTTGCAGTTCACGAGTTTTAGTTAGGCGTCTGATTATTATTGAGGCTAGTATTTTAGATATTATATTAGTTAAACTAATCCCTCTATGGTTGTCACGGGATGATTTTAACCTTCTTATATATTGGGACGATAAGTGATTGTGACCAGTCAGATGGAATAACATCTAACTCCCAGATCTTAGCTAAAATATTAGTCAACCTAACCGCTAAAATTGGACCACCATCCTTAAAGACTTCTGGAACCAGTCCATCTGGACCAGCAGCGCTTCCTCGTTTCAGATTATCTATAGCCTTATGAACTTCAGCAAGAGTTGGGGGACCTACTTCAATGTTCCATTCACGCTGTCTGGGAATGGAGGGTAGTTGTAGAGTAGCTGAAGGCCAGCTGAACTGTTCCCTAAAGTGTTCCGCCCATCGTTCTAAACGTATGGACTGGGAATAGATTAGAGTATCGTCTTTTTCCGAAATAATCTCACTTACACTTGACTTATTAATTCCAGTTTCTTTTATTAGTCTGTAGAGCTGTCTTGTGTTCCCTATAGTCGCCGCCTTTTCCATCTCTTTTTCTTTCGTTGCCCACCACTGCTCACGGTCGTTTCTTAGACTTTTTCTTAACCTAGATCTGATTTGTTGTCGCTCTTCATCATGTTCGGAACCTGATGGGACGAGTTTGCGAGAATCCATCAGTGTGATAGACTTTGAAGAAATCCACTGGTTCTTTGTAACTCTGTGGGTTAAGTCACTAATAGATTTCATTGCTGTTTTTATATCTTTCCAAGCAACATCTGGGTCAGCCTCGTTTTCAGAACTACCTAATTGTGACCTCAGTTGTTCCTGGAACTTACTTTTGGTTTTCTCGTTACTCATTTCAGTTCTAATGGGTCTTTTTAATGTGACTTTTTTGCGTTCAGTGAGGCGCAAGCAGATGCGTGCCCGTATTAGGGCGTGGTCGGAGTCCAAGCAGGTACTCCAGAATGAGCGACAATCTTCTACCGACCCTCTCCAACGATGACTGATGGCAATATGGTCTACTTGAGTCCATTGTTGGTTTGGTGTAGAGGGTCGCCATGTTAGACGATGTCTCTCCTCATGCTTAAAATTTGTGTTTGCTAAAAATAAACGATTGTCTGAGCACAGTTGCAGCAGACGATCACCATTATCTGTTCGTTGTGCCGGTATACTAAAATACCCACCTAAATGTCTTTCCGTTTGGTTTAAACTACGTATCTGGGCATTAAAGTCACCCCCTACGAGTACTATGTCTGAGCGTTTAGCTTTCTGAAGAAGTTCAGAAAGCTTTCTGTAAAATTCATCCTTCACTTCATCTGAGCTGCAGTCAGTGGGAGCGTAGGCAGAAACGACAAAAAGGCAACGACGTGTGTCCCTATCCTTCCGAGTTCTTACGGAGCCGTTTAGCCGGACAGCACATAGACGACTGTTGACGGGGATCCACTCTAACTGTGCTTGTTCGGCCCTCATGCTTAGTGCTATGCCTACACCTGCCAGTCCACGAGAACTGGCCATCGGGTCACCAGATACACGAAGGGTGTATCTCGTTGGCTCTCCGTTTTGCCGAGATGAGGTCAATTGATTGACCATACTGGGATCCTGTATGTGTGTTTCGGAGATACAGCACACATCAATGGTACGAGATTCTTGGGTTCTAGCCAAGGAATCCTGTTACGCCTTAAGGAAGAAAAACCTTTAATGGATGAATACTGTAGTCAAACATTTATGAATCAACATGACTCATCACGATAATCCAAAAGAAACTTAACCTTTTTGTTGACGTCTGATCTTCATAAACTTAGCAAATTGCGTGTAACCAGGACTGAACTTTTAAAACAAACAACTGCCATTCGGTCTTATTCGTGTAGGTTATTTTTGTGACTTATAGTCCATCTAAATATCACGTGACTTATTCGCTAATCGGAATACGACTTATCCCAACTTAGCACTATGTCAAACCAATGACGTTCGATCGGTATGAGCAGTTTAGTGTCCTTATTAGTCGTTTTTCCTCACAGCCCTGTCAGTTTGATTTCAGAACACCAATAACAGCTTTCAATATGAATCATATATTTCAAAATAAATTTCAAAAAATACAAGCCAAACAGATCGCATCACACCATAAAACAGGAAATAACATTTGTACAAGGTCAAGTCTGAAGGTGGCTGTGGTGGCAGGAGAGACTGTAATCAATAAACTGAGATGAGTAGGTCATACTGTGGTGTGTGCTACTTATATTGGTATAAGTAGTATATAACGTGCGTTAAAAGAACGTAATGTCCGGCAGCAGAAGATGGCGAAGATCAAGAAAGGTAGAGCGAGAACACAATGAAATTTGTAAGAAAACGCATGTACAATGGGATGGGAGACAATGGATTGGTGTTTGCAACGGAAACAGTTCAGTTTGATATAATGCATTGATATTTTGTAAATTGACGGTATTCAGATTTTATTGAGATAGTCTGTAATTTTCTGCTAAATACATTCGATTGTCCCCACCGGTGTTCTTGTTCATTACATTTGGTGTCGCTGTCAACCGGGAGAGGAGGAGGGTGATGTTCTGCGGACACCGTTGCGGGCCTGGGGCTGAGCTGCCAGTTGGGGTAGTCTGGTGCGGAGTGTTGGCGTCTGGTGGAGTGTTCTTGCGGGGCGGCGTTGGCTGTGGCGGGTGCTGTCGACGGAGAGGAGCGGTGGGACGCGCGGCTGCTGGGCGGATATCGGATGTAGATGGCTCAGCAGGCCGGTGGGTTACGGGCGTCAAGCGTCCCAGGTGCCGGGTGGGTGTCGGTTGTTGTTTCCCCGGCAGGTCGACGGAGCTATGGAAGTCAGCGCGCCGCAGACTCGACACGTGGATGGAGAGCGTGGCACAGACTGCAGAGACGGAGAGTGTTGCACGGCGAGCATGAACCACCGTAAGAACGAATGCCTTAAAGGGGGGACGAGTGTGGTGTGAGCTACTTATATTGGTTTAAGTAGTATATAACGTGCGTTAAAAGAACGTAATGTCTGGCAGCAAAAGATGGCGAGGATCAAGAAAGCTGGAGCGAGAACATAATGGAATTTGTAAGAAAACATATGAACAATGGAATGGGAGACAATGGATTAGTGTTTGCAACGGAAACAGTTCAGTTTGGTTTGATGCGTGAATATTTTGCAAATTGACGATTTTATATATGGTATTCAGATATTGTTGAAATAGACTGTAATTGTTGTGCTAAATACATCCGTTTGTCCCCACCCGTGTTCTCGTTCATTACAATACATTAGCTTATAGGTCAAAATAAGGAGAACATATATATACATAATCTAGCTACTTAATAGAGGTTACCTACACTCTAATCTTCACTACGTTAGAACAGTTATGATAACGACCAACCGAATAGTATCGCTTTTGATTTGTTTTCCTGAGAAAAATGATATCTAGATACTTTTACGTTACCTTCATAGATATATTAATTTAGATGACAAAATTAGCATTAACATATTTTGTATGTCAATTCAGATTTATTTTCAAATCACAATTTCAAAACATCTACAAAAGTGTAATATTGACAGGTTGAAATATAATTTGTTGCTACTTATATGAACATTTAACTCTTTTAGTAGTTACGAAGTCTCAACAGACCGGAAACCCAACAGTTATCAACCTTTCAGTGGATAGAAAAACCCCTTCTTGAAAAGTTGATCCTTGTTTGATATGAAGGACTTTATAGCTGAGCTCTTATTGTATGAAAGAAAATATTCGACTTTATTTTGAGGGTGCATGAAACGCCAGTTACAACGTATTGGCATTGAAACAGCCCAACATCCATAACATGAGTTTACGACTGTCCGTTTGTAAAGATCCACAATTCTCTTTTAGAAAGGCATGCAGTGCTTTAAAATTTGTTGACAAAGAGAAAGTGAGTACGAGAATGGTGTTATTTGAAGTTTTACGATAACAGATTGCGTTATAATATATACTTGATAATCAACCTGAAAGGAAAATCATTGAGTGGACAGCTACGACTGTTGAGACTAGCACGTGAATCTACCCGACAAAAAAAGAAACTAACAAAAACCGAAACGAATCTTCATCTTGTTAATTGTAAACTTCGTTCTGTTGATTACATTGCTAGTCTGTTAACTAGCTCAAAGTAACTTTTACTAAGGAAGCCTATGAAACAATAAGACCTCCCATTCCTTGTTTCGCACGGTCACAGGTTATCCTGCTGACATTACTGGTAATTAAAAAGGGTTATTGTTATGTTTTGATATTCCCACACATCTTTCAAATCCCCAAACTAACCAGCCTTAGGTCTATGCATGTCTCAGCCAGCGGTTGAGGTTTTACATGATTATCAACTGAATTGCAGTTACCTGGCAATACACATCCAACCTCGGCACTGTTTACTTAATTGTCTGAAAATACGACGACAACGTTCTCAAGAGACAATGATAAAATAGCTGGTCAATATCTACCCAGAATAATCTTCAGTCAGTCAGCTACATCGTAGGACCAGGCACATATATGCATTGGTTCAAGTCACCATACCTCATTAGCACAAGATGAACACCGGATTGACAGGAGTAGTCAAGTCAATGGTGGTAATATATAAAAGAAAGATTGCATATAAGGACATAGTACAGGAAGAAAGAATGAGTTGTTAGAGAGATATGAAGCGATTTTAATCTCTTAGTTTAAGGGAAGACAGAGAGTGTATACACCTACGCCATTGTGATCGATTCTGAGCCAAGTCTCCAGAATAATCTTAGTATACTGATCCTAAGATTCTGCACATCGACACGAGTAGGTCTGCACCACTATACATGGAATAACGAGCAAGCAAAAAAACATAAAATTGAGAGCCTTAGGTTTTCAAAATCTCAAATCTACAAACAATTTTGAATTAATCTACTAGCTTAAAATGAACCATTTGTTAGAAGCTCTATATTAACAAATGAAGTAGGCATCAAAAATATATTGTCGGGGAAATATATTTATCAATAACGGTGTCACAGATTATGAGATGATAACACGACTGTTGAATCTTACAAATCTTCATATGCTGTAAAATGTTAACATCTAGTGATCAATGAAATGAGGATGATAGATAATAACCACAAATTGTGGATCAATGTATCAGAGCAGAAAATCGTTCCAAGTGTTTTGTGAACGGATTCAGAAACAGAAATGAGATATTATAGGTTGAGGAACTTCAGTAAAACGCTAAGACAAGTCGGTAATTAATTAGATTGTTAACATGAAAACAGGAAGAAATCAACCAACTGTATTGTATGTATGTAGAATACTGTTGTTGTTTTTATACGTTTTCAGTATTAGGTGTATAGCTAAACACAGCTGTGCAAAGTTAAAGTTAGTATAACAGACTCAAAAGATTAAGCAAACTATGAATCCAAGAGTGCAAATCATGTAAGTATAGATTTGCTGTTAGCTAGAAAATAAGTTTCCCTACGTTTAAAAGATTAGAAATCAACTATTATTTCCAATTTACAGTTATATATATATTTGTAGTCAATTAATTGTTTTGCTCGATTAACTCATACGTGTACGTCTACTCATATTTATATAAACTGGTAAAAAGGCTAGCAAGGCATTATTATTGTTTATATAGTTAGATATAAACAAAGGAAGAGAAAAAAAGTGGGACAATAAAGTTTAAACAGAAGATCGGTGTTGCCGTAGCAGTAGTTGACAGTTTCAAAACGTAGTTTTTTTCACAAAGGCCAATGTTAACCGGATAAAACATGAACTTATTTAAATTGTTGATCAATCCTCTACTTTCACAGGCTGGTGAAAAAAAATTGACTGGATGAGAATCATAAGAAGTAGTCCGGGGTACGTCTTGATACATGTGGTTCACCTCTACGTGGTGCGGGATCGAACTGCAAACTAAATATAAGAACAAAAATAAATATTTTGCTCTCTTTTTATTACAAATTGACAATATAACACAGTCAATAATAAATCTATAATCAGATATTGGTTGTCATGAAATAATAGGAAATACTGTTATTAAATGGAACGGAGCCGAGTTTATGATTATGAGTACCAGCAAGGAAATGTGATATAGAACAAAAATCTGCATGAAACCAACAGTTCAATGTCCACTTGGTGCTGCTTTACAGTCACAGAATGCCAGTAAGATATTTCAAGCTAGTTATGGTGTAACAATTTTTGATGTTATTTAACCTTAATAACAGACAGATTACATCTAGCGAGCTTTATGCGAACGATTTGCAAAATACTATTTCATCCATATAACTCGTCAGTGAGATAAAATCAGCAACAGTAGGGCTCTGACAACCATGTTTAAGAAGCAACTAGATTTTCAGTAGTTTCACTGATGGATATATTACTAAATTTGTTAAATTATAGTCGACTTATCAAACCAATGAAGGTTGTAACTTATATGACCAAGAGGGAAGGAATATTGGTCGTATTAATAAGACGCCACGACAGTTGAGAACTAATTCGTTTATTACTTAGCAATACTAGTTATTATGAGCTTTATAAAGCTTTTTGACATCGTCAGTTTACTGCTGTATGTTGAAATTCTAACAACTCGCGTACAAGCAGATTTTTCACGAATCTTGTAAAACTGAGCTTCATCCGTTAACTAGAAAAAGCTGCTTGTTTGAGCCAATTACACGTAGGAATCAGTGAAAGTACATTGCACATAGAATGATGATTTATTTTATTTATTTGAGCACATAAATATTGGTACAAGAGAGCGCCAATATATATGCGCCACACAAAGCAATGAAAATTCGGAGATAGAAAAAAAACTAAGGAGCACAAAAGAAAAAGAGAACGATAACAAAGAGATTGGTGAAAGGTAGTGCGGTCGTACCGATGGAACGGAAAGGTACAATCGGAAGAAATCTTTCAAGTAAGGGAGACACAACCACTTTTTATGAAGAAAGTAAAAGAAGGTTACAGCAGGATCGCCACTGGCTTCTATTCTGAGCCATATCTGATAACGTCTCTAGCCACTGTGTAGCACCATCTCTCAGACCCCAACCAGGGAGTCGTGAAGGACCGACAGAAGCCAGTCCTTTGCAACTTTCTTTCATACCACGACACCATGTCATGCACTGACCACCTCTCCGCTTTTTCCAACCAGTCCCAGAGTCGGCAAACAATGCACGACGTGGAATTCTCTGGGACGACATTCGTAGAACATGTCCAAGCCACCGAAGTCGGTGTTTCAAGATGGTGACACCAATTGAATTATCATCTCTGTGCCCAAACACACGATGCCGAACCTCTGCATTACTAACATGGTGTTGCCACTGAATGTCAGCAATCCTTCGGAGACAGCGATGATCGAACACAGAGAGTCGTCTAACGTCCTCAACTCGGAGAGGCCAGGTTTCACAAGCATAGAGCAAAACTGCTCTCACCGACGCGTTGTAGATCCGACCTTTTACAGCCAGACTAACATCACGAAGGCGCCAAAGGTGGCCCAGATTGGCATAAGCCGCTCTGGCTTTCACTATACGTGCATTGATCTCATCACTCACACCCCCACCAGCACTTATGCAGCTACCCAGATACACGAACTTCTCGACTACTTCTATCTGCTCACCATCCAGGGTGAGTACAGGATTGGAATCCTGCCAGTCTTGTAGAAGTACTTTGCACTTCGAAGGTGCAAAACACATACCATACCTACGGACACTGATTGCCAACTGATTAAGTGCGGATTGCATGCCTTGGGCATTATCGCACAGTAAGACAATATCGTCCGCATACTCAAGGTCGAGAAGTCTTTCTCCAGGCAACAGATCCACACCACCATTACTTACATTCATCAGAGCTGTTTCCAGAATGTCATCGATGGCAAAGTTGAAGAGGAATGGTGAGATTGGGCAACCCTGCCTAACCCCACTACTCGTATAGAACAATGGAGAGAGGTGGTTGTATGCCCTCACTCTGCCTGAGGTGTTTTTATATAGGGCTTTTAGGATGTTAATAAACTTCTCAGGCACACCCTTCTTCAATAGACAATCCCAGAGAACAGTCCTGTCCAACGAATCGAAGGCAGCCCTGATGTCAAGAAACACTACGATTGTTGGCCTTTGATAAGTATGGCGATGTTCTAACATTTGGCGGAGGGTGAAGATATGATCAATACAACCTCGACCAGAACGAAACCCAGCCTGCTCCTCGCGAGTCAATCTTTCTCGGGTTTTGAACAACCTACGAAGTATGACGGAAGCCAATAGCTTGGACGCGATCGGAAGTAGACTTATCCCCCGATAGTTGTTGCAGGAACGACGTGAACCCTTTTTAAAGATAGGGACAACTATCGACTCATTCCATGACGTTGGTACACTCTCTAATTCCCAAACCTTTGTAAACAACGTCGTCAATTCCTTAGTCAAAAAGTCACCACCATCTTTAAAAAGAGCCGGAGGTAAGTCATCTGGGCCAGGTGATTTGTAACGCTTCAAGAGTTGGAGTTCCTTGCGGACTTCCTCCTCGTTCGGTGGATCAGTCGTCACCGGCCATGGAGGGCAGGACAGTCTGACCGATGTTGCCGGAGCAGCAGGCCAGTTGAACTGCCCTTCGAAAAATTCTGCCCATCGTCCAAGACGTCGATGGATGTTAGTGATTGGCATCCCATCATCCTCGCAGATTGTTTCACTCACACCAGACTTCTTGCTGCCAGTGGCTCGGATGAGCTGGAAGAGCTTCCGGTAGTTACCAGATGCAGCTGCTGCTTCCATCTCATTAGCACGCTCCGACCACCAGGCTTCTCGGTCCTTACGCAAGCTTTGCCCAATTTCCCTACGTAACATCCTTCGTTTATGGTCAAACTCACGGTCACCCGGAGTCGACCGACGGGCTTCAATAAGTTGTAAGGAACCAGAAGAAACCCACTGCTTATAAGCGGGACGTTTCGCAAACCCACAACTGACTGTTCCCGCCATTTTCATGGCGTCATGCAATTGCAACCAATGCTCATCTATACTTTTCGGTGGAGTGGTAGCTAGCCTAGAAGCTAGCTCGGTTCGATACTTATTTGCAACAGAGGTTGCAACCAGCTTGCTAATATCAATCCTTTGGTGGTGGTCATTTCGTTGTCCACTGAAAAGTAAGGCAAGATTGGTGCAGACCAAGGCATGGTCAGAGTCCAGATAGGTACTCCAAAAGGAGCGGCAGTCTTTTACACAACCACGCCAGCGGAAGCTGATCGCGATGTGATCAATCTGAGTCCAGGCTTGGGATGCAGAGGGAGGACGCCAGGTGGCACATCGGCGATGACTGTGCCGAAAGTTAGTGCTAGCCAGAAACAGGTTGTGGTCTGTGCAAAGTTGCAGTAGACGGTCCCCGTTATCTGACCTGCGACCAACGAGTCCCCATCGGCCACCTAAACGACTCTCTTCTGTGCCTAGACGCCCGACCTGCGCATTCAAGTCTCCGGCTAGTACTACAATATCTGTCGAACGCACTTTCTGGAGAAGAACAGACAGCTGGTGGTAAAACTCATCCTTGATTGCATCCGGGCTGCAATGATGAACAGAATCGCTTAGTCCCATCGGCTTTTTGACACAAATTTTAGATGAATTCCCTATAGGCTGATAGCGGTCAACCTAATGAAATATTGAAAACGCTACAGTTCAACTGGGCTGGATGACCAACTCGGAATAAGCCAAATTATTTGATCAGGAATCTAACAGGGTTATTTAAAACTGCATGAAATCTAAGTATTTGGATTATTTTGAACTGATATAAAAGATCAACATATTTATAGTGACACCCAGAACTTGATTGCTGTTAGAGGCGTCCAACAATGATAATTTTTCTTGACTTTAGAGCAGCATATGACTGTAGACTGAGAGTATCTGTGAGTGTCTGTCATTGAAAGGCGTACCTCAAAAGTACATAAACCTTGTGAAGGCTCTTTACTCTAACACTACTAGTCCAGTCAGAGCATATGGCGAACTGTCATCTGATTTTGCAACCACAAGTTGTGTCCGATAAGGCTGTCCACTATCTCCATTTCTATTTAATTTCATCATAGACATATTGATGAAAACAAAGTTCTTGTCGTTTGGATTTTCAGGCACTGATCTCTTGGCAGAAGGTTCACTTATCGACTTAGAATACACAGGTGACAGTCCTGTTTCGTGAAGACACTGATAAAATGCAGTCTTTTGGAAGCACTTAGTAACAATGCCAGGATGTTTGAGATGTGTTTCTTCCCCTCTAACTGCAAGTTGATGATTCAGGACTGGCCAGTGTCAACACCTGAACTTAGTATATGGAGTGAGGTAGTCGAACGCGTTGACAAATTCATTTATCTTGGAAGTCTAATCAGTTTTAATGGGTTGGTGTCTGACGAAATTTTTGCACGGAACCAGAAAAGTTGTTTGGTTTTTGCCAACTAACGTCATCTATGGCAGTGAGGTATCCATCTCTTAATAAAAAGACGAGTATACTGTGCAGCAGTTCGTTCTGTTCTACTTTACGGTTGCGAAACGTGGCCAATAAGAGAAGATACTCGTACTAGTATTTGATCATCGGGTAAATATTAATGAGGTTAGACGCAGGGTATTAGTAAATGATGGTGAATCAGTTGCCCGACCGTTGTTGCTACCTTGACGTGGTGGTCGGGCTTGCCTATCGTGATGAAGCAACCGAGCTATACTGGCTGGAACAACCGTTCCTCAAGGTCCTACCATGTCAGACAGGTCGGTTGAAGAGCGGTAAGACTAAAAGCAACAAACCTAAGGTCCGAAGGCGAAGTCGTAATGCTGACTGTACAGAGGTGTGCCAGCAGTAAGGTGTTTCCTTCAGACAACCAGCATGACAGCGATGCTGCCTTCCCACAAGGAGGGGTGGGGTTAGAAAAGGTCTACCCTAAAAATGCACACCTCGCCCTTACCTCACGGATTTCCGTCTCCGGCGGTAAGGCTTTTTGAAGAACGGAGCTAACACGTCAAAAACCTTCCACAAAAAGGCCGTGCGCGACCGGCCTCAAGCAGTTGTCCCTTGGGCACTGCGGTCACTTTCCCTGGTCACTAAGACCACTTCTAATCCGATTTCCTTTACAGGTACCTCCAGAAGAACCCTTCCACGGTGTGGGCAACCGAGAAGTGATAACTGCCCTCATACCTCTAACAGCACTCAAGACCACTGGATTCATAATCAACCTCCCTCTTCAATTCCTATTATTCCTCCTACATCGACTTTCAACCCTAAACTTCCTCCTTCGGCTTCTTCCTCAAGCGTCACCATAGCCAACGATTCTAGTGCTCAAAACTCTGTCCCAGGTCTACAGAAACCTCGCTCCAAACTACACATTGGAGCTTTCAACGTACGCACTCTATGTCAAATCGGTCAGCAGGCTTCCTTGGCTAAAACCCTAGAGTCTCTTTCCATCGATGTATGCTGTGTCTCCGAAACACGCATACAGGATCCCAGTGTGATCATTCACTTGACCTCACCTAGCAAAACGGAGAGCCAACGAGATACACCCTTCGTGTATCTGGTGACCCGATGGCCAGTTCTCGTGGACTGGCAGGTGTAGGCATAGCACTAAGCATGAGGGCCGAACAAGCACAGTTAGAGTGGATCCCCGTCAACAGTCGTCTATGTGCTGTCCGGCTAAACGGCTCCGTAAGAACTCGGAAGGATAGGGACACACGTCGTTGCCTTTTTGTCGTTTCTGCCTACGCTCCCACTGACTGCAGCTCAGATGAAGTGAAGGATGAATTTTACAGAAAGCTTTCTGAACTTCTTCAGAAAGCTAAACGCTCAGACATAGTACTCGTAGGGGGTGACTTTAATGCCCAGATACGTAGTTTAAACCAAACGGAAAGACATTTAGGTGGGTATTTTAGTATACCGGCACAACGAACAGATAATGGTGATCGTCTGCTGCAACTGTGCTCAGACAATCGTTTATTTTTAGCAAACACAAATTTTAAGCATGAGGAGAGACATCGTCTAACATGGCGACCCTCTACACCAAACCAACAATGGACTCAAGTAGACCATATTGCCATCAGTCATCGTTGGAGAGGGTCGGTAGAAGATTGTCGCTCATTCTGGAGTACCTGCTTGGACTCCGACCACGCCCTAATACGGGCACGCATCTGCTTGCGCCTCACTGAACGCAAAAAAGTCACATTAAAAAGACCCATTAGAACTGAAATGAGTAACGAGAAAACCAAAAGTAAGTTCCAGGAACAACTGAGGTCACAATTAGGTAGTTCTGAAAACGAGGCTGACCCAGATGTTGCTTGGAAAGATATAAAAACAGCAATGAAATCTATTAGTGACTTAACCCACAGAGTTACAAAGAACCAGTGGATTTCTTCAAAGTCTATCACACTGATGGATTCTCGCAAACTCGTCCCATCAGGTTCCGAACATGATGAAGAGCGACAACAAATCAGATCTAGGTTAAGAAAAAGTCTAAGAAACGACCGTGAGCAGTGGTGGGCAACGAAAGAAAAAGAGATGGAAAAGGCGGCGACTATAGGGAACACAAGACAGCTCTACAGACTAATAAAAGAAACTGGAATTAATAAGTCAAGTGTAAGTGAGATTATTTCGGAAAAAGACGATACTCTAATCTATTCCCAGTCCATACGTTTAGAACGATGGGCGGAACACTTTAGGGAACAGTTCAGCTGGCCTTCAGCTACTCTACAACTACCCTCCATTCCCAGACAGCGTGAATGGAACATTGAAGTAGGTCCCCCAACTCTTGCTGAAGTTCATAAGGCTATAGATAATCTGAAACGAGGAAGCGCTGCTGGTCCAGATGGACTGGTTCCAGAAGTCTTTAAGGATGGTGGTCCAATTTTAGCGGTTAGGTTGACTAATATTTTAGCTAAGATCTGGGAGTTAGATGTTATTCCATCTGACTGGTCACAATCACTTATCGTCCCAATATATAAGAAGGTTAAAATCATCCCGTGACAACCATAGAGGGATTAGTTTAACTAATATAATATCTAAAATACTAGCCTCAATAATAATCAGACGCCTAACTAAAACTCGTGAACTGCAAACACGAGAAAACCAATCTGGCTTCAGACCTGGTCGTGGCTGCATCGACCACATATTCACCATTCGTCAGGTTCTAGAACACAGGCATACTTATCGACGTCCGACAATGGTGGTCTTTCTTGACTTAAAAGCAGCATTTGACTCGGTAGACCGCGAGATTCTGTGGCAGTGTCTGTCATTGAAAGGCGTACCCTAGAAGTACATAAACCTTGTAAAGGCTCTTTACTTGAACACTACTAGTCGAGTGAGAGCTTATGGCGAACTGTCATCTAGTTTTGCAACCTCAAGTGGTGTCCGTCAAGGATGTCCACTTTCCCCCATTTTTGTTTAACTTCATCATAGATCTACTGATGGAAATAACTTTCTCGTCGACTGAGTTCTCGGGTATTGATCTCCTACCAGGAGATCCACTTATCGACTTAGAATACGCAGATGACATAGTCCTGTTTGGTGAAGACGCTGACATAATGCAGAGTCTTCTGATAGCACTGAGCAACAATGCCAGGATGTTTGGAATGCGCTTTTCTCCCTCTAAATGCAAGTTGTTGCTTCAGGAATGGTCTGCGTTAACACCTGAACTAAGGATAGGGAGTGAAGTAGTCGAACGCGTCGACAACTTCACTTATCTTGGAAGTCTGATCAGCCCTAATGGGTTGGTATCGGACGAAATCTCAGCACGGATTCGAAAAGTTCGTTTGGCTTTTGCCAACTTACGTCACCTGTGGCGAAGGCGAGATATCCGTCTATCAATAAAAGGACGAGTATACTGCTAGGCAGTCCGTTCTGTTTTAATTTACGGCAGCGAAACATGGCCATTAAGAGTAGAAGACACCCGTAAACTACTAGTATTTGACCACAGATGCCTAAGAAATATTGCTGGCATCTGCTGGGATAACCGGGTAAGTAATAGTGAGGTTAGACGCACGGTATTAGGAAAGGATGGTAAATCAGTTGATGAGGTTATGAATCTTCATCGACTGAGATGGTTGGGCCACGTGTTACGTATGCCTGAACACCGATTACCACGACGTGCAATACTATCCGGTGTTGGGGATGGTTGGAAGAAAGTTAGGGGCGGCCAAACCAAAACGTGGCATCAGTGCTTGAAGTCACTAACTTCTAGTCTGAGCCATGTTGGTAGATGCAGACTACTTGGTTGGGGTCCGCGTGACTATCGTAACCAATGGTTGGAGACTCTTGGTGACATGGCTCAGAATCGATCACAATGGCGTCGGTGTATACACTCCCTGTCTTCACTTAAACTATGAGATTATTTATTTTATTTATTTATTTATTTGAACACATAAATATTGGTACAAGAGAGCGCCAATATATATGCGCCACACAAAGCAATGAAAATTCGGAGATAGAAAAAAAACTAAGGAGCACAAAAGAAAAAGAGAACGATAACGAAGAGATTGGTGTAAGGTAGTGTGGTCGTAACGATGGAACGGAAAGGTACAATCAGAAGAAATCTTTCAAGTAAGGGAGACACAACCACTTTTTATGAAGAAAGTAAAAGAAGGTTACAGCAGGATCGCCTCTGGCTTCTATTCTGAGCCACATCTGATAACGTCTCTAGCCACTGTGTAGCACCATCTCTCAGACCCCAACCAGGGAGTCGTGAAGGACCGACAGAAGCCAGTCCTTTGCAGCTTTCTTTCATACCACGACACCATGTCATGCACTGACCACCTCTCCGCTTTTTCCAACCAGTCCCAGAGTCGGCAAATAATGCACGACGTGGAAATATCTGGGACGACATTCGTAGAACATGTCCAAGCCACCGAACTCGGTGTTTCAAGATGGTGACACCAATTGAATTATCATCTCTGTGCCCAAACACACGATGCCGAACCTCTGCATTACTGACATGGTGTTGCCACTGAATGTCAGCAATCCTTCGGAGACAGCGATGATCGAACACAGAGTCGTCTAACGTCCTCAACTCGGAGAGGCCAGGTTTCACAAGCATAGAGCAAAACTGCTCTCACCGACGCGTTGTAGATCCGACCTTTTACGGCCAGACTGACACCACGAAGGCGCCAAAGGTGGCCCAGATTGGCATAAGCCGCTCTGGCTTTCACTATACGTGCATTGATTTCATCACTCACACCCCCACCAGCACTTATGCAGCTACCCAGATACACGAACTTCTCGACTACGTCTATCTGCTCACCATCCAGGGTGAGTACAGGATTGGAATCCTGCCAGTCTTGTAGAAGTACTTTGCACTTCGAAGGTCCACATTAAACTATGAGATTAAAATCGCTTCATATCTTTCTTTCTACGAACCAATTCTTTCTGCTTGTACTATATCTCTATATGCAATCTTTCTCTTATATATTACCACCTTATACCTAACCACTGTTATGAATCTGGTGTTCATCTTGTTGTGTTGATGCGGTATGGCAACCTGGACCGATGCACATATGTGCCTGGTCCTACGTTGTAGCTGACTGACTGACTGACTGACTGACTGGTGAATCAGTTGAAGTTGTGAATCTTTATCGAATGAGATGGTTAGGCCGTGTTACGTATGCCTGAATACCGATTACCACGACGCAAAATGCTGACCGATGTTGTGAATGATTTGAAGAAAGTTAGGGGCGGCCAAACCAAAACGTGGCATCAGTCCTTCAAGTCACTAACTTCTGGTCTGGGCCATGTTGGTAGATGCAGACTATTTGGTTGAGGTCCACGCGACTCCGGGTGAAATAACTCAGAACCTATCACAATGGCGTAAGTGTATACACTCTCTATCTCCCCTCAGATCGTGACATTAAAAATTGCCTTGTACCTTTATTTCTACGAACTTATTATTTCTTTCTGTATCATACCCTTATACAATTTTTTAAATATCACTACCATTGAAGCAACTACTTTCATGAATTTGGTGTTCATCTTGTGTTAATTAGGTGTGTCAACGTGGACCGATGCATATATGTTCTTGGCCCTATGTTGTAGCTGACTGATTGACATCCAGAACAGCTTATATCAAATTGGAGTTACAGTTAGCTTCGTCGCAACTTTATTTCAGCAACTGACGAGGGTTCCTCTGCACTGATTTTGTGAAACTGAATATTCTAGAATCATAGATTTCCGATGAACTTCAGATTACCAAACAGTTGCAATATATCTTATAATCTTGATTAAATAAGTGCTACCATCGGTTTTTGCGGGCTAGACAGTTAGACTCTCATATGGTGCATTGTTTGGTGTTGTAACGGTGTTGCAAGGGGAAGTGAATAGTTTATACAGCCATGAAATGGCATACAGCTGTCTTGGCTTGATATTTACTGATTCTCTATAATTCACAGTGCAGAAACGATATTGTGAATTATGTTTTGGTCCTCCAGTGCATTAAGTACTTTCCATAGTATACAGAAGTTAGAACAACTGAGTTAATATCAGTATAAACAATACTACTAGTACAAATAAAAAGTATCTTATTGATGAATTAACTTTAAGTTCAGATAACAATAGAGACATTTAGAATGAATTTATCAAGAAAAAAAGTGACATAAATGAGAAAATGTGCAAGATAATAACTTACAAGTTATATTTCAGATTATCATCCAGTTCCATTAAAGCTGCTTGATTACCACATCGATAACAATAATTTGGAGCACTAAATATAGTGACAACATTTCGATCATGACACCAGTTAAAGCCTTCCATAACTAACTGATGTGCTCGACTGACTAAAGTTAAGTTATTACTGTGATTAAACGTTTCTGAAATATCCTGTCCAAATGTATAACCAGCACCACGTGGACTGATGCCCCAACCACCTCTGTCATCTGGATCAGACCATAATAAGTCACACATTGGACCCTGAACAAAATTATATACACAAACGAATAATCTATTGATTTGAACTATTAGATTTGCATACATTTATATATACAATAAACTGCAACACACATTCAGAACAGTTTGACCTCCATTCGACAAACGTAGAACAGAAAGATAAACAAACACCTTTTTCAGTATTAAAACCCAAAGAACAAGTAAAGAAAGAGATTACAGTAGGTTGGTGGGCATTAGATTCTTGAAAACCAATCGAAAAACGTAAACGTCTTGACCAACTGGAGATCGATTTAAAACGAAAATAGCTTGAAGGTCCACGTAATGGTGAATAATGAGGATACTGGAAACAAGGTCTAAAAATTAAGCCCAGGGTTCATGTGGGTTGAGATAGTCTTGTGACTTGTTATCAAATGTTGCAGGGATACTAAATCAATCTCAGTTAGTACATGAACTATGAGGCTAGTTTTTAGGTAGAAAAGTCGAAAAATTACAAAGCCGAAACTGAGCAATGAGCTCTCTGGGTTACAAAGGCATATTAAGATGAAGTTACTAGCAAATACTAGGAATTTCAGATTACTTTAACAACTAAGTCTCAAGCATTATTATTAGATTAGTCTAAACTGAAGTGTATACTATAGTAGGAGAATGCCTTAACACTCAATTGTCTACTTATAGCTACAAAACCTAATAACTCCAACATTACTGATTTTCAACTTAGTTTTAGACAATGGATGAGTATACCATGACGATAGGCTTACTCATCATGAATATAGGCGACTTGTTTAAGTCCTCCGTGATTCCGAATGACATTCTGCAGACAACTTGAAAACTAACCTCTTAATGTGTTTATCAACCTGTAATGTGCAATATCTATCCTAGTTGGAACATATATAGTTGGTAAAAATGACCATAACTAGTTTAATATTTAGAAGTTTGATGCAGAAATTTAACGTCAGGTAATTTAATATAGATCTGCGTACCCCACTAAGCTAGCAACAATAAACCAGTGAATAAAGGGAAGAATGGACTTGTGCCCTACTATGTTATCAGTGAGCACTTGAAAAATCAAGTGGATCTCGAAATGACTTAGTTTTCACTGACCCATTATTTGGTTTTTAATTTATGTTTGACCCCACCTAATTTAAAGATTGGTATTGTTTTGATTTTACATTTTCACGACGAATACTACGGATCCAGGTGTTTAAGCCCACACCTTAGAGTACAATATTTGTTGAGTTGGGAGTAGGGAGAGCAGGACAGTGGAAAATAACGGCACCAACCAGCTGGTAAAACTGATATAATTGAAGCACCGTTGTAAGCGATGACCCACTGTTTGAAATCTAAGAACTCTCACATAAATGTCCCCAAATGCCCTGGTACGGCCGAGAGTGGGGTGAGTCCGCTCCCTTTTCGAAATGCTTTCACATGGCCACGCGTATATAGCCTCTGCCAGGGAAGTTCTACTCACTGCCTTCTCGTGGCGGCGGTGTTGTTTACAAAAATGAGAGGACAAAAAGCGAATGTCCGGCGCTTTAACCGGATTCCAAATCAATGGTGCACATGGGCTCCAGTATCCTGCGGGAACAAATGGCGTATGAACCAATCGTTGGTCACCGGCTACCATGGGACTGAATCTCCTTACGATGCTACACTGCCTTGTGGATCAGACCTTCAGGTCGAAGGCTCGGGGAGTGGCCCCCTAAGGAAACCATCTGCTTCGGTTTGGTCACCCGGGTAGTATCACAGCCCTCACACATATTGAATGAGATTTGTGTGGCGCATATGTATTTGGTGCCTCCTTGTACCAATATCTATGTGTAAATAAAAAAATAAACATAAATGCGGACGTAACAATTTGTAGGCCTGTATCATCAGCATGGTGAGACTATAAACCATGGAGGATCTTTGAGGCACGTCGAAGTGACCTTGTGAGTGTCCATCTTCTCACTAGGGCTAAATCGGGGTTATAAAAGTGTGAGGAATTAGAATTATGATTCATAGTTGATGGTTAGGGTTACGGAATGGATGTATAGCTTTTCATCATGAACTGATATCAGCTAAAGTGCCATGACGTCACTGACATGTGCACTGGGCCATCTTGGTAGGTGTAGACTAACTTGTTGGGATCCGTAGGCCTATAGCAACCGATAATTAGAGACTTTAAATGACATGGTCCGAAATTGTGTGCAATGGCGCACGCGCAGGTCCGAAGTCCTAGGTTGTTACTGACTGACTGTCAAAACGCTGTTAAGTCAAATGGTTGAATGCATTTAGCGCCAAAACCCGAGACCTGTTATCCCAAATGTTTGTTTCCACATAAATTATAGTCTAACCGCTCTCGTGAAAAGAAAGAAAAGCAAAATAAAAGTGGGAATAGCAACTGACCTCATGGGGGACCTCTTGAATCCTGTCCAAAGCCCTAATGTGATCGAGAGTATCTATCGAGGGTGACAGCCCGCCATGTAAGCAAAATATCTAACAGTAATAATGTAGTGTTTGGCTTACTGAATTGTCAACCAGTGCAGTTAGTGGGAGATAATCAAACAAGTCCGTGAAGTATTTCCAAACATTAGCATTACCATATTTGCGAAGGCACTCGTCATAAAATCCATAAACTTGTGTGATTTGACGACTTTCGTGGTTTCCCCGGAGAATAGTTATTCGGTCTTTGAATCTAACCTGAAAAGGTGTGATAACATAATATTATAAAACCTTCATGGCCACGAGTAAAGTGACAGTTTCAACAGAATAGTATCCACGGTCAACATAATCACCCATGAATAAGTAATTGGTATTCGGAGACTTTCCACCAATGCGAAATAATTCCATCATATCATGGAACTGACCATGTACATCACCACAGACAGTGACTGGGCTTCGTACATTTTGAACATTTGACTCCTTTGTGAGTATATCCTTAGCCTACAACAATCGATGACTACACAGCCCTACATACTTTTTCACAAAGGGATTTAACTTGTGCTTCTGTCAGCTGATTACATTCATAAAGTTGCTCAATCCACTGGTCAAGTTCCTTGGCCTCAGCTCGAAAGTCACCCGCCATCACCTCAACAAAAATATATAATGACCGCGGTAAGACGTAATTTCAAACAACTGTACATCTCTTTCAAAACATGGTTAGGTAAAACTCACTTTACCTAATATCTATAATTGTGATGGGAATAAGTGAAAATCGGATGGTTTCTTGATTCATGGGTCTTGGTAGAGTTCAAATAGTGTAGCTTGTCCACGAAAATGACAACACACTGTGAATTCTACAATTGTTTGGGTGCTGGCATATCTTGAGTTTTAATGAATGCGTCTATTTTTAAGTCATTGGGTTTGTCAAATCAACAGCCTCACGTCAGAAGAGTGACTAGTCCTAAAGTGAAATATTCGAGATTATAGTGTCAAGTTAACAGAAGACAACGGTGAACTATCAAATTTAAAGTACATTTCTGGCTATATGTCACTGGCACTTTGAAAAAATTTTAAACAGTTCGTTCGACCTTATGTGGACCATTGAAATGTTGTGTTTCCTCTTTCAGTTCAAAAAGACACGAACCCTCTGAACCATATCCAAATACGAAGCGATAAATCATTCATTTGATTGAAGCTTAGCTTTCACAGACGACTTCATGAAATATTGAAACTTCGCTATCAGGAATGTAGTTTGCTTGCGAAAAATGTTGTAATAACTAAAGGCATCCTAAGCAGACCCAGGGATCCTCTGAAACACGTACTTGTTTTCTGTTTTAACAGAAACACACTGGAGAATGTTAGGAAATAAGAGACACATCGTCAATAAACGGATCGAATATATACCTTTAGTTCTTCAGGGTTAGTTGATAATTGGAATTCCCAACATGTAGAAATGATAGAAGCACTTTTTCAATAGCCTTTTTAGAGGAAACGTGATGTATTCAAAAGGACACTTAACTGGATCTCATAATATTTGACTGATGCATTTCTATTTTAAAACATTTCACGACAACATAAGTTATCTATTTTACGTATGCAGAGGAGAATAAATACCAAGAATGGATGATTTCGCAGCTTTTAGACACTGATGCTGACCTCATTAATTTTACAGAGCATATCTCTACCGAGGGAGTTCAGTCATACACCTGCACTAGATCACGAGTGGGTATTATGTACTGTGCGTCTCTTGGAACTACTAATCATCATAGATCAAACGCTTATCAGAATATCGACAACCTCGCGAATATATCATTGAAATAATTCATTTCTAATTTTTGTCTTGACTGGGTCGGTACCCCAACATATAGATGTTACAAACAAATGCGTTATCAAACCCCGAATATCTGTGATGTCTTCAAGTATTTATTTTCTCTACTACTCTAGGGTCTTTTGTAACTGCAGTTAAATTTATTTGGTGATCTTCATGTGTTACTGCGATGTGTTATCACATCTCATGGATTATGCACTCGCCGGCAAACATTGCATGGCATGAAGGATTTAATCGTGAGCTAAAAATGTGTCAACATATTACTCCTTATTCTCTTCCAGCCAATATTGACGATGAATGATCAAAAACATTTTTTGAATAGCATCTTATATATTAATTTCATAAATCGCGTTAGTTGATGACATAATAACACAAGTCGGAAACCTGGAAACTGAAAATAATACTCCTTGATACCACTAATATAGATAAAAATTACCAACAAATAGAGAGGAAGAAAGCATTTTGAGTGACTAAGATGAACAGGCACATAACTAAAAAGACTAGGAACAAAGTGGAAATATACTTCTAAGATCTTAATTACTCATAAAAAGCTTAGCGATAAATAAATCCCCAAAATAAACAGCTCTGTAAGTCTTCTACATTGGATGCTGGTCACACTAGTTTCAATGGGCTCATCTGGCTAGGGGCGCTCGGCCATGCATCCGCACCAGGTCACGAGAGAGAACGTCGTGCTCAACATCCCCTGAAAGCTAGCCAGCCTAGAAACAATGGACAACCGTTTCGTCCTACTGTGTTACTCCCAAGGAGAGCGCATGCACGATCTCGCCTTGCGAGACTCAAACTCAACACTTATCGGTCTCGCGCGCAAACGCTCATCCTCTAAACCACTGAGTCGACATCCGATGGTTTTAGTGTCTAAATTCAACTAATCCACAAAAATAACTATAATATCCACAAAACCCCTCCTGATATTCATCTTTTGTTTGTATACTAACAGTGTCAACATATGTTATAGTAATAGATAAAGTTTAACAAGCCAAATAACTAGGTGGTTCTGACCTCGGCTAATCGAAGATTCTGGGGAACATCTTAGAATTTGGGCTTAAAGAAATTATATCCTGCATCTACTCAATGCAACATGAGATTGAGATCTCTTTCGCCTTTTGTGTGATAGCTTATTTGTAGTATAACTTTTCGAGTTCAAATCGTATTATCAAATAATAGATATTGATGATCATAAATTTATGTGGATTACTAGTTGCACTCTATTATATCACAAATTTATATTCTGATTTCGCAACCTGAATATCTTAAGAGAAATGATAATATCCGAGGGCAGAAATTTTCATTAGAAATCTGGAGACAGTTACAATTGGTGTTATGCCCCGTCGATTCGTATGTCATAATGAAACCCTACTTGTTCTTTTGTCTTATATGATCGATCGTTAATTTCATTGGGGGAACTGGCGACAATTCATGTGTTAAATTGTTTGTAGACAGATGCGATGTCGTTACATTGTTACTGCTCGTAAAGACGTTACCCTGTAAATTACTTTATTACAAATCTCTATGCTACATAAACTTTGTTGTCAAACAGTGAGCATCCTAAGAATAATATTAAGAGAGCCATTCGGATCATATTTTACATGTATTTTGTCAGACTCACGTATGATGGCATCGAAAATAACTTATAGTCTCTAATACTAAGCTGTGTTCACACGATTTATCCTGGCTTCAAAACAGACGAACTGTTTTAATTTCATTTATTACAACCCAGATACCTTTTTTCTCAGTATTCTTGCACACTACTTCACTCGACAAGTTCCCAAATCGGAACACAGTTGAACAGGAACGTAAGTGTATTCCATACAAAAGAATGGATGGAAGTAGGAATCACAATAAGAAAATTATTAGTATATTTATGGTTTCTACGTATGAAGATTCTCGAGTCTTCTTAATCTGCCCACTAGTGCTGATTGGATAGGTAATAGACAATCAATGTGCCTCAACATAATCCTGTAAGGAAGTGAATAAATTCAATCTACATCCAGCCAACACAAACTGCTTTATTCTTTTTGAGACATTACTCACACAGATTCAGACCATGTTAGGTATTCGCTTATAACTTTGTGTTTAGATGGACGCATATGTGTGACGCTTTTGAAGAAAGATTTGGCCCTAAGTTTAAGTATCTTGCTGGGCACTAGCTAGTCATTATTCAGAAACCACACTGAAATAATTGTGTTACTAAACGTAATTGTAACTTTTAATCGTTATTCATATAAAGGTTCCTGCGCTGAAGTTTCCTAATACTACGTGCCTGTATACCACACAAAAAACTACTACAGATATAACGAATGCGCCAGAGCTGCACACCTTGCAGCATAGAGACCATCCAGAGGAAAACATTAATACAACGGCAAAGCTCGTAAGGCAATCTTCTACTTCACGCCATGATTAGTCAACAGTTTCATTCACATACAAGACGCCTTGCCAGATGAAAATCAAGAATATTGTTCTCTCTGTTGGCTTTTCCTGAGGAGTTGCTGACGTAAAGAGAAAATTTTAATATGTAACAGTTTACAGAGTGGCTGTTAAATGATGAAGTATGAGAACGAGTGAAAGAGGAGGAGTGAAAGGCGGTTGTAGACGCCTCATTGACCGCTTAACAGAAAGAATTGATCCTACATATTTGTAGGACACCAAAGACATCAGGCCGGACTGGTGCTAAGCACATCAACAACTGCCGAGGTATTCCACTGAATCACTACAACAATAAACACTGGATGACACATGGACCTAAGACGATATCTATTTCATGCTCCTAAGCTGGCCACACAAACAACAAACTCAGCACCTGGCAACTATGCCAAATCACCTCTAGGCGAGTCTACTTTTTTCATTCCATTTTCAATACTAACCGGCATTGTGTAAATATGATTAGCGAATTGCTTTTTGTTATTATTTCCACCGATGGGGAACTAGTTGAAGGACTAATTGAAGTATAGGCGGACTTCACTCTTTCCTTCATTTGTGTTATCAGGCAGTCGTTTGCAAGACTGATGACAAACGTCGCTTTCCAAACAGCCTCAAGCGCTCTTATGAAAACATCAGGGCTATTGACGTTTTGTAGAAAAGAAAAGCAAATAAACTTCAAGGAATCATTCAATTTGTTCAGAAAGATTCAGGCCTGAAGGTGTGCACGATTTGTTGTTTTCAGAAGCACCTGCAGGGAACATCTTTACCGTCTAGAGCTAGTACTTCAGTTTATTATGGGCAACCTACCGAGTAAGAAAATAGATTGTTATGGTCACATAATCGATCTTGACGGTGTTTGTGGTGAATTTAAAAATGTGGCTGCCATAAATAATCGGCCTGCACTAATCTTACCTGAAGTACGCAGTTTTCGCAGTTTAACGGATTACTACAGTCGTTTAGCAAAGAACTATGCAGAAACGGATTGTCTCCTTATGTGTTTGACGGAGAAAAATATAGAATCTGAGTGTTCGAATATTCGCAACAACCCATTCGATGCTCTGAAAGATACAATTTATTCAGCACCTGTATTAAAACTGCCAAACATCGGCAAATTCCGGTAAGTAAAAATGCAAGCGTAATAGGAACTGGAGTCGCATTGTCCCAGATGGGACCCGATGGCAAATAGAATGTTATTGAGTATGGAAGTCAAATGTTAAACTACCTTGAAAAGAAGTACCATGTTACATTGAAACAAATGTTGGCAGTTCTGTAATTCATACCAAAGTACAGATATTACCTTTATGTCGGACACTTCAAACTAAAAAAGCTTTCCAGTCGTTAGAGATTTCCAAAGACTCGTAGGTGAATACGGAGCGTTGACTAGAAAATCCGCACAAATTTGATTTTGAGTGCATCCATCGACGAAGGCGGTACCATAAAAATGCGAACCCTCTACATAACGACCAATTAGACCTAACGCAGTCTGCCTTTCGTACAACGTATTTCATATGCATTCCATATTTCTAGCGGTGCTTGACAATATTCAGTGGGCACATATCTAAAGTTCAGAAGATGCAGCATCCCTACTGTATCAAACTCAGCGACAACGAGTAAAGGCCTCCTGAACTGGAATTCAAATGAAAAAGTTTCGAAACGAAGTGTTTGTGAGTGTTACACGACCAGCTATCATTAGTCGAAAGAGTCTTATGTGTTCAAACAAAATATGCCCAACGCATAGTAGTCCCACAATCAATGGGCACAGTAATGTTATAAAACGTCCACGTGGATCTTGGACATGCTGAAAAAATAAAGATAATAATAACAATAGTTTATTCTCAAACAACAGTTTGTTACATGAGGCATGCCAGTTTACAGGCAACATCAAATTGTTACAAATGATACAATTTCCACTGTAGTAAATAACTCGACAGGGTTGATAATTTATACGATATGAAATGTAAATTGTTATGGTCAGTACAACAGTTGGCGCGCTTCATGAAAGTGGCGTTGCGACATGCAACCGATGGTCAAAGATAAATCTATTGAAAGTGGGAGCTTCTAGAAATCGCAACTTTATATCACTATGGAAAATCCGAGGCTTTAAGGATGGTGCAGCATGAAGTCACCCGTGCCATATCTCAAGGGGGCTGTAAAAGGGAGCTAGCAAAATAAATGACGTGAGCCAGAGCAGTCAATGTTCATGAAAGAAAATTTAAGGTATAGCTACTCAGTCTAATTCTATTTTATTATAGTATTTACTAAGCAGGATCATTCTAATAGGTTAAAGAAGACAAGTGTGGGAAATGTATGAGTGAATAAACAGCTGACAAACGAAGGTGGTTTAGAAAGGAGCTGAGTGTGGCATCATGTGTAGTTCTAAAAACAGTATTGTGATATACTGTTGGCTATCTTCCTTTTTTAAAAGCTATTGGAGCCATTTTATATAAGTTTTTTAATTGTTTTTATTGGGTCTTCTGTAGGCTTCGTATTTTAGTGAATTGTCTAGTTTGCTTGTAATAGGATTACTGGGTAGGAAGTAAACCAATTCAACGTTCCAAACACGATTTAATGAGGTTTTCTGCATGATAAATCAGCATCAATACATCCCACTAGACCATAAGGAGCCGTAATGAAACAAAATGTTCAGGCATGTGGATTAGATATTGGTGGTCGTATCACAAGCGAGACGTTCAAGATTTTCTAAATAGTTGACAGGTCTGCAGTCGCTAAAACACGCAGCTAGGAAAGAGTGTGTACTGTTAATTAATATAAAGCCTGAATTCTCCAATGAAATCCAGGGGGTTGGTATTGAGGATGATACAGGTATTCAGTGTTTGACAACGCTTCTACCAGTAACACCTTCTAATATGCTTTGTTCCCACCGAGAGAAATCAAAAGACAGAGTCGAGGAGATCGGAAGAGTGTATTTGGCGATAACCAATATATCGGGAATCTCTGATCTAATCTGGCTAGTGATTGCGGTTGATGTTGAGCACAGCGTGACAGCACGTGATCTGGTGCGGATGCATGACCGAGCGCCTTCAGCTAGATGAGTCCACTAAAACATATGGTCAGCATCCAATGTCGAAAACCTACAGAGCTATTTAGTTTGGGGATTTAGTTACCGCTACAGATCACTCCCCCCTAGTGGGGCAGTGATGACCCTAAGACGTGGCCAGCCAGAAGTTTAAACCCAACGAGTTTGTCGTTGGTAAACACTTTTCTGATAGCTTACTGAATTTATCAGCGTCTGGCCGTCTTTCCTTACTATATGGGACCGGGGGTACAACATAGTAAAAAAAGAAAATGTACAATGAACATTTCGGATCCTCATAAACGTCATCGTTGTTTTCCAGCCGTCCTGGAAAAGAAGAAAGAAAATGTAAGTGCATGTCGAAAATACACTCGTATGTGCGTAAAAAAGGAAAAATAAACTCATGAACACGTAACAGCGTTAAAAAAATCGTTTTCTTTTTTTTTTGAAATAGAAATGAAAATATATAAGCCCATTAAAAAAAATTTACTTTTTTAATAATATAGAAAATGTCGAGAAGTGCCTTACGTGCAATAGTCGTTTAAATGTTCTGGAAATCTCACTCTTCTTCCAGAACGCGTCGTTTTAAGTTTATTTTCGGATACTGTCGAAATATCATCGTGTTTGTTGGTTGTCTGATGAGGCATTATACGTGTCGGAGTCGTGTTGTTCAATTGTACCGAAGGAAAATCCACGTAGATAGGATTTCCTTCTAAATACGCTACTTTGAGGCGATCGATGCTGATGCTATCGTTGGTACCGTTCTTATCGATTATATAGTACTTCGGTTCGCGTTGAAGAACTTTGAAAGGTCCTTCGTATGTCGATTCGAAAGGTCGTCGATGCGAGTCTCGACGAACGAAAACGTGTGTACTATATCGTAAGTCAGGTTGAACGAAAACATAGGTTGACTGTGGTCGAGTGGAAGCAGGTTTAACTGAACGCATAGCGTTTGTAAGCCTGTTCGTGTAGGAGGTTAGATCCATGCTCATTGAAGAGGATGAAGGATCCACGAATTCTCCTAGAAGTCGAAGTGTCGTTCCATAAACGAGTTGACCTGCGGTGTATCCAATGTCAGCTTTCACTGCATTGCGGATACCTAGTAAGACGAGTGGAAGAGCGTCGGTCCACTGTGAAACGTTTGCAGCTGATAGTGAAGCTTTTAGTTGTCGGTGAAAGCGTTCTACCAACCCGTTTGCTTGTGGGTGGTAGGCGGTCGTTCGGAAGCGAGTGCTTCCTAATAGTGTGGTCAGACGACGGAAAAGTTCAGACTCAAACTGACGTCCGCGGTCTGTAGTGATGGTTGAAGGGCAACCGAAGTTTGCTACCCATCGTTCGACGAAGGTGCGGGCCACTGTTTCAGCAGTGATGTCCTTGATAGGTACTGCTTCTGGCCATCGGGTGAAACGATCTACACAGGTTAAGAGGTAAGAGTATCCATTTGAATCTGGTAAAGGTCCTACCAAATCCATATGAACATGGTCGAAACGAGCATCGGGAGTTTTAAATGAGCCTAAGGGACATTTATTGTGTCTGATGACCTTAGATTTTTGGCAGCTTACACAGGAGCGTGCCCACTCCCTCACGTCTTTATTCATACCAGGCCAGCAAAACCGTTCTGCTATTAGCTTGATGGTTGCACGAACACCTGGATGAGAAAGTTTGTGCAATGTGTTGAAGACATTGCGTCGATAATGTTTCGGGAAGATTGGGCGATCTCTACCTGTAGATGTGTCACAAAGTAAGGTTTCCTTACCTGTTCCCATCTGTTTGATGCGTAGTTTAAGGGTTGTGGACGATAACTCTTGCTGAAGATCAGTGTCTTTTTTTTGAAGCTGGGCGAGTTTAAGAAGGTCGATTACTTGGAAACTGTTCAAGGAATTTATTCGAGACAAGGCGTCTGCAACTACATTGTTTGCTCCAGAAATATGTTGAATATCTGAAGTAAACTGCGAAATGTAGTCCAGTTGTCGAGACTCACGGGGAGAGTACTTGTCTGAAGAGTAGCTTAACGAGAAAGTGAGCGGTTTATGGTCAGTGAATAGAGTGAATTCACGGCCTTCGATATAGTGTTGAAAATGCCATACAGCACAATACATAGCTAGGAGTTCCCTACCGAATGTGCTGTATCTCGATTCGGTGTCTAGCAACCGTCTAGAGAAAAATGCCAAGGGTTGCCAGGATTTGTTAACCCATTGTTGTAAGACTCTTCCGATTGCCGAGTTGGATGCGTCTACTGCGATACTAATGGGTGCTTCAGTGTCCTGATGTGCGAGCATTGTTGCTTTAGCGATCAGTTCCTTAACTGTGGAGAATGCTTTTAGTGCGGTGTCGTCCAAATTAATGGATTTCGCATTTCCACGAAGTTGGTCAGTAAGAGGTTTCATAAGTAATGCGCATTTCGGTATGAAGCGTCTATAGAAACTTACCAGGTCGTTAAACGTGCGTAATTGCTTGACGTTGGTCGGTTCTGGGTAATCCAGAATGGCCGCCACTTTGGTCCTAAGAGGTCGAATGCCTTGAGCATCGATAGTGTGTCCTAGGAAATCTAACGAGTCGGTTCCGAATTGGCATTTCTGAACGTTTACAGTAATGCCATGTTTTTGTAATCGTTCGAAAACAAGATCCAGATGCTTGAGATGTGATTCTCTGTCCAGACTTGCGATTAGGCAGTCATCAACATACTCATGTACGAAGTTGAGACCTCGAAAGACGTCGTCTATGAATCTTTGGAATGTTTGCGCAGCGTTTCTTAGACCGAACGGCATTCGCAAAAATTCATAGAGTCCGAAAGGAGTTATGATAGCTGTTTTCGGTATGTCGTTAGTAGCCATAGGGATTTGGTTATACGCTTTAACCAAGTCGATTTTCGAAAAGACAGTTGTACCTTTCAAGGTAGCTGTCAAATCGTGAATGTGAGGCAACGGGTAACGATCGGGAATGGTTTTTGCATTCAATCGCCGATAGTCACCAGTTGGACGCCAATCGTTGCTGTCCTTTTTAGGGACCATGTGCAACGGAGATGCATATGGGCTGTTTGACGGTCGTATGATTCCTAAGTCTATCATGTGATCGAATTCGTTTTTCGCTAACCTCAGCTTTTCCGGAGCTAGTCGTCGTGCTTTGGAGAATACAGGTGGTCCTGTAGTCGTGATGTGATGTGTAACATTGCTGGTTACACACGGTAGTTTCGGTTGAGTTTTCTGTATCCCAGGGTACTTGTCGAGTAGTGGTTGATAGAGTGGGTCTATCATATGCTTAACTGTGACTGGGGATAATCTACAACCAGAAAAAGAAGTTACACAAACGGATAAATTAGTGTTTCCATCTACTAGCCTCCGTTTGCGCGTGTCGATGATTAGATTATGGTGTTGTAGAAGATCCATACCAATGATTGGCATAGAAACATCTGCAACAACGAAAATCCAATGAATGGGTTTGCGTAAACCCACGTTCAGGTAGATGTACCTTTTGCCATACGTGGCGATCGGTTTTCCATTTGCCGCCTGTAAGTTTAGAGTTGATTCGTGGAGCCGGTCGTTATGATTTGCTGGGAGAACGCTAACTTCTGCGCCAGTGTCGACGAGGTAGCGAACTCTCGTTGTCACATCTGTGACGTACAACAGACGGCTATGTTCGCCGGCTACGGTTGCCGTTAACGCGTGCCGGCTTAGAAGTTTCCCGAGTTGTTTTTCGAGTCAGTCGTTTTCGTGTTGGGGAAATTGCAGGGTTTTTTGCAATTTCTGGAAGATTTTCCATACTGGTTATGATACTAGCACCAGTCAGGGTTATCCGTCTCTCGTGGTCTAGAGACAGATCGTTTACGCGAAATGCTTCTACGTGGACTGCGTGAGCGACTACGGTCGTTACGAAGATTAAGATAACGCGTGAGTGTATGACATAATTCGGTTATGTCATTCTGAGTCGTGTGAGGTTTTCTTTGACTGAAAATACCTCTGAAGTAGACGATTTCGTTATTTCTAAAATACGATCGGCAGATGCAGCTAGCTCGTCTAAGGCGTTGTTCTGAAACGAGACCAGAACCGCTTGCACCTGTTGAGGAAGTTTAGACAAGAAAAGTTGTTTAAATAGACCTTCGTCGAAAGTTCTTAGGCCTAGCACTTCTCTCATTCGTTGCAACATGTCAGTCGCAGAACCGTGTTGCAGGTCGATGTTATTGAAGAGTTGATCTAACCTTTGTCGATCGGTTAGGTCTCCTCGTTTAAGAATCGAACGTTTCAAGATTTCGTAAGGATCGAAAACATCACTAGTAAACATACTAGCTGTTACGTACCTGTTGAATTCGCGCGGTAGTGCCTTGACTACTGCGAGGAATTGTGCACGTGTGTCGATCACGCCGTGCTCGGAGAAGTCAGCTTCTGCGTAGCAGAACCAGGCTTCGATATTGTCGGGCCAGAAAGACATGAGTTGAAACGAAGGCGGGGACAAAGTCTTAAGCTTGAGTATTTTGGGTGTCTGTTCAGCCATGATGAAATATGAAGTACGATAATGAACGAGGGGAAAAAATATATATATATCCAAGGAAAAACACGAAAAAAATCACAATGTTTAAAAAAAATTAAGGTAATAATATATAAAAAAATCCCAAAAAGGAACAGACTCACAGTTGCAATTAGGTGTACCAGATCACGACGGTCTCACCAATGAGGATGATACAGGTATTCAGTGTTTGACAACGCTTCTACCAGTAACACCTTCTAATATGCTTTGTTCCCACCGAGAGAAATCAAAAGACAGAGTCGAGGAGATCGGAAGAGTGTATTTGGCGATAACCAATATATCGGGAATCTCTGATCTAATCTGGCTAGTGATTGTGGTTGATGTTGAGCACAGCGTGACAGCACGTGATCTGGTGCGGATGCATGACCGAGCGCCTTCAGCTAGATGAGTCCACTAAAACATATGGTCAGCATCCAATGTCGAAAACCTACAGAGCTATTTAGTTTGGGGATTTAGTTACCGCTACAGTATAGAAACGTTTATGGCCTTTTGTCATCTACAACACGTTCAATAAACAACATAGTTAATAATATTATTATCAAAAGCACATTGTTCGGTTTTTTATAAGTCTTATCTCAATTTATGATTGTAAAATAATATGAAATAAATAAAATCACTATGATATTTGTATCAACTAATGATTCTTTTGTATTTGATGACTCCTTGAATTCGAATTCTAAATACAATATGTTCGTTTGTGTTTATTTAATACTTGTTAAGTTTTTCGCACATTGTTCCTACTCTCACCCTTTCCACTCCTTTGTGTATTGTTTTATACTACTTATTCACATTCAGTAAGCAGTTGTATTCCCAACACTTTTTACACTTATGTTGTAACGCAAGTTGTAGTGTAATATTCTGAAATGTTCACATATACTTATAACGTTTATTGTACTTATCATTGTATTTATCATTTTAATTATTATACCTTAATCACTGCAGCGATTATCCACAGTTTCATGCATTTATTTAAATGCACCAGTTTCCATATTGTTTTGCTCTTAGTTCGGGTTTCGATTGCTCATAAACTGTTATCGAATTTAAACAGCTATTAGCTGTCATTTGTACTATCTTATGTTGCAATTATTCTTTATGTTACTGTTACAGAAAGCCTTCTTATTTCATATTGGAAGGACGCATTTGAATGCCCCAGATATCTCACAAGTTGAGGTTTGTAACTAAATTTTGTGTATTATTCAATAAAGAACCGCTATTGTAGACAAATCGTTGTTTTGGAAACTTCGGTTTCGCGCGTATCGCAATCGGGTGACTTGAACGATTCGATAGATCTAACAGTACTTCTTGATGAAGTTGTGTTATTTCTGGGATTTTCAGATTGTACTTTAATTTAAGTACATCTAATCATCACAGTCATATTCATTGCGATTTAAACGTTTAGTGGATGTTTCTGAAAGGGTTTCAATTTCACACTTATTAGACTTAATTTCATTAAATCTCCTATCTGTATCTGAATACATTTTTTGCTCAAACGAACACTAGTCTTCTTTGACCTCTTCAGTTAAACTCTGATATTACTTGCCTACTTAAATCCGTTACTGCTAATGAAGTTTAGGCCGTCGAACAGCATTCCCCAACCCACTGTGTCATGAACCTTCCTTTCTAGTTCTATCTAATTATTGTTCATTCTTCTCATGTCTGTCTGCATTTCTCGGCGTAATGTGTGCTTTGATTTGAGGATTCCAGGTGAGAGCTTGCCTTGTGAAGCAGTTCGATGCTTTCCTCAATATGTGTCCTATCCACTTCTAGCACTTATTCCTGACTTCTTCCTCCACTGCGATCTGGTTTGTTCTCTTCCAAAATAGGTTGTTGATGATAGTGTGTGGTATTTTGCGTAGAAAATTTTTATCAAACATTTGGATCATCTGGAAGATTACTCTCGTAGTTCTGCAGGTTTCCGTCTCATACAGTAGAACCGTCTTGACACTTATATTGCAAATTGTGAATTTGGTGTTGGTTGAGAGTTATTTTGAGTTCCGGACGTCCTTCAGTTGCAAATATTCTGCTCTTCCTTTACATATTTGCACATTCACATCTACATAATATCCACTGTGTTCATCAATCATGCTGCTCAGTTATTCTTATGAAGGAGGAATAAAGAAGCCCAGACAACTACGAAAGCCATTTTCTTGGGACGTTGATTCATTTCAGTCAAACCCTGTAACACACTTATATTTATTTTTGTCCCTATCTTGTTCTACATAACATGAGCTTTCGTTCTATGTATCATTCACTACCGTACCCTTTTTTGTTCTGAAAATATTGTAATTTAAACACAATATTTTGCACCGTATTTTCTACCCTAATTCCCAGTTTCGGACATAACTATATTTTTCCAAATTATCGTACGTCGTGGTCAAGATATTCACTTGTTTATTCATGTACATTTTTGTACTAATCCGAATTCAGATAATCCAGAGTTCAGTGTTCCAACTGTCTTCTCTCACTTGCGTGCTTGCCAACCAATCAGGTTCTAGAATAGTTCTCTCTACCCCATCTCGAACTAACGCGTACTAGACTCAAGGTTAAGCCGCTCAGCCTATCGCGTCAAGGTCGTAATCTAGACTAGACAGACCAAGGTCAAGTCATAACAAGTATCAACAGGGTAAAAGCCATTCAAGGTTATACCAATTATGTAAAGGCTTTTATATCCTCCAAACGTCTCTGTCTAGTGTGATTTGATTTGTGCATTGTGTTTAATCGAAGATTCTTGCTTCTCTCTGTGTGTATGTTGAGACGCAGTGCTGTTGAGGCTGCTGCTACACTGATCGTTTTCTCCTGTATGTTTTATTACGAATAGCCAGATCATCTGTGAAGTTCAGTTCGTCCAGCTGAATATTTGTTGTCCACTGCATCCCATGCCTCCCCCACCAGAAACTCTGATATAGATCATTTAAATAATATCGACAACACTAGTGGAAACTAAAAATTTTTTTGTAATGCATTCCTGTCTCATTTCTGTCATACTAAATAATAAGCGATTATTTGTAATATGAATCAAACGTGGTTGAGAATAAAGCATGCCAATATCTTCTTAATAGTTTTCCATTGCATTCTTTACGAGATTGACGTAATCCATTCTTAACCGAAATTATTTCATTTTGATGAAATTAGAGAAAAAAATATGTAATGATTTTCATCAAATACCATGGTTATGCATTTATTTATGAACTGGGCAACATTTCTCAGTGGAACTGTAATCTATGGACGACCTTTGATTGATGCTAGATTGATCTTGAGTGTCACATACCTACTTACATACGCATATTATTTCTCGTAGAGGAGAATAGGACGCCCACCAACGCTCTCCATCCTACTCTGTTCAGAGCAATCCTTTCCGGCACTTAACAATTGTTATTCGTCCTTTCCATAGCTGCTACTATGTCTCTACTGCATGTGTTCTTTGGCCTTCTACTTTTCCACTTCTCTTCATGATTCCAAGTTAGGGCTTGCTCCGTTATGCAATTTGGTGATTTCCGTAATATATGTTCTATCCATTTCTATCGTCTTTCCCTAATTTTATCTTCTACTGGAATGTGGCTTGTTCTCTCAAACAATAGGCTGTCGCTGATGGTGTCCGGCCACTGGATGTTGAGTATCTTGCGTGGACAACTATCTATACATAGTTGTCCACCTAATGATGCTCACCCAATTAGCGATACCAAATGTGGGTTTTATACCTGTGTGAGAATTTAGCGTTATGATTTACAGTTGATGACTAAGGTTAGAAATTAGATTAAGGTTTGTAATCACCAACCTACATCAGCTTTAATGCCAAAACTTTGTTGATCCAAATAGATCAGTGAATTCCACGCGAAAATTCGATTCCTAATATCTTATACGTGATTGGTTCGTCCATAAATTATAGTCTCGTCGGATTGTTTGTGCCACTCACAATATTATGAATTTGAACAGGCGAGATGTTATAGAAATTTAACGTATCAATTGATGTTTGTACATTTTTACAGAAAGTAAGTTTTATGGTTGTTTATTCAGAGTTATTGTAGTGAATGTGGTTTACCTATCCTGGACTTCCAGACAGTGGAAATAAGTATGAATGAGTTTAACAGTGAATTAGCTGTTAAGATATTCGCGTTTCAATCAGTTGGTCTACTATTTGGAAACCTTTCCACCTAACTTGTTTTCAAAGCCGGATATTAGCAAAAGTTCTCAAGAAAACAACGTTGCTAAAAGTCAAGAATGTCAACCTATGTTTGATTAATGCCGTTAACCAAATTATTCTTCAAACATGACCATAGGATAATGTCACTGATTTTCATTCAGTATTACTCAAATTGAAATAAATGTCTTCGAAGCATCACTCGTGTATTTTAGAACCATCAATTAAGCAATGCATAGTTAAGGAATATGTCACGGGGTTAAGATGACTGGTCGACTAATGAGGTAGAGAGTCTTAAACAACTGGCTTGGTTAGGATATGTGTTACGTTTACTCAACCTCAACCTATCTTGTCAGGCGATGTTGACTGGTGTAAAAATTGAATGAAAAAAGTCAGAGACTGCTAAATCGAATTGAGGAACCAAATCATAGAGTCATTGAGAAGTAAGCCAAGCCATGTTAACAGGTGTAGATTTACTGGTTAAAGTCCACATGGTCATCGTAACCAGCTATTTGAGACCTTAAATGATATAGATCAAAACAGCTTGCAATGATGCATGTGCATCCACACTTTATATACCCCAAACTCTTAGCTCCTGAACTCTCTAACTCATTTTTGTTTCACTAACATAAATGTTCTTGTATTGTGTCTGATATTTTTACTCATCACTCATACTGTTATTACATCTGCTTTTCTGGGATTTGGGCTGACACTTTCATCTCATAGATAATATGGTATGAAAACTTGGACCGATATACATACGTATCATGTTCCACATTACGATTAACTGACTTGTGTTACAGCTGTTCATCCTAATTAGTTATACTAAACTCACACGGGAAAAGACTAATGAAGGGAATAAATTTATGCTTAGAGTTACTAGCTTATTTACTTATACCTGTCATCCCTCGTGAAGGAGCATATTTAGTTATAAAATAAAAAAACAAAGAGTGCAATAAGCAAAATTATCATTTTTTTAATGAGATCATGAACTGATAGATGCTAGACCACCATGGAAAATCTGGAAGTACTGGACAACCGTTCCCCAAAGTTGTCTGGGGATTGTTTTGCTGTGAAATTTTGCGGTTCGAAAACCCTGAAGTAGGATGTTCCTTTCATTGTTTCTTCGCGCTCACATATTTCTACTTCTGGCGTTCGTCTCTCAATAAGATCGACCAGGCTGAGTTATTTACGGACGTATATTACAAATCCAACGAGTTTGCGTGAGTATCTCAGTATCAGGACGTTTTCTTTAGCCAAAGCAAATGTAAGCTTGAATTGGCGGTATTCTTAGTACTTTCTGGATCCATAATTTGTTCTATTTCATAAAGTTTACTGACGCCTTCTCCTGTAGCTTGTTCGGGGAGTAGCTTGCGTAGAAACAACTTTATGCGGCTGAAGGATTTTCCTAAATTATAAAAAATTGTCTGACCTATCAGCAAGGTCCGCCTATACACGCAATGGAAATCTCCACACTGTAGTTTGATTTGGCGTCAAGCGCAAAGGTTTCACCATGTCTCCTTACGTTTCATTTTATGGATGTGACTGTAAGCCAATAATTTACCTTATTATGTCTCTTGATCACATCATATACACCGATCAGTCTTTGTTCCCCAAAGTCTATTTTGCGTTGATATGTGGATCAAGGACTGAGACCGTAGTGCTGCCTACAATTTGATTCTTCTCAGCGTGCTTCTTCTTGTTCTTTATAAAAATGCCCATATCTGTGTACCTGTTATCCACGACTGTAATGGGATGATCACATTCAAATGCAAAGCCGTGCTTATAATTACATCTGCTTTTTCGGCTCCTTTACTGCTGTCTGTTTATGTGAAGACACTTTTTTTATCTATGTTCAGCAGACAGATCGCTTCAAGAATCAGCAGAACAGTATGCTATGCATAGTCAACGAGACTGCATTGCAGCACCATTTATGTGCAACCAGTGTGCGTCCAGTGCATGCATTGCGATACCATGTATTGCAGTTGCCACATTGCATTCCATCATCGACCAGGAAATAACATGCGGATCCGTTACGACAGTGTTTTGCTTGCGCAATAAAATCGCTTCGTGATCTCACAAGAAAAAAGGTACCAAAAACCGATCTCTAGGATAAGTGATATTTAATAAGTAATGAACACTAAACACAAACAACACCAGAGGTTTGTATATTACTGTAATAAACAACAATGAACAAAATTCGACTTCAGTGTTTACTAACTTCCCAAACGATTTTGGCTACAAACAATACTAAGAGACTGCCTCAACAAAGAAAAGGAAAAAGCCATTGCCATTTTCATGTACCTCGACTCAACAGAACAAATGATAGATTGCTTTAGAAAATAAGCGCGACTCTTGCAGAACACATCAATTAAAATAAATTCCATTAAATCAAAAACAGAGGTCTATATGTATAATGGAACTATCAATACTATAAAATATGCTCATAGGAAAAATACTTCAGCTCTTTTCAAGTGTCGCGGTCACTTGTCATAATCCCAAGTTGTAAGCAGATGACGAGAAACTACGACATATAGTGAATTCATGTTATTCTGCAGCATTAAAATTTCATGATTCTATGGTAATTATAAATAGTAAGCGTTGTATGAAACCTGTGAAAACTGCTCTATGTAAATATCGACCTGTAACCGTCACGAGACGCCATTGGACGACAGTTGGTTATAATAAATATCATAAATCAGACATTATTCCATAAGCACTTGCATACGAGACAAACATGACAACCATAACTGTGCTTTGACCAACAAATATAAACATCTCTGTCCTACATGAGGTCAGTTGTGATTTGAGTAACGTAGTGGTTAATTCCCGTTTTGCAAAGTTGAGTGATATGAGTTTGCATCATACGAGGACTATCGGTTACCTCAAAAATGAGGGTACACTTCACTGGAAAGTAAGTTCACGGATTTCTTCAAACAGACTATACACACTGGACACTGTCTAACTCAATAAAGCGATCTCCTCTATAACATCAACTAAATAAATGAATTTGAGACTGTCGGGGCATGCATAGATGGCAGGCTATTTAAATGTTCAGATACGAATGCTTCCGTATGGATATATTTATTTCAGTTCTGTTACAAAATGAATACGAAATTCAATGCCAATTATATTTGAAAATGTTTTCTAATTCCTGTGAAATCAGGTCACTTCCACCTAACCATGATATCCAACTTCAATCAATATTCAACACAGACATACATTTGGCCAACAGTCAAATGTATCTTAACAGAAAATTTAACATCAATCAATTCATGTGTGACAGTGATTTATGTAAACTTATACACGGAATTTGATAAGGATTATGACATCAGGATGATTGACCACAGTGTCATGGTCAATATACATGTGACATATTGTTTAGTGAGTCCAAAAGCATCGAGAGTATTATTGACAGTTCCATAGATACATAAAATGAGAACGTGAAAACTAGATAATTATATATGAAAGCGATCACTAAACTGATTTTGAATTTGATGGTTAATGTTCATAGCGTTTATTAATAGTGGAAGGAAGACCGACTATGAATTGACGGATAAGCTGTTTGTTTTCAATTCATATTCACTTTAGAATAGTATTGATCATTTGTAGAATGAAAGTTTCATTCATATTTATTCCGTGTGCGGTGAATGATTGTGAGTCATTTTCACACATCATTAGAAAGCGACATTCCTTATTATATTTATGATTCATATCACGCTCAATACATGATAGACAATGTCAAGTAATTTGATGATTAATAGAGAATATGGTGACAGACAAGAAGAAAATCTGATCATTATTATTTATACGGACAGCAACTGAGGTCATCGGATGTATCACACTCTCAGATAATGTATTCTTTTATTATAATTATTTTCACTTTAAGAAAAATATTTCTTATGCCAAAACGCATATTAGATTAAAAGAACTCAAATAGATATGATGATAATATGTATGATTGTAGTCCTCGCTGTGAACAGTTTTGAGATGATGAAAGAAGTGTTCGTTGTGTTCAATTCAGACAAATACTGGTTATCGATGATAGTATGTTCCTGTTGGAAAATGTAATTCTCCTAATCACTTCAACCATACTTACTAGTTGTCAAACATATTATAATGGCGAAATAAATGGAGATGTAAAATATGAGTGTTCACTTGTCGAAGAAAGAGAAGACAAATAACAAACAAGCAACAGAACAAACAACCAACAATTACAATTGTGAAACTGAAATCACGCATCAGTGTCTCTCTGTTTTAGTGGAAAAACGTTTTTCTTGACGACATCAAGTTGCGAAGCTGTACAACCGTATTCATACGCGATTTGCTAGACAACGTTTTGATCTATGGCAAAATAGAGAAGTTTTACAAAAGTATCAAATATAATCAAACTTATTGATATGGATCTTAGTTCATGTGCACTGGTACGGTCTCAATAGAAAGTAGCATAAATGAGATATTTCAGTGGAAACAGGAATTCATTCAATTGTCTATCATTGACAGCAAAAATATTAAGCACTGAATATACATTATATGATGTGGTAAAATAAGAGTTTTACAAAATTATCAGAGATAATCAAGCGCACTTACTTCGGGGTTGATCAAAATGAATTGGTCAAACTAACCAATAATCTTCACGTATGTCAAGTGACAATCTGTTGATGAAATGGTAGTATTTCAATTTATTCAAAGTTTCCAACTACTATCAGTGGAAATGGGTTAGAAGCCATTCTCGTTAAGTGTGTAGTGACTCACATTTATCACAAGAACACGATTGGTTAATTGAAGACAATTATTATTATAACCAATTGTACCAGTGTTTGTTTTAATGTGCTTTTGTTTGGCTGTGCTAATGACAGCTATATTGTGCTTCCATTATTATTCTTACACTTCAATTGTAACTTCGTGCGAATTCGGTTACGTTCTGTAACCAAGCTTGTATCCTGGCACGATCTCAGTATCCTTTCGATGCCACGAGATCGCCAGCAAATAAACCTCTACTTGGTCCATTAATTGCCTTCTGATATTTGGCTTCTCGTGGATTTTATGGAGTCATTTGGAACGAGCTTCTTGGTAGCAGTGTTCATAGTCAATCTCGACTCGACGTCACGCTACAAGTGTTTGCCGGATCATATTCAGCTCATGAACAGTTGTGTCTTCAGTTCATATCTGTCTGGCCGTTGAGGCAGCGAACGAAATAAATCTCTCTCACTACTCAGAGCACCCAACTTCTCTATTTTATCACAAATTACTATATGCTTGATAACTAAACTAGAAATACCATCGTACAGCTGCACGAATTGATATCTCCAAGAGGAAACACTTTCGTCTTTGAAATCCCTACATTCAACTTTTTTCGACGAACTAATGGACTTTGTTCGCTTTTCTTCAGAATTATCAATAACTCCAATATTCTATTTTCAGTTTATTCTTTCAAACAATCCTCTGAATGTCCATACTGAAGTGGTTATTACTTTGAATGGTACTGGGGAACAAGGAGGCAATCATAAACCGACCCAATTCAAAATACGTCTGATCGTGATAATGTCATGCCATTTGAATCAAAGTTATTCTGTTAGAGTTTTCGACAGTTTTGTTTGTGTTGATTATGTGATAAATAAACAGGTACAAGTGCTTTTTGAATTTCTCAGTATCGCTTTGGTTAATCCATCCTAATAGTTGGAACGACCTATTCAGATGTATGAAATCAGCTAACGAGGAGAAGATAAACGAAAATCTCAGTCTAGTGTGTAACATGTGACATCCATGTTTCATGTCTTATTATTAACAGTGATGAAGCTTCAACTTGTTTTCTTTGTGTAAAGTTAGGTCTGTGTCACCTGCAGTTGTACTAGCTTCAATTCATCAATTTCAACCGTCTTCTGTGAACATAATTTGTCATCAACTAAACTGACCAAAAATCGCTATATAATATTGAGAAGAAATAATGAATATCGTAGAGTACTCTGTTTTCCATTAGTAAAGTGGTAAGGATATATATAAGAGATTGAAGTGATTTGATGTGAGGTGTGACGGTGTAATCAATGAATTAATCAAACAAACGGTGCTCGCGAAATGCACATTACGAGAATTGAATTAAGTCAGTGGAGTTAATAACAACCATAATATTAATAATAAAAATAATAATACTTATGTTTATTGTTACAGTACCAGGACCAATGATATTGATGGTAATGCAAATAATATTGAGGAAACTATCGTTTGAAATCATTGTGCAATGAAAAGGCTGCGTGTTAAGAAATCAATGGGGATTGAGAAAACTGAATGTGTCAATTGAAAACGAGACATGACAGATACGAATACTGTTGGAATTAGGGGATGGGTTGCACACGATGTTCAGTTGATGTATAATCTTGAAAACAAGAATGTTTAACACCTAGCTCAGTGAGACGGGATCCATTAGTTTTGATGAGGCACTTCGATCAGGTCACAACCTTGTGCTACCTCATTCGATCACATGCAGTCGATAAGTGTTTCACAGAAAAGCTTCATCTATCTTCACGGATCTCTGCCAACAGACTACAAACGCCGAATACAATTTAAGTCAATCAAAATACCTTTTCAATAATATCACTTGAAATACGAACTTGAAATTTTTGAGACAGACATAACTGGCAGGCTATTTCGACATTCATCTACCAATGCTTTCTTACAGAGAATTGTGGTGTTACACAACACGAACGTTTGCAATAAAGATGATCTCACTTTATGATATCAAATATTCAACCTGATAATTTGGAAACCAATCGAAAATCTTCAGAACTCATTCTTGAATGCATACAATTTTAATATGACGAAAGGAGGCCATCGCGTCATTACTCTTAAATAATATCACTTGAAATACGAACTTGAAATTTTTGAGACAGACATAACTGACAGGCTATTTCGATATTCATAACTTTCCCATCTAAACATGAACTGCTCAAGTTATTCGCTTCCGAATTTTCGATGGCGATCCAGTGACGAAATTTATGATCGGTTCGGAATGTGTATCTTTTAAAATGTGAACAAGTGGTATCTCATCCATTTAAATCACTAGCAATGGTTAGTAAGACGAAATCGTTTCATGGTTGTGAAACTGATTTCGCTGTGACTGAGTCGAGGTATTTAGTAAACACTATGGGGAATGATTTCACTACTTCTTTTCAGATTCCTACGGATATTGAGCAAATTACTGTTGTTAATATTTTGATGTACAATAATTTACCTCTACAATCTTCTGTTCAACTTTTCCCGGTTATCAGCTGGTCAGTCAAGAAAATCCCAGCATTCTATTGGAGTGACCTTATATAACTTTCTTAAAGTCGTCATTGAGCAATTGTTTGGTGTATAAAATAAATGAATCGTAGTGTCAATTAAGAGTTGAAGACAATTAGGTGACATAAAATCGGAATAAGTTTCGTAACCACACTGTCTAAAAGTGACTGTGTATAGAGTATTGAACGTCAGTTTTATGTTTACTCTGTTTGCAGCGAAATCGTATGATGACGTTTGATTACGGATGGCAGTGCAACCCATTCCTATGCTGCTCAATGTTAGTGATGAGATTTATGGAATGTAGTCCCGTTGCAATAAACTGGATCAAAATCAGTGTCTGTAACATCACTTCATCATTCGTCACAATTATTTACAAAATTACTTCGCATAACTACTGGATCAGTGTGAAGTTGTATGCGAAGGTTCTTTTGGGTTGCCACATATTTATTGTATACAAATAATTACTTCTGTGGAAAATGTTCAATCCAACGGATTTCAGATGCAGGAAACAAATCATTGTGTTTTTCATTAACAAAATCAATTAACATCAATGGAAAATAAAACATTTCGAATACAAAACAGTCCAACAAATATCTAATTCTCCAGACAAACTATTCTTTCAATCAATAATAATAATAATTTATTCTGAAAATAATAATTACAGAATTCACGCCAGTTTACAGGCATGATCAATTTGATATAAATAGTAACATTAGATGTACAGAACCAACATGTGATAGAAGTAGGTTTTAAGTATACTAGTTCAGTAGTTGTTTAGGTAGTACATGTATAACAGCGATCCAATGCATCAGCCGGGAATTTTTAATATTTTTTAAATGGACAGCCTGTTGATTTATGGACGTAATAATTAAGGTCATTTCGTGTGCCAGATCGAATTAATGATAATTATCTACAACTAGAGGAATCAAAACGGAAACAGAGAGCACGGAACAACAAAGCAGTAATTACCAAAATATATCAATCAGGTTTACCTAAATGCATGTGTCATGTGACCCGGTGATTAACTGTTGATGTTATTCAAATTAGTTAAACTTTCTGGGGACGGTGTTACCATAAAGTGACAGCAAGTTAGTGGTTTTACTTAGGGAATGCACTAATTAAAAAATGGCTAAACATTTAAAGTTCCTATAATACTACTTGTGGAATAAGATACACTTATAGATGCTAGACCATTCAATGCATTTTCAGAGGAGCAGTATGCATCAATCCAGCTAACAAATAATGGGAGGGATTTTATTGTACGGATAGATTGTGGTAGGTTATTCCAGGGTCTAGAAAATTTACAGGTGAAGAAATTCATATATAGGGATGATTTAGAATAAGTTTGTTTTACTAGTGCTAAGGAATTACCGATGTCATAATGAGAAGTTTCTGCATATCGAATCGCGTGATTGGATGTAAACGGTAGTTTATGAAGTAGTTTGAAGAAAAAGGTGAGATTTAGTTTCAGTCTCGTCCTCCATAAAGGGTCTAGCCCAAGTTTATTCCATCTAGAACTATAAGTTAAGGTACAATCAGCTCCAAGAATACGAAGTGTAAATCGTCTCTGTACTGAATACAGCCTTAATTTGTCCTTTATGAGCGCACTGCTAAGAATAAACGTGCAATATTCTAGAAGAGGTCGAGCACAAACTTTGCACATTCGAATACGTGACTCATTGTTGTAAAGGTTTCGAGGGATGTAACCTATTAGACGTTGAGACTTGGAGGTCTGTTTTAATATCTGTTCTGTAAACGATAAGTTTTGGGAGTATCTAAGTCTACTACTGTATGAAACCTAGATAACACTTCTCCATTTATGGTAATGTCTAGGTTGAGTGATATATCGCCGAAGCATATCCATCCACATTTAGCCCTTATTAAGCTCCAGTTGCCATTTCAAGCATCACTGCACTACCTTGTTAAGCTCCATACTGGTGCAATTTTGCATATTTTTCAGCTCATAAGGAGAAAATGGATATACTACTTTAAGATAATCTGCATATAAAAGGGGCTTACCGACACAAAAACTTTCACAATTATAATTGATAAATACTAAAAAGAGCAAAGGACCTAAGACACTACCTTGTATTACACCACTTCTAACAGGGACAGCGTTAGACAATGAAGAGTTAATTCTAACTATTTGATGTCGATTTCAGATAAAGGAATCAAACCAAGCAAGCAAAAGTATTTTGAACCCCATAAGATGCGAGAAACCTATAAGAAGTTGGTGGCTAACCATGTCAAAGGCTTTAGAAATGTTCAGATATAGTACCAAGACTAGAAATCCTTTGCTACGTAGAGAATAGACCAAATTAAAGAAGTCAAAATGACATGTCATGCAAGAACGATTTTTAAGAAATCCAAGTTGAGTATCATTGATACATTTTCTAGCGAGTAAATAGTTGGAAAGTTCATCACTCATATTTTTTACATAATCCTAGAAATAACTGGAGTAATATTTATCGGCCGGTAATTATTCATGTCAGTCTTATCTCCGGATTTGTAACGTGGTATGATGTACGCGGTTTTCCAACAATAGGGGTAAGAACCACTTTCCATAGAGAGGGTAAACAGCTTTAGAAGAAGAAGTGGAATATCTGGACCACTATGTTTGTAGAGAAAGGATGAGGACCCGTCTACTGCATGACCTCTTGAAAGCTTAAGGGTATTTGTAGCCTTAATAATTTTCATGCAAGTGAAGGAGATAGATTTTATTGAGTTGCTAGAAGAGTCACTTATGATTTCTACACCATTAGCAAAAATACTACTGAAAAGGTCTGCTATAGTTTTAGAGTCGTATATAAAAGTGCTATTATGCTGGATGCATGGTATATCAACATTTTGAGTTGCTTAACCTCGTTTATTGAGATGGAGAGTTAAGTTTTGTACCTTCGACTTAGTATTAAGTGCTAACAGCTCCTCATTAATGGCTTTTAATCTATGTTTCTCTTTAATTTTATTAAAAATTATTTTTATTTGTTTAACTGCTGTGAAGTCGTTTGACTTAAAATAACGATTCTGTAGGCGTTTCAGTTTTTTACGATATTTAGCTGGTATACATTATTCGTAAGGTTTACTAAACCTGTACGTTTCAAGAGTTACACAGGAATCTAAATATGAGTTAACGATAAAATAGAATTCGTCAATAGCATCTATGAGACTATTACATGGAAAAAAGTTATCCCAGTCTGAAAGTTTAATCAGTGAATGCAAGAGGTCCCAGTTAGCATGATTATAGTCTCTATACTGACAGGATTTTTGAATGAATCGGTTATAAGAGGGACAAATAGGGAGAGCACAATCAACTATCTTATGGTCACTGCTTTCAAATTCATGGTATACGTTTACAGATAGTGGAATAATATCTCTACTAAATATTAGATCGAGTATACTATCGCCTCTAGTTGGGGTACGAATCCACTGTGACCAGCAGTGCATGTTAATGGTTGCCGAGAATTCATCATAACATGACTGACAACTACGGGTACCCCAGCTAATCCCAGGTTAATTGAAATCCACAGTGACAACCTTAGCAATAAAGTTTAGAGAAGATGCATGTATGAATGCATTGATAGTAAGATCATTCCAATTATTCAAACTATCATGAGCTCTGTATATAAACATCCAAGGAGTAGACTATAATTCAGAGTGTTGACTGATATCCAGACTGATTCTGGTAAACTATTCAGGATATCCAAAGCATATACAATACAACCACCTCCTAGCTTAGTTTCTCTGTCGCAGTGATAGAGTCGATAGTTCTGGATATTTAATTATGAATTTGATACTGCTTGAGGACACCATGTTTCAGTGATAAGTATGCAAGAAGGCTTGGCTAGGAAACCTAATGTTCTCAAGGCTGAAGTTTTGTTCAAAAGTGAATGTACATTGATAAGTAATAAGTTTAAAAAGGGAGTATGGAGTATGAAAAAACCGAGAGCTTCCCTACTGATGTTGTGTATTTTGGATTTGCATAGACTGTGGTTTATTATGTTTGACTGATCGTATGGGCTATTGCTTGAACAAACTGTATTGCTAGTGGGACCAGGGATTTCTGAAGGCCAAAAAATCATTATTTTGATAAAGTGGATAAATTTGTTGAACTTGACTAGGTGGACAGTTAGGATAAGCACCTGCCAGTTGGTGTTGGGTTGATGGTGAGTAACCTAGCAATCCATCTTGCCCAATGGAAAAGCGTTGAGAATAGTTACGTCTGACAGGCTTATTATTTCAAACGTTTGATGTTGAGCAACCTAGTAATCTATCTTGCCCAATGGGAAAGTGTTGAGAATAGTTACGTCTGACAGGTTTATTATTTAAAACGTTTGAGGATAACCCTAGGGCGCGTTGATTCGTTGTGGTCTGTCCAATATTAGGCCTGCTTACATAATGATTGCAGTGGCCATCTTGTGAGACATTTGAATCAAGTCTGCCCTTATAATCTCGCCTACGATGCGTAAGGTAAAGCACGGTGTCGGGAAGTATAAACTTATTTTTATTTGGTAGAGTCATCGTAATATTTTTGTTACTGGGTCCAGAACCAGAAGGTTTTGTACATACATTCATGTTACATGGCATAGGTTTTTTAATCTTGACAGCTGTAGCATTATAACTAAGTACTTGCTTATGGGCTTCTAATAGTAAACTGGGTGATATCGGCTTAGTGTCGTCATGAGATGTATATTGGTTATCAGATGTCATTACAGGCAAATTAGCGCTCTTCATTGGTAAATCAGAGTACTGGAGAACATGAGATAGGGTAGCTGCATCAGTGGATCCAGCAGCTGATGCATCGTGGTTCGTTGTGATCTCAACACCTTTATTTTCGTTCAAGGTACGTTTTGGGGTAAGTCTTTGATTGGTGGTCTTATCTGAGACTATAAGAGCGTTTCTAAATTTCGTAAGCGCGCAGATTAGCCGCTCGGATTCTTTTAACTGTTCAGCTAATATATGAGAGTCAAATCTGAACAAAACCGAACACGAGAATTTCTGGTGCTTTTTATTAAGTCGAGTGCGTTGGAATGAACTGTCTTGAAGGTTAGATGCACTTATTATCGAGTTCCTAACAATTTTAATGGGGATTCTGCCAGGTATATTATAGATAATCACGTTATTACGAGAGACTATTCGCTTGGTAAAATTCACGCATTGCATTTTAACATCTCACTCACATCAGATTTGTTTAATTTCATTAACCTATTCTACCACTATCAATGTCATCAAAACAGTCATAGCATTTCTATATAATTGTCTACCCAAGATACTCAATGTTCGTTCGTCGGGTACCATCAGCAGCAGTCTACCGTGTATGAGAACAAACCAGATTTCAACTGATGAGAAAATTGGAAAGACACTGAAGGTGAATAGGACATATATTGTGGAAAACATCAAACCGCATCACACACATCCACTAATTCGGAATCCTGAATTGCATTAGAAAAGTGGAAGGCCAAAGAACACAATGTTTTATGAATTGTAAGCAGATATCAAAAGTATTAACAGTAACTCGAATCAACTGTATAGTTTCATGGATTTCGTGGATTGGTTGATGTTAGACACTAACACCATTGTATAGTTTCATATTAGACAGTTTTGGATGAAGAATGATTGTGGCAGTCTACTCTGAGTCCAGCATTAAAGTATTCACATATTGGTGATAAGTACCAAGAACATATTAGACTTCGTTGAAGATATACTGGAGAAGAAAGAAATACTTAACATAGAATAATCTCTGTCTGGATTAATAAAAAAACACTGAAGTGCACGACATCTAACGAACAAGTTGTTTAGATGAATTTTCGTGAAAACTCCATTAGATTATGTAGGCTGTAATGGATCCAGGAACAGCAACGTTCAACAGTTAAAATATGGAAATCTTTCGAGGCGTCATCATGATATCACATTGAGAAATTAAGATAATGATTTATTATTATGATTGTGATTAATGGCTTCAATCAACATTATGTGTTTGATACAATGTAAAATTCTCAATACGTGGTATTCCAACAAGTTTCTTTAGCAAAAAAGAGAAGTGAAAGGAACTGATGAACGCATGCATAAGGTGAATGGATAAAGTACCTGAAATGCGATGAAATGTTTTTCAAGCAGATTAGTAATCTAAATAAATCTTGTTCAAAATAGGTCAGATTATGTCAATGTCATGTCATTCGGATCAAAGTTATTGTATATGAGTCATCACTACTTTTCTGTATGAGTGTTTGTTCAAGTGGATCTGTGAAATGTAGCGTTTGTAATATAAAGGAGTAGAGAAAGAATTTGAGTGCATATATATGAGTGTGTGTTTGTGTTGATTGTGTGACAAAGAACAGGTTAAATGTGGTTGTTTGAATTTCAAAGTACTGATTCGATCATTTCATTCACACAGTTGGAACGATGAAATCAGAGAAGAAAGGAATGTCACTGTAGACGAATGTAACCTACATCTACTTCAGTCTCCATAGATTAACTTGTCGTTCAGCTCTTCACATAACTCATTTTACAAACAGTGTCATTTGAACAGTGATAATGACTTGTGAAAATATTCATCGGAGTAAAATCAAGTTGAAATAAGCTACTACATTTGTGTTCTGTGTATCAGTTTTCTTTACTAAATTCCATCGACAATGCATCTCATGATCCACATTTGCTGACAGTCACTTAACCCGGTAACAGAGTAAAGTAACCAAGGTGTGGGTGATTATTTGAAGACGTCTCAAACCTATGGTTACCAATTGGGTGAACGTGACAGGGATGTATGAGTGATGTTACTAAGCAGACAATATATCCACACATTTGTTCAATCACTCACAGTCTCATTTGCAGTCCTCAGTCATATCAATACTCAATGCAAAAGGAAGTGTGTTTTGTATGGAACAGAAATATGCTTCTTGCATTTAAAACTGATATTTTCTTTATAAAATGCTCAATTCCCACGCTTAACTGAAATGATTGTGCGTTGTTTAAGTATGACGACGAGTTTGAAGAGGATCACTGAGTGTTGGTTATTGGGTGAGATAAAGTCTTTTATGATCGCCTGTGAGAAAATGCACTAAACGTTTGATCAAATGGTATATGTTGATTTGTTGGAGTGCAATGCTGTCTCTTTAAACAGTGAAAGTAATTGTCACATTTGTAATGTTTCCATGAAATCTCATATTGGTGTTTTGAACTGCATATAATCGGTCTTTTATTCCACTCTTCGATCTCAAACCGTTTTCTGTGGACTTACTTTATTCAAACTAGCCACAAATGTGAATGATATTTATGTGAACTTGAAGTCATTCGGTGTGAGGTGTCTTGTTGTGATCAATGTATGAATCGAATGAATGTTGTGCATGAAATGCATGTTAGACGAATCAGATTTAGTTAGTGGGTTTAATATTGTCCACAATATCAATAATAATATTAACATTATAATTTGATATGATATCAATGACAATAAAACTCAAAAAGAATCAATAAATTAGTGATATATGAAAGACGGTATCAGGCAGACGATATTTACATCCATTTATCCACTCAATCATTTACACATAGTGCGACAGTCGAAATTGCAGTCCTCAATCTTATCATCACTCAATGCAAAAGGAAATGTGATGTTTAGAAAAAAACAAAAAAATAAAGGAGTGGTGCTCGAAACTGATATTTCCTTGACAAAATGCTCAATCGTCATGCTTCACTGAAATATTCATGTGTTCTTGAAAGATGAAGATATGTTTTAAGAAGAGAATTGAATGCGTGTGATAAGGTGGAACACAGTGTATTGTGATTGAATGTGAGAAAATGCACGAAGTATTTGGTCAGTTGGTATATGAAGATTTGTTGACGTGCGATACTTCCCCTTTAAACAGTGAAGACAATTATCAGTTATATAATGTTTGCTAGAAACCTGCAATTGTTGTTTTCGCCTTCAAGTTATCAGTCTCCTATTCAATTCATCAATTTAATAACGTTGTCTATGAACACATGTTTATGAAGACTATGATGATCAGAAATTGCTGTATACTATTGGAAACAAATCAGGAATGTAGTGTTGAACACTGTTCCTGATTTGTAAACCGGTAAGGATACTGGAAAGAGGTTGAAGTGATTCGTTGTGAGATGTCAAGTTGTATTCAACCTAATAATCAAACGTACGATGAGCATTTAAAGCATGGTGAAAAAATTTAGTTCAGTTGGAGTAGTTAGGAGTTTTAATAGTTTTTATTGTATCAATACAAATGTGACTCAATAAATCAGCCAATCCGGAAGCATGAATAAGCCATGAGGACATGACATTGAAGACGGCACTGCAAGATCACTACATAATACTTTCCCATATTTGATATGTCCGAACAATTCCTCACTCAATATGGTTCTTTAGATGATGACTTTGTGGAATTATCTAACATTCCCCTTTCTGTTATTGAATGGGATCACTAAATGTCAGGCCACAAACAAACTGATCCGAAGATATATAAATTAACTGACATCTCAATGAATATTTGAGTTTGAATTGAGCGACAAGAACAATCATTGAATAGTAGCACGGATACAGATCAAACAATTAACTTAGTAGTGATAATAATATTATTATTTGAAGAGTTGTCATAAATTTTGTGAAGATTGATACATGAATAAAAGATCATTAAATGCGGCAAAACTGCAAACAACCTTTACTAGTAGGAATTTATTTTCTTTTTCAATAAATGATGAGCCTGCGCGTCTGATCGTCTCCATGTGCATCCATTATTTCACCTGCTCTTGTGTAGCAAGATACATTGGTCGTAGTTAGCGCTTGCTGTCAACTAGCATGCGGGAACATGTGCCAGTTTGGTTCTACAAGGGTGAAAAAAGGCAGTTGAGAGTTCTTTATATGAACATCAAATCGACTGTTCTCATTCTACAGATCCAAAGTTTGATTTTGAGTTTGTTTACAAGAATCACTCATTTATACTTAGATTTCTTCGTATTCAACTCCTAAAAGTAGCTGGAGACCTTACGATCCATGAGATCAAAGCAGAACTACGTGTACAAAAGAAGTACGTCTTATCGTTTTTGTTCGTTTAGTTTATTTATTGGGATTATTACTGCATTCCCTTTTAATTATATCTTCTGTTTGTCATATTGCCTTATTTGTTTTTATATCTCAATGACGTTTGATGATTGTAACAAAAACATTTGATTACATTCACTAAATCTCAATCTGTTGTTATTATACGTATTTCGTAATCTAGTATTCTAATCTTTCTATCTTGTCATCTTGGTTATTCATGTTCACATTCCCTCACGGAATTAGTACATTGATAAAACATTTTCATATATATACATATACGATTTTATAGCTTGACAGTATATTCTTTGAAAAGAGATCCTTTTGCTTAACTTCGAATTTCTAATAACTATTTAATCATAAGTAGTGCAAGTGGAACTCATCGGAAAAATGCCGCTGTCTTTTTTGGGTAGCACGCTCACTTGTCATAATTACAAGTTGTAAGAAGATGACGAAAAACAAGCGAAATATAGTGACTTCATGTTATTTTGTCGCATTAAATTTTCATGATTAAGTAAAGTGTTGTATGGAACCTGTGAAAACTGCTACATGAAAATATCTATCTGTAACCTTCACGAGATGTCATTTTCATCGTAAAATGAACGATAATTGGTTATATTGAATATCATAAATCGGACACGTGATAAGTACTTGTAAACTAGGCAAACACGTCACCTATAATTGTGCATTGACCAATAAATATGAACATCGTTGTCCTACATGAGTTCCGTTGTTGTTTGAGTGTCAAAGTAGTTGATCGACTGACGATGCAAAAACTAGATGTATCTGTGTGAAAAGGATCTGTGAACGCATTTTAAATAAATGGCGACATTGTTTTTTTAAGAGCTGACGAAAGAACGTCTATACATTGTCAGGAAAGCTATTTGTTTCTATTTTATATTCTCTTTAGAAAAGTAGTAATCATTTGTAAAATGAAAATTTCATTCATTATTTTTTCCATGTTTATCTGTGATTTTCAGTCATATGAACACAACATAAGAAAGCGAAATGTTTACTCTGACTACAGTTTACATCACACTTCTTCAAAATTGACAATGCCAAGTAATTTCATTATTAAGATAGAATATGTCGATAAACAACAAGAAAGTATTAACAATGATATTTCTACCGACAACAACTGAGGTCAACAGACATATATTTGCAAATCATTCTCCTTGATAATGTAAAATATTAATATCATGGTTTTCAGTTTTAGAAAAAAGTATTTCCTATGCCAAAGCGTATATTATAGTAGAAGTACTCAAATAGTAGATGTAATTATTACATTTAAAATGCAGGCACAAATTCCTGACTGAATCGTTAAGTTATAGTCCTCAATCTAAGTGCATTTTGGAGGACGAATGCGTTTCATATTGTGTTCATGTCAAACAAATTTTGTTTATTTGGTATAATATGCTCTTGTTAGACAGTATTTTCTTCTAGATCACTTCTACAATTCTTTCTAATTGCGAAACATAGTTTAGTATCAAATAAAATTCTACTACTTCTAGTGTTTCAATCGTCATCAAGAAAGTACATGTATGAATAAATTATTGCCTACGCAAGATGATCAAAGATTTTTGGTCGGATATTACCAGCAACAGCCTCCTGAGGGAGATGTAGAGAAAATCAAGAAACCTCATTAAATGTGAATAGGACATATGTCGCGGAAATCATCCGGCTGCATCTCAAGGCTGGTGCTAACTTGGAATCCTGAAAGGAAACAGAAAAGTGAAAGACCAAAGAGCACACTGAGTCGTGAACTAAAAGCAGACATCGAAACGATGACCAGCAACTGGAGACAACTGGAATGAATTTACCAGAACAGGGTTGGATAGAGAAAGCTGCAGGGTGTAGATGCTACTTCAAGAGGAGTAACACGTGTGTGTTCGTAAATGATTCATGAATGTAATCTAGGAAATTTTTTTAATTTTGCTCATCTCAGGAATTCAGATATTTTTGACAAAATTAGGACTACATGCTGCTCAGTTCAACTTCAACAGTTAACCTCAGTAGAATTTATCAGCTGATAATACAATTAACATCAAAAATCAGATCACATCAGTCTATTAACACTTAATACTCCCTACGTTTTCATTAGTTGTGGAAACTCGTTATCATTGGAAACTGGAGCTATTTTGGGTCCGGCATTAAAATATGCACAGATTGGTAATAAGTACAAATAGTTGATACATCTCATTTGAAGATTCATTAGAAAAAGGATGCAATTATCTATCAAGGAATAATCTTTGAATTAATAAACGGCACTTAAGTACATAGCATATAACGAATGAGCTGTTTAAATAACATTAAGTAGACGGTAATCAATCCGCGAACGGTAATTGTAAGCATTTAAAATATGATAATAAATTGCGCTGTTATCTTGAAATGACATTGAGCAATTAAGATGATTTATTATTGCTATGATTAGTGGATCTTTTTGATATTATTTGTTTGGTACAGTATAGAATTCTCAGCATAAAGTATACAAACAGAGGAAAATCACTTATAACCTCATACATATGTTGAAGAGATGAACTACCTGAAATTGAATGAAATGTCTTTTTGAAAAGATTAGTAATCTATTCTAAATTTGTATTTAAAAATATGTATGATAATACATGTTACTGACTATGACAACTGGAACACTCTTCCAAGAAAAAAGAAAAATTGAAATGAACTGATTACTGCATTCATAGATTGAGTAGATCAACTACTTGGAGTTGAATGATGTGTTAATTTGAGGTAATGAACAACGTTTTCGTATGTGTAATCATGTAAACATACAAGTTGATGGCCAGGTTACCTCGAACAACCTGTTCGTCACACAACATATTTTCTAAATGAGGTATTGTTTTTGCTTTCATGTTATGGCTTGCATACACAGATTCTAATGTAATGACGTTTCGTTCTGCCAGAATGCGCACAAGTGGAAAGACGTGAATGAAATAGATGGTTAGTGTCTATTGGAGAACATCTTTCAGGCTTTAGCAAGATATTAGATATCTGTGCACAATCATATCACTTGAAAGTCTCATCACATATATTGCTAGGTGCCTTCAGCACTCTTCGCAATCCAGAAACGTCTTTCTTTCAAATACCTTTGAAAGGATAATGGACGACCCTAAACAATAATAGATTATATGGAAGAATTAGTAAATCGTAACAGCTGATGTCGTCCAACCTTAAAAGTATGTAACCTCTTTATGAAGTAAGTCATACTGTTCAAATACATGTCTGCTATTAACAATATGTCAAATTCACAAGCAGGTAATAAAGAGACACTTTATAATCTGAATCATACTCCTTCTGATCACAGTAATGATTTCCACTATTACATACGTAGATAAGTTTTTATCTCATAATAAGATACTGATCAAGGGCAAAAAATGGATAATTTGTCAATGGAAACAATTGTGATGTTGATGAACTGAGGAAAATGAGGAACGAGTGTTTATCCAACTACAGACGGTAACACTGAAGGAAACAAAATTTTGATCGTTATCAACAGTTTCCTAAGGTAATATATATACACTTTATATTATCTTATCACAGCGGTTTATACTCATTTTTATTGATCTTAGGTTTAAACAATCACTGTTGTAATTGCAAATGTGTGTCTGGTTCAAGAAATCGTTCTCAATTTTTAACAATTTACATTCAATGATAGGCATCGTTTCTCTCCTAGAAGAATCAATGGGGACTTTGATGTTCAAAATTTGGCACATTCAGATCCATTTCTACATAATCGATACAAAAATTATGATCTCATTTCATCTGGATATCTGTTAACAGTATAATATGGTGATCAAATAGAATAGACGTGGCTTTGTTCAGGAGTTACAGTTTCATATTAAACGATTATGAAATCGTCTAACAGAAGGTTTTCAATTAATTGTATAAGTGAACATTTTGGCATCGAATCAACGCAGTTTGTGATACTCTGATTTTAACCAATCAAATCAAAACAACACATCAATCAGTGACAGTCAACTGACAGCATATTACAGGCAGCAAACTGTTTGAGCACACATTTTGAAGAACAAATTAACCAATCACTTATTTTAGAGTATAGATAATCATATCCAAAAATGTCTTCATCTATAGGGGTGAAGAATTCTTTCCACCGGTGAACACATATAAGCTTGTGTTTTCAACAGACATAAGAATATGGAATAACGATTAGTTCAGCTTGCTCCATGATTCGTTAACAGTGAACATGTGATTTTAACAAAATTGGTTTTCCAGACAGTTACTTTGAGCAAACGAATAAAAAAGAAATAACCAAACTCAAAAACGTATATATAAAGCAGAAGAGTTTCAGTTAAATTTGACTCAGTACATCGAACGAGATGAGGTGAGTGTTAGCTGAACACACAAACTAAATGAGTGTATCATAAAAATTGAAATTCGATTCGATGAGATAACGTTGATTTGTTCATCTGAACCATTTTAGATGCACCCTATCGTCACGTCTATATACACCACTTTATTTGGCCATCATATTGCTTCACAAATTCTTCGAGTGTCAGGATATTTGTGAGCAACCTGAATTACTGAACCATGGGAAAGTAATTTTTGAGAATGTTTCATATCAATATGTAAGTAATCAGTCCAATTTTAATCCACATACTCAGTCTCATTATTCTATTTACTCAATGAGAATTAGTCTTAATCAGTCTTATCCAGTTGTGAATGGTAGTTTCAATAAATATTCCAAACCACAAGTGAGTTGACTGCATTTTGTAAAAGAGATATAAAAATGCGTGTTCGCATCATTTTAGGATATAGCATTGAAATTCCCGTTTCAAATTTACGGTATTGACGTCAAGGAATTTTCAATTTACACTAATGGTTAGTCAATAATTGTCGTTGAACTAAAATTGTTTTCTTGATTCCATTTCATCCCATCAAAAAAAAGTTGATCCAATTTCTATGCCCACTGTGACTTGCAAATAGTTATTGGATTGACAGTTTGATGTCTTACAGTAGATCAAAGACAGTTCGTATAATTTATTTAAGTCATTAAATTATTTTAAAATCATTTATTTATTCACTGTAAAATTATCAACAAACTTGTATGTTTTCATTAAGGAAGTAAATGTTTCGTACACATGTACGATAAGGTAACCGTTGAAAGAGTGTTGAGAGCAGATAACAATGGGACTCCGAGTGACAGTGAGTTTTTATATTATTCAGTAAAATATATCCTACATTTTCTTTTGTCACATTTATTCCACACAAATGACTCACTATTGAGCTTTATTTTACACGTGAGTTGACCAGTATACAGAGACTGTTTGATTTGTGTAATTTTCAAACCAATATATGTGTCTTGAACACATATTGAACGCTGTTAATTGAAATTATCAAATAAAACAGCTGGTTTACTTTACGAAATCGAAATATTCTTCACAGTTGATTACATCGATACGTTTATCATGTCGTTGAAATCATAATATCATGGCAGTCACGTCAACGAATTTGTTATGTACTTTAATGTTCAGTCAATAATTATCGTTGAACTGAAATTGATAATGACTTTTCTTGATTATATTTCATCCCATCAAAAAAGGCGATTGAATTTCTATGCCCACTGTGACTTGCAAATAGTAGTTGGATATCTATTCCTGTTTGAAGGGTTGATAGTTTGACCTCATACAGTAGATCAAAGACAGTTCGTATAACTTATTTAAGTCATTAGATGATTTCAAAATCATTTGTTTACTCAGTGTAAAATTATCAACAAACTTGTATGTATTCATGAAGTTATAATCGAGCACGAAACACACCTCTACGGTGGAGAAATAGAAATTTTGATACCAGGCAGTTTTAATCATGAACATGAGATTCTGAATGAGGGTGAGTTTTTATATTATTCAGTAAAATATATTCTACTTCTTTTTGTCACATGTATTCTACACAAATGACTCACTATAGAGCTTGATTATTACACGTGAATTGACCAATACACAGAGACCGTTTGGATCGTGTTATTTTCGAACCAGAAGACGTGTCCTGAACACATAATGAATACGGTTAAATGAACATGTTAAATGAAGAAGATAGTTTCCTCAAAATAAACAAAAATTGAATGCGTAGAAATTAAAAACTCGTAGAATTATGGTCTAATATGATATTGGCACTGCGCTAATAAAAGACCTAATCCTAAAATTGTAGACTTGTCATGATATAACTGCCTAATCTATAAGATCTCACGTGGAAGTCACGCCATTGACTAAAACAACTCACTGTATCGTATCAATTACCAATACATTATGTAGAACAAGGTCAGGCTAGAGAAAGAACAATATATTTAATATGAATAGAAGATATAAGGCAACATTCAGCAGGGACCACGCCTGCATGATCGAGCCATGCCACTCGATGAACTCCAATTCATTCAAACCGTTCTCGCTCTTTTCATTGTTAGTTATTTCTCCGCGTTAAATTTTGAATATCTATTTTCCCAGTAGCGTCGTGTTCAGCTTTGAGGATTGTGTGGTTATGGTCCAATGCCACTAAAAACTAAATGATCTATATGCCAACGTGAAAACGACCCACTTTCCAGTCATTAAACATTTCAGTAAAGGAGATATCTTACAGACACGATTCATTTTGGCTGCCAAAATGGATCAAATCAATCACATGTGCTACAATAAGCAATGTCGTGACAGAAGTTAGTTTGGATTATTCAAATCTATGAACTACCAAATTATATTTGATGTCCTCCAATACATTTCTAGCACTTACTTGATTCATGAAAGTTTAAAGTCTCTGAGATACTGTCTGTTGATCAACAAATATTCAACTCTATCTTCGTAATCATATTCGATTAATCGAACTGGAACACTTGAAAGATGACATTTACACCCGTTCGATTTTGTCAGGTATCAGAATCTTAGAAATTGATCTTGTATAGATATTGTCAGGTAAAAATTAGCGGCTTCTTACTTAGTCAAAAGCTTATGGGACAAACGTTCCGGAAGTGAAATATTCTTCTCAGTTGATTGCATTGGAGCGTTCATCATATCGTCCGACTGATATTACTTCTTGCAACGTCTTCATAATAGATGATAGGTTATTTAATCACCTAGGTTCATTTAAATCTCGAAATAATGATGAAAACTTGTATACAATGGCCGTTTGTGGTAAAAAGTACATTTATTGAAAGAGGTAGATGTTCATTTTGCTGATATTTACACATCTACTTCTACATTTCAGATGAATTAGTCGATGTCAAATGGTCTTCTAAAGTAGAATATAATGGCACACGTGAGTCAACATCAAACGCTTTATTGTTCACATTTGAAACCTACACATTTATATATTTCACTCATTGTGATTACTCATAGTTTGTGCGAATTATGCACATATACTACTTCAACTATCAGATCTTAATGTTTAACTTGACGATTTATTCTTTTATTAATGGTACAATAGTGATACAGCTTTAGAAACTAAATATTTGGCATTGATTTCGAAAGGTGCATGACGTTCATTACGAATTCAACTGAAGATAGCATTTAAGATAACCCGGTAAATATCCATGGAAATCTGATCACTTTGTGTGTAGGCATACACAGTGTTACATCTAACAATAACCTGCTTATTATTTATCTTTCAAATGTCTAGTATCGATCATCTTTTTCTTGTAGAGGATACAGCCAAAATTACTTGTCTGATACATCGGAATGGGAAGATATCTATATATTATGAGAACGTAAGTTGCACAATTGAATGGAAATATTACTTTCTTTCAAGTACTATATATATTTCAGAGAAAACAATAATGTGTTCTTTTTGAATGGTATTGGACATAATATGTAAGATTACGGTGCAAAAAGAGTCATATTCTGTCATTGACAGATAATTCCCATTTAAACATTAAAATGAAAACACGAATTTCAGCGAAGGGATCTCTTTTCAACGAATTTATTATCAAGCTGTACAATCGTATATATATGAAAAATTTTTGATATATATACGATTGTACAGCTTGATAATAAATTCGTTGAAAAGAGATCCCTTCGCTGATATTCTGTCATGTTTTACTTCGTCTTTTGGAGACCGGAACATTCGCCGTCGAACATTATGATCTCGACTTCCTTGCAGTTACTCACTATCACATTTCATTTCAACTGACGGAGATATTCACCCTACATTTCATAACATTTACTGAAGTTGACAACTTGAGTGATTCAGAAGATCAATGCAGATTATGCGAAACCTACATTGGCGAGACTGTAATTTACGAACGAATCAATCAGACGTAGGATAACAGGCCTTAGACTTTGGCGTGAAATTCATTCATCCTCCTGACGATATAGAGTCTTGGCATTATAGCTGATGTCAGTTCGTGATGAAAACACTAAATCTGGTTTCTTACCATCAACTGTAAATCATAAACTTTATTCTTCAAACTGCTTAATAACCCTCATTCAGCCATAGTAAGTAGCTAGATACTTTCAAGATCACTTCGGTGTCCCTAAAAGGTCGTTCACACATTATAGTTTCACCCATACAGACGAAGAAAACTGAGAATATCAACATGCTTTATGTGAGTGTGATTGTTTGTCTGAAAGATGATGCATTACTTTAAAGATTATTTGGCTACTATAATGATGGTGGTTTATTGACATATCAAAATTCGAAATTCGAATACGTTTATTTCAGATTCCTACGGAAATTGAAGTAAGTGGGTGGCTAACGAAAACCAGAAGTTTGTTCGGATGTGAAAAAGGTAAGAAACATTTCGACGAATGTTGTTAACATTTTGATGTACAGATTATTGCTGGACTTTATCAGAGTGATCTATCGTAGCTTTCTTACAGTATACGTTAAACAATTGTTTTGTGTGTAATATCAGCTGGAGGAAAAGTCATTGAAGGTTTGCTGATAATTGTGTGAAATGAAGTTAGGATACTATTATTAAAGTCACTGTCCCAATGTTTCTGAATATTGGTGATTTATTGTCAAATAAATGTTCACGATTATTGAAGCAAGATTACATTATCATACCTGATTATGACTGACAACGTCAACTTATTCTGAAAATGTTTGATATTTGTGATTAATTCTTTTAAGAACAGGATCACTTTAATAAACTGAAATAAAATTCAAAGTGTTTTTGCCTTGAAATTAACAGCTATCATTCGTGATAATGCCGCACAAATGATTTGAGTTATTGAAATGAGATTGTAATATTGTTGTTTCAGCTTTCTGTGCCAAGTTCTATTGATAATGGATTTTACGATTCACATAAGCTGATGCTTACTTAACTAGATATTTCTAGTAAAATGACCAAACTACATGAACGTATTTATTGCAAATGTTTGAGTTGATATTTGCAGACATCTGACGCCTATGGTTATGGATGAACTCATCCAGATTAGGATATATGTATGATGGCATTAAGCAGACGATATTGTGGTGGTTCCCAAACAAAAGGAGCTTATACAAAATATATTGATACACTAGGTTAATAATGATATACCAAAAATTAATAGTAAAGAAACCTAGATGTCTGTCCGTTAGTAAAACCAAAGGTAACAAAATACCGTTAGCAATACAGAAAGTATATTAAACAAACAGACACTAACAGTTACTATAGAATGAATGTTACTTGTGAACTTCCTCGTGAGAACAACGACCACAAACTGAGTTCACTCGATTGACAGGTGTTCCTCTGCATGTGACTGCACCAATCGCGTAATGAGGAAGACGTAGTCCAGTAGTATTATGCAATAGTAATCCGCGCCAAAAGTCGAACGTTGAGTCGGAAGGCCTATAATGATGTTATAATACTATTATAGTCTTCAATCAAAACGGTGGCCAATAAAACAGAAGAACAAAACGGCGTAGATAGTGTTCTATATTTTAAACAACGCGGTAGTAGAATCGTATATCATTCATCGAAACAATTATCATCATCTTTTTTAACAAGTGATACAGCAAAACAACAGATATTGAGTAAAAATGTGGTTACAAACAAAGTGTGACAAATTAGAGAAAAAATGTGGTTTTTATTTTTGTTGTTACAAAAATCACTGAATATATGTCACCATAATATAAACACACATTTATTTACTGACTCATTATTAGTAAAACAGTCACAGTTGCACTCCGCAATCACCGCTCACTGCAAATTGGAGTGTGTTTAGTATTAAAAAAGAAACAAAACGGTGGTACATGCATCAGGTTTTGTCTCTTAGGAAATGCTAAATTGCCATCCTTCACTGAAAAGATCATCTATTGCTGGAAGATGAAGCTGAGTTTCAAGACGAGTGTTGAGTGTAAATTATTTGGTATGATACAGTGTTTTATGATGAAATAAGAGATAATGTACTATATGTTTAATCAAGTGGTATACGTTGATCGGTTGGTGTCTATTGCTGAGATTTTAAACAATGAAAATAATTATCACTTTTGTAATGTTTGCGTGAAACAAAGATGTGCAGCACTGAAGTTGAACGATATTACTTTTTAACTACTGGTTGAACGTTTATCACTTTCAAAACTCAGATAGAATTAAACTGTAAGATTTGAAAATATTGTATGTTCACCACATTATCGTTTATGAGAAATATTTCTGTTTTTTAATTTGACCACTCCTTATATAGTGCGAAAAACTCGTTTTACTTGAAAAGTAATCTAGGTTTTAAGTGTCTCTTTCTGTTTAATTTTTCATGCAAGATGTGATAGAACATAAAATACCTGTCCCTTCAAAATGGATCAAAAGTGGAACGTTAGTGGAGTATGAAGCCATCGGAAGTATGTTAAATTTTATTTATTGAGCATTAACTATTTTCACACTTGAAAAGACCACTCTTGTTTCATCAAATTAAAACTTCCGTATGTAACTAAATTCGGCCACAAATAGATATCTAGTCATCCGTCTCAAATGACGTTCCAATCACCAATAATAACTAAACGTCGATTCAGTATTGAATAAATAAAGCTATTAATTACCCATTTGGACGTAACATTATAGTCTTCTCTGTGGTAATATCTAGTCCAATATGTTGTACAAAACGATAGATGAGTTGACATTAGTCTCCAAAAAGCTAAGTGTCAGTTAGTTGACTGTGCATTGACGAGGAAACGTCAGTTCTTTCTTTTGACATATGTGACATCACATTTTTTAGGGGCATTGAAATTGCAAACACACTATTTAATTGCGATTACATTGAAAACGCTTGCCTATCTTTCAAAATATGTGCTTTGTCATACACATTCGATAAATTAAGGTTGTAGACAAATAACATCTGCGAATCCCAATGTATCACAGTCAGTTTCAGAGTTAATTTCAATATGAGAATATGTGCATTGAGTATTTACAAACAATCGTCAGTTTACCACGCGTTGCACCATTGAAATAATAATTCGACTACTGAAAGAATCATTCCATGATCTAATGATCAGATTGCCTTCTATATTCGTTGAATAACATTACTTTCTTAATCGATGAATTTTCATTGATCCAACTAGTTTGATGCACAAACTGAAAACACATCAGCGGAATGTGGCCATATTCTTTGACACCTCCAATCATATGAGGTCGACTGGAATGTTTTCAAGGAAAATGATGTTGATGATTGTGGAAACAACATCACTCTGACTTTGTTATTTGACTGAATTAACATAATTGAAAATGAATTTTGCGTCTATGAACAACTGATTTTCATGCGTTGATTTTAATCACAAACTGATATCATGAAAAGAAACTGAACATCCATCGAACATTCAATCTAGTACGCATTGCTTAACCCAATAACAGAATAGTGTGTACATGTTTGAATGTAAACAGTTGTTGAAATCCTCCAAAGTTATGGAAACTAAAGTTGATCCAAGCTCACGTGGCTCACGTCTACCCCATATATGTGGCTTAACAAAAGTTCAGAAACATGACGTTCTCATTAGACCTATATTATCAATGGCCGACTCACCGTATCACAAATTCTCACGACGGTTGGCAGAAAAACTAGAGCTAGTCTGTCGGACAATAGCAGCATATACGTTAAGAGAATCATTTCAGGTTACTGATAGACTAAATCGTACAAATGTCGCCGATAGGTGCATGGTTTATTTTGGCGCAACATCCTTGTTCACTAGGAAACCACTCTTGAAACCACTGATGTAATTTGTCATAATTATGATCTCCTACATTCAAAAAAATACTACCTATATGCACAACAGACGTTTAATTCTTGTTTAATAACACCGTCTATTGTCAAAGTGATAGCGTTAAAATGGAAAAACTACTATGTCTAATTTAGGCAGATATTGTTATGGTGTATATTGAAAACACGGTGTTTAAACAAACAATTAGCGAAACGATGGAATACATTAGATATGTTGAGGAAGACCAAGACTGAAAAGAATTACTGGATAAAGTTGTTAAATCTGAGGGATGCGGTCTTAAAAGGGCATTAGATCGTCCAATGTCACCACAACATTCGAAGTCAGATCTTTCTGTTTCTCCTATCAAATCTGCAGTGGAGATATTCTCAATAATATTATTATTAGATGGGCTAAGAAGATTCAAGTGCGCATTTATTGTCTGTAACAATAAACAATATTACTTTATTTCACCGATTTCAATTATTAATAAACTGTACAGCCGTCAAAAATTGAATGCAGTGCGCATTGATGAACCCAATGACCAAATCGTGTGTACGTTTCTGAATAAAAACCAGCAAATTCACCTGTCAAAATTCATCCATCATACTTGACATTCAGAGGAATTTCATTCAATTCAAACATGCTGTCATGAAATGTGAGTGAATCTGAAAGTGTAGTAAATATTGCATTAACCAACGTGGTGACAGTTTCCCAATGAGTGAAATAGTCAATTAACTCCAAAATCACCATCGCATTATTGAATTATTGTTACATGTTTGCAATTCACTTACCTTTTGTTTGATAACTTGAAATGAAATTACCTTATTCTTTTCACAGCACATTGTCAGATATACGATTCGTCTGAAACATGCCAAAACACAACAACATCGAATATAAAATGTATTTGGTGCGAAAAGGCTACCAGATGCATTGACAGTAATGATCAGGATACTCATAAATTGAAAGAAAATGATTGCCGTGTTGAGGTTAGTATTTGATGAACTTCAAAGGTTGTTTACAATATCACCAAATCCCACATCCCGAGTAAACACATTTGCTCGAAAGAACAATCAATCGCTACCAATACGAACTGATTAAATTGAAGCTTTGTATGCGTTGACAGTATCTAATCAGATGCGAGTACAGTGTTTTCTTTTCACAGAAAAATTAAACAATGGATTGAAACGTCGCTTAACATCAATGCTTGAAAACATAATAATTTTTCAGTTCATTCAATGTGTGATTATTTCGGAAATACAACATGAAAACATAGACCTATATAAATTGCTAAAAAAGAAGATGAAATTATTTTGAGTGAAAAAACGCAGTTTGTTGAAAATTGTGTACCACGTTTTGATAATTAGTGGCAGTTTGTAGACTACCATTGTTGAAGTACAGAACATGAATTTGTGATTCTGTGTTGAGATATAAGTCACCTCATCAGACCGCTTCAAACCGGCAATTATACGTTTACTGATATATATTCGGATTGTGATCAGATATGACTTACAGAACACACATTCCGCTTCACGACTGAGTCATCAGTTAGTTGTAAGATAGTGTGGATTTATCACACTGTCAAATCGGTACTACATGTTCCAAATGATTACACAAATGCAATTTTTGTGTAACTGTTTATTGGATTCTCTCTTATCATCGTTACTGATAGTCGTATATAAACATTAATGAATTCATTGAATAATATTTGATGTTCAGTGATGAACTCTACTGTTGTTGTTTATTCAGAATATTCCGTATGTTAACAATCCAGGCACAACAACACCTCTCGAACACATTGAAACTACTTTTGAGATCGCCAATGTTCAGGTAAGAGAAAACCTCAACGAAACAAGCAAAGAATCTAAACGATACTCTGTAAATATTTGATATTTACTAATGAATTCCACTATTTTGCTTTTCTGCAGAATATAACTACCAAAATTACCAAAGAGAATAAACAGAATAGATTACTCTGGTACTTATATATTGTCTTACCATTGGCTGTCTTCTTCTTTGTTGTATGCATCGGTTGTATTATTTGGAGACGGTTAAACAGAAGAAAAGGAAGTAATGAATGATCCTGGAATATGTCTTACAACTTTTTCTAATTGTTCTGACTAATTTTTCTTTATTTCATATTTCATTTAGAAAACTTCAGTTTTATTTGTTCATCTCAATAATTTGGACATTTTCTTCATGGAACTATTTACATACTTGTGCTTCTTTACGTAATAACTGATTTTATCTTCTTAATGAAATTACAAACATGATTTTAATATTTACATAATTGTCAGACATGTTTCACAAGAGTTCCACAACATGTTATTTGTAAATTAGTAGTATGTGTATACGTGGTTTTGACATGACTGCCATCAACCATGAGTCCGTTGTGAATGTTCATTCTGATGAAATCTCACCACTGAAAAATATCATTTGTAATTAACAACAGCCAGTTATAAACTGAGCTGTCGAAATACCTTATCAATACACCATTGGGCACCTCCATATCTTGCATATCCACAGTTCAGTAAATACTGTTTAACAAACTACTGTTAACTCGATAATATCAAAACAGCTTTCATTATTGTCATAAGCAGTATACGGTCAATTATTTCATTCAAAGCTTAGTCTTTAGAAAGACCAAAACTGGAATTGAATTTATCAGCTCCACACAAAATCCCCATGCTTTGAATAAAAGAGTTGATATCAGCGTGTGTTAGGTGCTTTTAGGGATTTATTATTCAGCATTGCACACTGATTTCTAGTTCTTCTAAGAACACATACCCCACGGTTGTCATGAAGATGCGATATCCGATTTCACTGTTCTGAAGTAAATTGTAGAAATCATTTGAAAGAAGTTTGTCAACAGGGTTAGGAATAGGGTTAGGGTTAGGGGTTAGGGTTAGGGTTAGGGTAAGGGTTAGGGTTAGGGTTTGGGTTTAGGGTTAGGGTTAGGGTTAGGGTTAGGGGTTAGGGTTAGGGTTAGGGTTAGGGTTAGGGTTTAGGTTAGGGTTAGGTTAGGGTTAGGGTTAGGGTTTAGGGTTAGGGTTAGGGTTAGGGTTAGGGTTAGGGTTAGGGTTAGGGTTAGGGGTTAGGGTTAGGGTTAGGGTTAGGGTTAGGGTTAGGGTTAGGGTTAGGGTTAGGGTTAGGGTTAGGGTTAGGGTTAGGGTTAGGGTTAGGGTTAGGGTTAGGGTTAGGGTTAGGGTTAGGGTTAGGGTTAGGGTTAGGGTTAGGGTTAGGGTTAGGGTTAGGGTTAGGGTTAGGGTTAGGGTTTAGGGTTAGGGTTAGGGTTAGGGTTAGGGTTAGGGTTAGGTTAGGGTTAGGGTTAGGGTTAGGGTTAGGGTTAGGGTTAGGGTTAGGGTTAGGGTTAGGGTTAGGGTTAGGGTTAGGGTTAGGGTTAGGGTTAGGGTTAGGGTTAGGGTTAGGGTTAGGGTTAGGGTTAGGGTTAGGGTTAGGGTTAGGGTTAGGGTTAGGGTTAGGGTTAGGGTTAGGGTTTAGGGTTAGGGTTAGGGTTAGGGTTAGGGTTAGGGTTAGGGTTAGGGTTAGGGTTAGGGGTTAGGGTTAGGTTAGGGTTAGGGTTAGGGTTAGGGTTAGGGTTAGGGTTAGGGTTAGGGTTAGGGTTAGGGTTAGGGTTAGGGTTAGGGTTAGGGTTAGGGTTAGGGTTAGGGTTAGGTTAGGGTTAGTTTGGGTTAGGGTTTGGGTTAGGGTAGGTTAGGGTTGGGGTTAGGGTTTGGGTTAGGTAGGGTTAGGGGTAGGGTTAGGGTTAGGGTTAGGTTAGGGTTAGGGTTAGGGTTAGGGTTAGGGTTAGGGTTAGGGTTAGGGTTAGGGGTTAGGGTTTAGGGTTAGGGTTAGGGTTAGGGTTAGGGTTTGGGTTTGGGGTTAGGTTGGGTTAGGGTTAGGGTTAGGGTTAGGGTTAGGGTTGGGTTAGGTTAG